>JAOXNO010000013.1:121800936-121811498 GCA_028565335.1 Limnodromus scolopaceus
AGTCCAACTGCAAACTTAACACTGCCAAGTCCACCACTAAACAATGTCCCTAAATGCCTCATCTACATGTCTTTTAAACACCTTCAGGGATGGGGATTCAACCACTTCCCTGGGCAGCCTATTCCAATGCTTGACAACCCTTTTAGTGCATAAATTTTTCCTGATATCCAACCTAAACCTCCCCTCGTGCAACTTGAAGATATTTCCTCTTGTCCTATCACTTCTTACCTGAGAGAAGAGACCAACCCACACCTGGCTACACCCTCTTTTCAGGTAGTTGTAGAGAGCAATAAGGTCTTCCGTCCAGCCTCCTTTTCCCCAGGCTGAACAACCCCAGTTCCCTCATCTACTAGACCTTTCACCAGCTTCTTTGCTCTTCTCTGGACATACTCCAGCACTTCAATGTCTTGTAGTGAGGGGCCCAAAACTGGACACGGTACTTGAGGTGCGGCCTCACCAGTGCTGAGTACAGGGGGATGATCATTTCCCTAGTCCTGCTGGCCACGCTGTTCCTGATACAGGTCAGGATGTTGTTGGCGGCCTTTGACACCTGGGCACCCTGCTGGCTCATATTTGGCTGGCTCTGAGCCAACACCTAGAGGTCCTTTTCCTTTGAGCCGCTCTTCCCCAAGCCTGTAGCGCTGCATGGGGTTGTTGTGACCCGAATGCAGGACCCAGCACTTGGCCTTGTTCAACCTCATACAAATGGCCTTGGACCATCGATCCAGCCTGTCCAGATCCCTCTGTAGATATTATCTACATAGATGTGTTAACATGGGCCTATCTATGACCTGGAAAAGAAATACAAGAAGCTGAAGACTGATCATCATCTCTAGATGTTATCCAGATGACTGTACTTGCATCCTTTAGGATTCACAAACTCTACCTAATTTAGAGGAAAGGCAAAGGAAGATACAGGTTTGTTTTACTTTTCATAGATCTGCATTTGACAACCAAGGAGATCTTAATATCTATATAGAGCCTGTGTATCCACAAAGAGATTTTCTGGTTCTTTAGTATTTTCTCGTATGTTGGTATTAGACAGGCATAGCCTTGAACCTTCTGAGTTAGTGACTTTCAGAAGGATACCTGGAAGAATTTTTTGCTATTCAGCTTCCATTGACTGGCTTTTTCTTGGGGTTCTTTCTTGGCACACAATCAGGGGTCCTATAGGGCAGTGTCCCTGCCTTACTCCCACTATTCACTTTTTTTGAAAGCTTCAGCAAAAAAAAAATCTCCAGTTAGTTCAATAGCATACCATAGGTAAGCCTTAAATATATTATCACCTTGTCTGTTTTGGCAGCCTTTTCTTTTGTAGAATGTTTAATGTTCCTGTTGTGTTCATTTGTCTTGGAGGAAGGCTTTTGATTCTTTAGGTCACAGTAAGTATCTTAATCTTTGCAGTTCAAATCTTGGAGCAAGTTTATCTCCTGAATTTGGCTTCCATGTAATAATTTATTTAACCTCCATAAGGTGAATGGGTTTTGAGAACTCTTCTTCAATGCACAAGAGAATTGCAGGTATTGTTCCTTGTCTAGATTATCATACTCTCTTTCTTTTCCTTTTTCAGCTGTCCTTCAGGGAAATTCCTTGCTCGTGTTGACGATGCGACTGAGTTTATTATTCATGAGTATCAGCACTCCTTTGAGCAGACTTCCTCAGTTTGGATTAATGTGGAAAGAGTGAGAGAATCCTACTGGGGATTTGACTGCCCTCCTGCCCTCTCTTTTGCTAGGATGTTTATTGTCAGAGTGGCTTTACTACACCAGGAATAATGCTGGGTCTTTTTGACCTATTCAGTCAAATGGGGAAGGCAGAAATGTTGGAAGAGAAGTCACAGTGATGTAAACTGTGTTTGCCTCAGACTGTCTTCCAAGGGCAAATGCTGTTTATGAATAATTTGATTGTCTCTGTGTTATAGCAGCATTGCGTTCTGTATACTTAGATTCCCTCTCCCCTTATATCTTTAGAGAGCATGTATAAGTTATCTAAGATGTTGTTTTGGAAGAGCTTTTCCATTGCAGGGGAAGAATTTCTTATACCCATCTGCTGGGAACTGCTGCTCTGTGTTAATGCTATGGATCTTACTTCTGCGGGCTTAGAAGCAGCGTCTGTCTGCATCTTTCTTTGGTAGTGGGTTGTGGGGTTTTTTACTTCCCCTCCTCCTTTGGTAGAGAGACTCAGGTTTGACTTGTGAGTTTTGGCTGAACGTTTTCCTCGTTTATCTCAAAGATGTTTGAAGGCTTGGACATTTATTTTTTTTTTTAATGCTAAGACAGTTTGAACTCCCTGAGGTGCCTGCTGAACCCTCAGTCTGGTTCTGCTGCGAGGGGCATAGGTGTTATTGCTAAAACCCAGATTACTTCTTTGCAGCAGATATAACACAGTTGATTTACTTTACCTTCATTTTCTGAGAATTATGGATGCTATTTTTACTTTTTAGTTTTATTTTTGCTCAGTTCAGTAGTTTTCCTCGGTTTGATCAGAAGTGACCAAGCTACTGGCCAGCTTTCTTGTGGCCAATATTGCCAGGGCAGGTGATGTTCCTTTTAAGCCACCCCATCTTTACTAAATTAATGTTCCTTTCTCTTCACCCGTCACTTAGGCATTCACAAGTGCTTCTTACTTTTTCCACTTCAAAGGTTGGATAAAAGACACATTTCAGTGAGGAATGAAACTATGTACATGTCCAGCTGTGAAGAAACTGATTTCCACCGGATCTTCATTTCAAATATACTTGTACATTGTTTAACTTCAGAGTTGTTCATGCTGTTTTGGGACTATTTTCATATGCTTCACATCTACCCTAAGTTGCAACTATGACTTGCTTCAGGGTATCGTCTGCCTTTATGTCTTGTTTTTCACACGAGCTAGCTATTTTTACTGTTAATGTTGTAGGCGTGTAGACATTGTGTATACCCTGCAAACATTAACACAGTCAGTGTAAATGGTTAGTTTGGAAAAGCCAGTGGTATACATTTCTTAATAACCAGTTTTTAATCTGTATTTCTTGATATTTTTATCTTTTTTTGGTTTAGTTTGTACTCTAATGAATCAATTGACTACCTGATGATTAGCTAAAAATATACTTTATATTCTGGTTTTAAAACTGCAATTTCCTATAAAAATTTAAATGATCTTGTGGTATCATCTTCTTTGAAATCTTCTTGCTTCACTCTGATAAAATATGCTAATATATGTGAAAAAGTCTACATCTTAAAATGTGTTTTGGAAACAAATTTACCTAGCTTTAGTACATAAAATAACCAAATGGTTTTAAGAGGTTGCTAGAGAGTTTTAAAATGTTCTTAGATGTTAGCAATGTCATCAGTATCCTAGGATTTCTTCATTTCTACTTGTCTAAGACTGCTTCTTAGATTTGTAACTATCCAGCTTGCTTAAACATTCCAAGATCATTTTAACTTTTATCCAAATATTTTATTCTCTAGGATGTAGGTTCCAATTCTGTTGCATTACTTGTATTTCCTGCTTCCAAGCTATATCACTTGGCTTGTGCCTGTAATTTAACGGATTCTGTTTCGCTGATCCCAGCTTACCGAGTAGTCCAGATGGCCCTGTGCAGATGCCTGCCTTTTCACTATTTACCCTCCTCCCCCTCTTTGTGTCATCTGCAAATATATCCACTACAAGCAGTGATTTTATATTTACTTCTAGATCACTGATGAAAATGTTGAATAACATCAGACCTTACCGCAATCCCAAGGGAGTCTTGGTAGAAACACTCTTATTCAGCAATGATTTCCTATTGATAACTATGTTAATTTGCTAGTTTTCAATCTATTTAATTTTCAGTCCATTAAAAATGTACTGTCATTCTAATTTTTTCAATAAGATTGTTTTGTGAAAGCTTTATAGAGGTCTAAGTATATTATCTTCCTGCAGATGCTTCTATCAACTCCACTTTTAACCTATTGAAGTCATGAAATCGAGTTTAACAGGTGCTAATATCTAATGAAATCCTCTTGATTGGCATCAATTGTACTGCTTTTGTTGGTTTTCAAACATCTGTTTTTAAGTCATCTTTCCCTCAATTACTTTGAGACTGATGCTAGACTGCCTGTCCTTGACCCATTGCATGTGCATGTTATGAAATTTACATAAGCTCTAAGATTCTTCAGTCTCATGAAGTTCCCAAGATTTATTAAAAATTAACTTCTTTATTTTCATGGGTCTCAACATCAAGTGCTTTTGTGTGGTTGCAAGATGTCCAAGCCTAAAGACTGAATTAGATTTATAAATCTGTAGATCATTCACTAGTGGCTTAGAAAGTGCTTCTTCCTCTTCTCATTCAATTCTTTACTAAATAAAGAAGAGAAACAGCTCTTAAAGAAGTCTCCTTTTCTGCCTCTGTAAAAAATTCACACTCTTCATCTATTAGTAGGTCTAGGTCATGTCTATAATTTCTTCTGTTCCTAATAAGCTTAATGAACAATTTCTTACTGCCTTTAATCTTGCTAGTATGGATTCTACCTGACATACACCCATTAAATATTCTCCACTAGATATCCCCTAATTTATATTGACTGAAATCTTTTCTCCATTTTTATTCTGGTTTCTTGAGGAACAGGCTGTCACTATTAGTATATGCGTGTGTTTGTTTCTCTGGCACCAAAAACTTTTGTACCCACTGACTGCAGAAAATTTCGCAAAGTATGAATCTGTCATAATTTAATTCTTATACATGTGTACTATTACAAATGAAAAAAGGTGGCTGAAAGAAGGGACAGAAGAAACTGTGTAGTGCCTCCACATAGAGAAAAGTTGCTGCAATGTCTCATTAGAAACTTTATAATTGCTGTCTTTAGTTTAAACTCAACCAGAAAAAAAGAATGCAATAGAAGAGAAGGGATAGAGACCCTTTTGTGTTCCTTCTCACTTTCTCTCCTTCACCCTAAGCACCCTAGCTCTGGACCTGGAATACTCTTTATCTTATTAAACCCTGAAACTTCACATAAAACCTCCACAGCCCTTCTCCCTGACTTGCTCAGTACTGTGGACTTTCACTTTCTCTGAATCCTTCAGGAAAGTGCAGTAAAAATGTATTTTCCCTCACTAAGAAGCATCTCCTACATTCTTAATATCCGCAACCTCTGCATCTGTGTCATGGTTTCGGCTGGGAGGGGGTTGACTTTCTTGCTTGCAGCTAGTGTAGTGCTATGTTTTGGATTTTGGGATGAGAAATCCTTTTGATAGTGCACTAATGGTTTTGGCTGTTGCTAAGCAGTCAAGGCCTTTTTTTTGCTCCTTCCACTGCCCCACCAGCAAATAGGCCTGGAGTGAACAAAAAGCTGGGAGGAGACACAGCTGAGACAGCTGACCCCAACTGACAGAAGGAATATTCCACACCGTATAACATCATGCTCAGTATATAAAGCAGGAGAGGGGGCAAGAAGGATGAAGAAGGGGAGTTGTTAGGAGTGATGGCATTTGTCTTCCCAAGTAACCGTTATGTGTGAGGGAGCCTTGCTTGCCTGGAGATGGCTGAATACCTGCCTGCCCATGGGAAGCCATGAATGAATTCTTTTTTTTTGGTTCGCTTGTGTACACGGCTTTTGCTTTACCTACTAAACTGTCTTTATCTCAACCCAAGAGTTTTTTTCCGCATTTTTACTCTTCTAATTCTCTTCTCCATCCCAGCTTGGGGACCGAGTGAGCGGCTACGTGGTCCTAGCTGCTGGCTGGGTGTTTAAACCAGGACAATCTGCTTTAGAAAGGGCAGTGAGAGCAGAACATGCCCAAAGGGCTGCTGTAACCTAAAACACAGGAGTGGTGTGAGGAAATTACAGTGATTATCATCCTATAACGTGTATTCTCACTATTTAGATTTCTGTATGTGTTTTTTCTGCAGCTTCAGTACAGCAAGACACATTATTACCTTAAAATGCATGAGTGGTCTCATTAAACTCAATAAAATTACTCACATGCTTACTATGCGTTTAAGTATTTTGCAGACTCAGCATTAAAATAAGAGGCAATCCATAGACCTCTCCACTTCTCATATATTAAAGTTTGGGTAAGGGAGGAGGCTTTAATATGAAAGCTGGAAAAAAAATCCTTAAATATTCATCAGATCAAAAATCTTGTCTTATGCAAGAAAGTTGAAATGTAAAGGTTTGATATATTTGATACATAATGTATTAAGCAAATATTGATGTATGGATCTATTGATATTGTTCTATGCTTTTATATTATGGCACATTACAATATTGCCTAATAGTATCTCTTAACAGCAATTTCAAGTCATCTAAGTTGCATTTGCTTGTATTGATCTTGTATATATTACTGTGGCACCTCTTCTGTTGTGCTTGTTCTTTGTAAATTCTTCCAATACATAACATGAGGTGAGAGAAATTCAATGAATTGGAGTCAGAAAGTCAAGGAAGGATATGTAGATGTATGAAACTTGTGTTAATGTTTGTGTCTTTTTTTTTAAACTGTCATCTGCCTTAGCTTACTATTTCAGCACATCTCTGAAATACTCAGTGTTTTAAAAAATTTAGATGTAGTCCTTATAAAGAAGACTAAAATACCACTGAGCATTAAAGCCATTATTAGAATTCAAAAAGGATTCAGAGTCAAAGAAAACATTAGGTTTGCGTGAAAAAGACGATACCATATGTTGCTTTTTTGACCTGCGACCCACCCTTTACAGTTTGTCCTGGTACATCACATCACCAAGATTGTGAATAATGAAACAAATAATCTTTCTACCATGGTTTGTCTTTTAATTTAGTACTTGCCTTTTGAGTCCCTTTACCAGCATGGAAATAAAAACGTGTTCCTGTATTTAGATGTTTTGCCAACAGTAATATAAATTTGTGGGTTGAAAAAGTATGGCTTAATATTTTGCAGAGTTGTGTTCTCTGTTTCTAACAGAATTATCACTCCCCTTTACTTGTAATTTCACTTGCCTTAATAGATTATTTTGTCAGTCCATTGAGTGGCTGTTTAATTCAAGTTGTACTGTAGATGAAAAGAAACACAGAGGTATATGAGTTACAATAAGATAAACAGAAGGTATTACATAATAACTATATACAGTGCAGAAAACAAAATCTAGTATTTCAATACCTGAAGGTTTTTCTACTGCTTATGTACGAGCTGTTGGAAATTACATTTTTTAGGAAAAAAAAAAATCCAACAGGATTTCATTTTGTGAAATGTTGTTAATATTTCAAAGTTTTTGGCTTTCTGCTGAGGTGGTATAAACTGACATACCTACAGGAAAAAAACATTGAAACCTTGGTCATACAGACTAGATAAAAATGTGACCTTGTTGACTCAGTCATTTCTTTAAAGAAAAGGAAGATGCAAAGTAACCTTGAAGGAGAGTTGGGGTTTTGTTTCCTTTTCTGAAGAGGAAGAAACCCAGGAGGGCAGTGATGTAAAGTTAACTTGGTATCAACAATGTGTTTTTAGGGATGCAGACAGTTTCACATAGGCCTTTTGTGGGCTAGGATGAAACTTCTCCTTGGAAGATCCTGCCTTGCTGGGATGGAAACTGTTTATGAGTCTTGCTGCCTCTCCAGAGGGTGGAGAGGGTATCATATGTGTACTCAGGACTTCACCTACTATGCTTTTCCATGAACAGACCAAACTTCTTTCCAGCCGTGAAGGAGGGATGCTGCAATCCCACCTCATCCATCTACCAGGATAGAAGGAATTTTGCTGTGGTGTCCTTTTTCCATAAAGCACTGTCCACCAACTCATGTCACTGCTTTCCACCCTGAGCTTTGTAGCTTTCCTCTGGGGATCTCTTTTACCCCTTGTTTTCCAAACAGCCATTGTTTAGATGTTTGGGTCATGGGAGACAAACTTGGCTTCACTGTGTTTTCAAAAGGGACATAGATACTGTAGTGTTCTAGATCACCTGAATGAGATCTCTTCTGTTGCAGAAATCAGTAGCCCTGAGGCAGCTGTACTGAAGTTCTGTACAGAGATAGTCCGAAACATTGGTTGCATTTGTTGGGTGTTTTGGAAAAATTGGCCACTTACGCTTGATGAGTGAGTCCTATAATGTATTATAGATCGTTGGTACCAGGATAGTCTTACATTTGAGAAGTGAAAGTCAAATACAAGATTTATATTTATGTAGTAAAAAGGCAGACTACAGGTTCCTGAAATCAATGACTCTCAAAATTGCCCAAACATTGAATGATATGCATGAATAATTTAAGACTGTTTTGTTAAATGTGCAAAAGTCAAGTTATCCTTGCAGTGAGACTCATTGTAAATCGCCAGCAATTTACTGTGTTTCTCAAAACCACAGGCAGCAATTTACAGACGAGATTAGACCTGTTACTATACACATGTGACATTTTCTTGATTTAAACTGTCATTCTGAAAAGCTGTTAACTGACAGCCGGAGTTTGGAATGAGGTTATAAAGTTTACTGAAGGACTCCTTACCACTGAGGCTGAGCTATATTTCTGCTTGGGTAGAGAAGAGCACGTAGACCTCCTACCGCAACTGAAGTATGTATGCATGCAAATTAGCACTTTCAAGGGAAATTATACATGATCTTTTTAGTCATTCATGTGCTGCAGTGGTGTATGGTGCTATGCTGACATTTTACATCTCATAAACACAGTAATATATTTCCGAAATACTTTCCTTCTTCTGAGGTATGTCAGAAATTCTGACTGTAAGTGCTACAGATGGCTGGCAGTATAGCAATGTGCATCAGCTTCATCATTTTGTCTGCTTTCTGCAAGTGATGTTTATCAAAGCAGTTTTGAAGATGATCTGTTGGATTCCAGAATATCACATTAGGCCAGAGGGGGGGGAATATTCATCTTGATTTACTTTTTTTTTTTAAATTATTATTATTTTTTAATTATCAACTAAACTGGAAGTCTTCCTACCAACTCATTTCCCATTATACTTCCCTGGCATGTAGACATGCAGTACTTGGCCTAAGGAATATATTTCATTACTGTCTTACCTACCTTCTCTTTGACGTCATGGGAGCAGTTTTGGTATAAGTGACATCACCTTCTTTGTCTTTCTCTAGTGACCTTCAGAAATGAGCAAGCATTCAGATTAACTTAGATACCCTGATGTTCTCCAAAACTTATTTTTGACATGAAATAACTTCTGGTTCTCTGTCTGTTAAATAGTTGAACTGTGCTTTCTGGTAGTCATTCATTCAAAACCTGTCCAGTTTTGCAGGTTATTGGTCTGGATAGGTCCTTGGTATAAAGAAGTCATCACAGTTAGTGATGCATCCAGGAACTGCCAAAATAACGAAAGAAATTAAAGTTCACTTTTTCTAAAAACCCATTTGTAAGGTATATTCTACAGGTGTGATAAATCTTTCCCAAAATTTTCACTGAAACTTTTAATCCGAAACTTGCTTATTTGTTATGAGGCAAATTCTCCTTATCAGGGACATGACATGCCTAGGTATTGCATGAAAGATTTTGCATAAATCTTTTTTGCATAAAAGCTTAAGATGACTCTGCTTTCAATAAGTCTCTGAGGAGGGAGAAAGCCAGTTAGTTTAAAATTGCATTGCCTGGAATATTGTGAACATGGTGTCTAAGTGAGAAAATCCAGAAGTTAAGACTGTTGACAGGAGACTCTTTCATTCACCATTACCCTGTTAATGCACCAGACTCTTCTTCCCTTAGAGATAGGCATGAAAAAGAATGTCTTGTAGTGCTGCCTACTTGGAAAATTGTTTGACCAGTATGATTCAAAGACAGGAAACCATTAAAGCAGAAAGTGATCATAAACATGGGAGAACCATTTAAAAGGTGAGGTGCACTGCACCTTGAAATTTCAACGTTTTCAGAAGAATCTCCTGGGAGGAGTCTGAGATAGATAGTGTCATATATAAAAACAGACAAAGGGAAAGATGCAGACCACTGGGACCTGAATGGTGCGTAAGAATGCATTGGAGAAGAGGATCCAGACATGGTCTTTTTCAGGTTTATGAGCCAGGGATACCTCAGAACCGGTGAGCACTTGTGTTACAGGTGGGTGGTAAAATGAAGTGATAGAAATGTGTGGCAAACCTAACAGAGCTTAGAATAAAAAAAAAAGAATGGACTTCTTTGTAAACCGGAGAAGCTACAGTTGTCACAGGCAGGTGACAGTTGGTCTTTTGGGAACCAGGCGATCCCTCAGGCATTGTCACTCCTATTACCTCAGCCAAACTGGTGAGAGGCTTCAGCCAGTATACATCTCAGGTAACACATCTGAGCTGCTAACAGCGGATTTGAGTTTGTTTATACAGAACAAATGGATATTGTTGCTTAATTATAACAGTGAATTCAATGTTTCATATGCACTCTGTTGGTATTAGTACCCATGTGTATCAGTATTCACCCATGGGGTAGGTGCTAGCTTGGGACTGTACTTGACACTGGTGAGGCCTCGCTTCGAGTACTGTGTTCAGTTTTGGGCCCCTCACTGCAGGAAAGACATTGAAGTGCTGGAGCGTGTCCAGAGGAGAGCCATCAAGCTGGTGAGGGGTCTGGAGAACAAGTCCTATGAGGAGAGGCTGAGGGAACTGGGCATGTTTAGTTTGGAGAAGA
>JAOXNO010000013.1:121821852-121850804 GCA_028565335.1 Limnodromus scolopaceus
GGATGGTGACTCAACCACCTCCCTGGGCAGCCTATTCCAGTGTCTGACCACTCTTTCTGTGAAAAATTCTTTCCTAACATTCAGTCTAAACCTATCCTGTTGGAGCTTGAAGCCATTCCCTCTCATTCTGTCACTAATTACCTGTGAGAAGAGACCAGCACCAACCTCTGTATGGTGTCCTTTCAAGTAGTTGTAGAGAGTGATGTGGTCACCCCTCAGTCTACTCTTCCTCAAACTAAACAGTCCCAGCTCCTTCAACCGCTTTTCATACGATTTGTTTTCCAGGCCCTTCACCAGCTTCGTTCCCCTCCTCTGCACCTGCTCCAGCACCTTGATATCTCTCTTGTATTGAGGCTCAATGTGAGAGAGCCAGTTCTGGGCAAAGAAGGTGGGCAATTTATAGTACAGGGACTTTTATATCTTAATTTTTCCTGCTGAGCAGACACTTCTGTGCTCTCTTTTGTCATTTAGGTCTGCTCTGGACAGGATCTATTTGATTACTTTCTAATATTTTTCTCTCCCAGAGTGGACCCACAGCTTCCATGAGGTTGTTTTTTTGACACAAATTAAAATATGTCCTATGCAGTGGAATGATTTCAAAGCAAAAGTATCCTCCAGAAGAGTGTGTAGCTTCTTCTCAAAGGAACTTTCTTTAAAAGGCAGATGATAATAATTTAAATCCCTCCTTTTGTCCAAAAAAGGGTAACAACCTGGATTTTACATAGCCTGGCTAAATGCTCTGACAAAATGGTGCTCTAAATGGGAGAAAATTCTTATTTCTAGTCACCTTTGTTTCTTATGTTTTGGTTTTTTAGTAAAGATCTGCCTGAACTAAAATATTCTGTGCTGAAGTGAAATATGTCTTTGATCCGGAACTACTGTTTCTTTTTTCATTTTCATTAAGAAAACAGGTAAACAAACAATTAAGCTTATCCAAAATAAATTTAAGAAGATGCCTCAAAGTAAACTCAAAAATTAATAATGGTCTTTTTTTTTAAAGGTACTTAAAACCTGAGGGTTTTAAGTGAATACAATGAACAGTATCTTCATCTCTATTGTGCCCTCTGAGGGACCACTGCTCAGGCTGATGGTCCTGCACATGCTGGTTGCAACAACACCCTGGACTGTATCTTTAATCACTAACTTTCCCAGAAACTTAGTATGTTATTAATAGTTTCTATTAATGTAACACTTCAGAATCTCTCCTACAAAGCCTAGGCTCCCTCTCCTTCTGGTGCTAGACAAAAAAAGGTGGAGTTTCTTTCTCCAAAGTGCTTACAATCAAATTTTAATGTGTTAAATTATCAGTTTTCATTCCAAAAGTTATTTTCGCCAACTGTTCCCATTTTTAGATTAGTCTAGTTTATCCTTCTAAGATGAGTTTTGCTGCTCAAAATTAAAAAGGAGGAGAACTGTTTTCAAGAGTTTTTCAAATTTATTTTCTTTAGGTGAATATTATCAAGGTAGAGCTCCTTTAAATAGCTTGCTCTTCATTTTCAGGAATTGTTAATAAAACTTATCAGAGTTTCCATGTTTTGGCTACTTATATAGTTTTTAATGTATGTTGCAATTAATCAGCTGTTGTTAATGGAAAAAGCAGGTATCTTTAAATCTACCTTAAAATTGTTTCCCAGTACATTTGGATACGAGCATAGCCTTAAATTTGTACGTTATTTTTCTGGTTAGGATGGAGCCTTGCTTAGGGTGGGGGGGTATTTTCTTGTTTCTAAATTAGATGCTCTTTGCAGTAGTAATCAAACCAGTCCCTCATTGTGGTCTGCACAACAGACACACATAAATAGAAAGGAGATTATCTGGGAAAACAATTAAATTGTTCTTTTTCCGGTAAATCCGACCCAAACCAGTCAGTGTTTGGTGTGGTGCCAAGAGGCACAGCACTACTTAAGTTGCCATCTTTTAAAAATGTAGTTTTGCTCGTTTGTAGTCATTGAAGGTTCTCTGGCACGGTTTGCTAATGTTGAAGTTGAGCACTCTGATCCCAACGTATGCAGCCCCCACAGTGTTTTGACATGACCATGACGGAGTATTTCTTATCAGTACTAAAATGTTGTGTTCCCACCCAAGAGATTGATGAAATAGTCCTTCTATAGATGTTCTGGTTACTTGCCAGGCTGTATTTTAGCATCAATTAACATCAATAAAGAAGCTGAAACCGCTATTTAAAAAGACAACATACAAATACAAAATATTGTTGATTTCTTCTGAGAATTTATACCACTTATACAAATATTCTATGCTTTTACACCACAAAAATGCTACATAAACAACTTCAAAGCGAGCTCGCTGCCTCCTAAGGGCAGATACATGCCCAGATTTCTGAAGAAAAGAATTGCTGCTGCACTGGTCCGCTCGCTTTAGTGTGCTTTGAAAAAGATATATTGGATGTCAAGGACCCTAGACGTTGAGCAGCCATTTAGAGGGCCGGCAACAGCGGATTCCGCTGTGGCACACCTGCACTATCTGTCAGAGGAAGACGCTCTTGTGTATTACTCAGACAGTAAGATCTGTCTCCAAGGGAGCAGGGGATGAGGGCACTATCTTTCAGCTCTCATGAATGGGAGAGAGAGGAGAAGATAGCAGGAGATCACGTCTTCCATTTGTGTTATAGATTAAGTGCCACCAGTCAAATGCCTTGCAGGCTGCTTTCTCAAGCCTGGTTCAACAACTGCTTCCTTCTTTGCTGGCTCTTATATATTGTTTCAGCACTAAATAAACAGATAAGGATGCTAATTGCAGTTATTACCTCATTTGTAAGAGGAGAGCAAGCCAAATGGGAAGGCAGAAACTCTCCACGTGACTCCTGGATGGATACTGTGGGTAATGAATTAAAACCACAGAAAGTAGATACTGTATGAAAAGACAGAAAGAATACTGTTGAAGTTGGTGCAATGTAGTTTTGCCTTTTGAATGAACAGATATTACTAGACCTCTTCAGCTTCCAAATGGTAATCTTTCATATTTTGACAGCTCCTGGGAAAAGTCTCGTTCCCTCCCAGTTAATATGAGTTGTATCAAATATTCAGACCATTATGTTATTATGTTTTTAAAAGAGGGATGCTGCAATAACACTGTCCTAACTGTGCAGGTCATTTGTCTGAAGGAGCTAGGAGTCAGAAGCTATTTTTTTATTATTTATTTAAAATAGAAATATATTTATGTTTAAATTTATTTATATATTTAAATAAATTTAAATATATTTATATTAAGCTCTAGGTGGGAAAAACTCAGAAATGCCTATACTTCTAGGGCAAAATCTATAGCAGGCCTACTGCAGGATGGAGATGCCAATAGCAAATAGCTGGAGATCAAGCCAGCTTGGAAAAACTGCATATATATATATATATGTATTGCACATACAAACGGTATATAGAGTGTTCCTTAGCCCCCAGGAGCGTTTCACACAGAAGTGTGGCTGGGCACACCTTGGCCTTCTCCAGCTCCTCTGGTGCCATGAGACTCTCCAGCTGAACATTGGCCATTCACGCTTTCTGAGACCCTGCCCTCTTTCCTCACAAGGCTCTGTCACATCTCTTGCCTCAAAACTGGGCTGTTAATCCCTTTAATAGGGGGGATAGGGCTTACTGCCCTCCTTGAATAGTGGGCCTGACTTGGATCATGTTGTACCAAGCCTGAAGAGCGTTCAAGAAATTAATGACAAAGAGGGATGTCTGAGACATAGGGAAGGGATGGTTGGGGGCAACAGGCAGTTCAGAGGGATAGCAGTAGCAGCCATAATTCTTATGGTCACTGTCCGTCTCATTTCATGGACTCCTTTGTGCTTGGAGATCACTGTTACCATGAGATCTGGATGGAAGGGTCAGATGTCCAAGAGTCCTGCCACTCTTGGCAGTGAAATAGACGTACCACATGGCTTTTTTATTTCCTCTGGTATCTTCCAAACAACCTTCAAACTAGGGAATAAACCCTGTGCTGTAAATGAGTCAAAATTACCAATAAATACTATCAGGAGAAGAGGAAATTAAGGGAGAGACAAAAGGTGAATTTTCAGTTTAGTCTAGAAAATCTCTTAATCACAAAATAAAATATTTTCCTAATATATCTTTTTTTTGTGAATTCATTACAAGCAAGGGGGAATGACCTGGGAAATTACCTACAAGGCTGAATCCACCCTGGAAAAGAATTTATAGTGGCATAGCATTCATATTTTAGTGCCAGTAGCTACTATTTTGTATCAGCTCCCAGAACGAAAGAAGGAAGGTATTGTGGCAAAGGAACCTTTTCTTTCTAGCTGAGTATCTGAGGATTTTTGACAATATTAAGAAAGGTGTTAAAAAGTTGTCATTAAGTGTTATTATACTAAGACAGGTTTTAAATCTAGGTTTGTCTTATGGGCTTACCTCCCCTGGAAAAATCTGTGAAGGACACTAAAGATTTTAATTTATACTAGCTATTGCTTCTTAATATCCACTGTGGAAATCCTAGGTACATAAAATATTTTAATTAATTCAGTTCACGGAATACATGCTGACATCCACACCAAGAGTTAAACAAAAGTAGACAGTGTGCAATAGGCCAGCTTATTTTGGAACAAATTCTCAGAAAAGGTACGTATTCCAAGAAGTCCTTCAGCTTCTGCTAAATAGTTGCATTAGGTCTCTCAAGAAACATTTCTGAGCGTTTGAAAAACTCCAGCTCGTGATTGAGTTATTAAGTAGAACAAAGACTCAGCTTAGTTTTCCTGAACGTCAGTTTCTCATTGAGCTACTTAGTGCAAACCAACACAGTAGTAAATGTGCTATTAGGCATTAGTGGATTACTGATGAGTTTTTGTTACCGTGATTAGGCATTTTCCACTTAATCTCATAGCTGCAAAGATGTGTTAACGGTGATGAGTGCAGCCTGCGTTCTACAACACTAAGGTTACTCACCAGCTCCTGTTAAAGAAATCTGACTTCCTGGGGATGGAATTGAGCTTTATGTTATAGAAATGGGATCCATCATGAACACTAAAAATTTAGGTCCTACAGAAAAATTTCAGCAAATGTCATCTTGGTTTCTGGAACCTTTTCTACTGCAAGTCACCAAATCAAACACCGTGGCAGCCTAAGTCTGTGTAAAGACTTTTTGCCTTTATCCTGGGGAAGTGAGGGTTGAAGAAGAGGAACTGGCATAGTTAAAAGTGCTCTGAATGTTGTTCTTCCTTTTCTCTCTTCCTTTTCTCCCTCCCATCCCTCCATCTTTCTTAGATCTTAGACATGGAAGTCATCCGTCAAACATGGTGCTCGCTCCTAAGTTTGAGGTCAAGATTTTCTGTCAAATGTTCTATAATGAGTCCCAGTTTGAACTTGTCGAGGTAGAAGATTATGAGAATCTTTCAAAGTTTTGAGAGACTTTTTCAAGACCCAGTAGTATAAAGTTCTGAGCAACCTGATCTGGTCTCATATCTGACCCTGCAAGGAGCAGGAGGTTGGAACAGAGAACCCTTAAGGTCCCTTCCAACTTGAAGTATCCCATGATCCTATAACTAACCTAATATCATAGTTTGTCTTTCTTGCAGTTTGGTTAATTAACTTTGTAAGTTGTATTTCTGTGAGTCTTTATGTTGTCCTTGCCTCTTCAGTAACTTGGAGTAAGAGAACAGTATTAATTACCACATTTAGGAGGATGCCTTCTGTAAATGCGTTTGCTACAGCTGGACTTCCTGGAGGCTCTGTTGTGCAAATTTTTCTTTCCCATGGAGGAACGCGTCCATCTGTGATTTTAGCTTTCTCTCGCTAGGCTCCAAATGCTCCCAGGAGAAAGAAAAAGAAAAAAAGCTAGCTGAGGCCTGCAAGATTTCTCTTACAGCAATCTGAAATTACAGGAGAATCATCTCCCAGCGGTATAGGCACATCTATGTGAAGCTCTTTCTCATTTCTTTTGATTAAAGCTTCAAATCAATTCCTTGGTTTGTGGGTTAGTTTGTCTCTCAGCAATTGAGTGAAATGTGTTCTTCAGTCTCTTGTTAGGCCAGTTCTCACAAAATTGTTAAGAGCCCAGCTGCTACAGTGTCAGCTGTGACTGAACAAGCGGAAATGATAGAGATGATGTGCAATAGTGTCTAGTGCCTGAAGCCACCAGCTATTATCCAAAAGTTCTTCTTGGGTCCAACTACTGCAGTGGTTCTACTAAAAAAAGAAAAAGATTGGTATAAGTGTGCTATCAGACCTTTTTCTCACAATCCAGCATGCCAATTTAGTAGGGCCACCTTCACAGCTGGATGCCAAGAGGGGGTTGTGCGTCAGACCATGGCAGGCTGCTTGTGTCTTCCCCTCAAAATAGCATGAAGCAACTGGTGATAACCCTCAATCCTAACAACTACGATTTGTCATTAAAAATTAAAAAAAAGAAAAGCCTCATTAAAGACATTCATTATTGGGTTTGGCTACGGCCATCAAGGCAGTTTTGCCCACCTCCTCCAAGTGGCTGCTGCTGCTCTTCTACTTCCTTTTGGTGTCACCACACAGTGACCTATCTGCACCTCCTTTGCCACTGGCCAGCGCTAGAGAAGTTTGTATGCCTGTGTTTGTGCCATCAGTCAAAGAATTACCCCTTTGCTGTGACTTTCACTTGGCTTTATAAGCTTAGTGGTCCACACTACAGCTCTAGGGATGGTTCTGGGTGTGGGGGAACACAGAGCCGTACCTCCTCTTCCTTTTTCTCCTTGCAGTAGGTGTGACTGCTCTTTCACATCTCAACCAGTCCCTAATGGATGGGCTCCTGGTGGGAATCGTTTGTCTTTGTGGTAACCCTATCTTCCCACCTCACCTGCAATCCCTTTGATGTTGCTGGATAATCCATTAGCAACATCCAGGCAGATTAATAGTCTCTCTTAACCCTTTAGTTGCTGGCCTAGCACAAGACAGTTTCTAATACAAACATTGTGATAGTCTTTAGTTGCATGTTCCTCATTTTCTGATTTACTGATTAGAAGCAGAGAGGCAAAACCACTGAGAGCTCACAGAGGAGGTTAGTTCAAGATCTCTTCTGCACAAACAAAGTGTGTATTTTTTGCTGATGTTTTCAAAAGCAGGAAATACGCCATGTTGGTGTTAATCTTCTGGAGCTGCTCTTGCTTCTGTGAAATGGGGGTGGTAATAACTCTTCATCTGCCAAGGAAACTGTGGAGGTAAATTTAGAGTGTGCCACCCCAAGAAACATCCAGTACAAGCAGATTGCAGTAAAGATTTAGGATTACACACTAAATACCAGATACGAGAGGAAAAAGTGAATAATTAAATGAATATTTATTATAAAGAACATAAATTCTTAAGGGGAAATAAAGCATATGGTCACAGAACTAAAGATTATATCCAACTGTAAATGCACAAAGGGGCCAAGTAAAGACTGCATAGGCAATTTTAATCCTTCCATTTAATAACTTTAGATGCTTGATTTTGCAAAATTTGCATACTTTCTTTGGATATCCATGGAGGAGTTTGCCAAAATGACTAACTTGGCAAATTAGGTTGCTCATCGGTGAAAATCAGGGAGAACTTGTTTCTTTAAAAATAGCACTACTAAATAATACACTTTGATATTTTGGGGCTTATGAAGCATTAATGAGATTTGTAGGAGCGATTGTTATTTTAAAAAATCACAGCAATTTATTGTTACTAATTACTCTCTTGGCACCGCATGTATTTAAGATTAATTGGAATGTCTGTACTCAGTAATGAGGTCCCATGTAGTTTACACTGACTGACAACATCTTCCTTTATCAGGAAAATTACCACACTGGAAAACTTGTAAACAGGGCAGTAGCTCTTGGCAATCAAATTTTGAAAGTTTTACTTGATACAGTGGCTACTGAGTTATGAT
Organism: Limnodromus scolopaceus; assembly: GCA_028565335.1. Lineage (NCBI taxonomy): Eukaryota > Metazoa > Chordata > Aves > Charadriiformes > Scolopacidae > Limnodromus > Limnodromus scolopaceus. The sequence goes on from JAOXNO010000013.1 coordinate 121,829,695, forward strand.
AAAAAGATCAGACAGTTCCAGTGCAGTTAATAATAATAATAATAAAAATTCTACAGGAATTCTGTCATGAAGATATAACTTACACAGAAATGAATGTTTGACTCCTACGTAGTCAGACTTAGCATTCAGACAGAGATCCGATTTCTCAGTATGGTACAACATCATGAATTAAAACTTGCAGCATTTCTGAAAGTTTTATTTTTATCACTATTTTGCTACTGTAAATTTAGTCATCTAAGGATGGATGTTGGAAGAGCAGTCCTTTCATCTCCATCTTGAAAAGCTGTGAATAAATCATAGTAGGTGTTGATGACAGAGAGAATTATGTTGTAGCGTGCTACAAGAATTTTTCTGAAATGCTTTGTTTGTGTATACATGTATGCGCATGTTTGTACATTTAAATATTTTTTTGGCAGCTGGCCTATTTATGTAGTTCCTTTAAAAATAAGAACTTTGTGTCATTCTTTCTTAGATGCATTTGTCCGGTGGGGCTGATAAAGAATCACATATTACAGACTTCTTTGTCAAAGAGTAGGAAATGACTGCCGGTGATACAATTCGTTATTATTTAAACTGGAGACCTGATCTTTCCAGCCACAGGGAGATTTCTAGTGCTGGAGACAAAAAAAAACCAACCTCCCCAAAAAATACCTACCCCAAACCCATAACCTTGGTCACTCCTGCATTGCAAAATTGAAAACAGACTTAGTAACCTTATTGAAAAAATAGCTGTTTTCTGTAAGCTCCTGATTTTCGTATACAGTTTCTTAGGTAATGAGAAATATTTTTTTTGCAGAAGCAACTGGGATGCAATTTTCAGGTAGGTAGGCAGATAGTCTTTAAAATTTCAATTAGAATTCTCCAATTAATCAGGATTGTCTTGAGCATTTCTTAGATGAGCCATTGAATAAAAACAACAAAGTTGTAACATTAATGACCAACAGAAAAAGCAGTTTGTTATATGCATCTAGTTGTTTTTATAGTTTCCCATAGGTTCACCACTGCTCAGTTGGTGAATAGATGTTAATATGGAAGTTACAACAAAATTAGCATATATACTATAAGTTGTACTTGCTTAGAGCACTACGTTTCTGGGTATTATTGTTGATGCTTGATTTAATTTGGAATTGCATTTTAAATGGGAAAAGCACGGATATTTACACTGGTGTTTAATGAGACTGAATTAGTCTCAGAACCCAATTCTGTTTATTCCACTGATATTTTTTTTTTAAGGAAATGGGGAAGAAGAGACAAAGTCCTGACTGTTCTGGTGATTAGTTACACATCTTCAAAGCTTTTCGAAACCAAACCATACATAAGGAAATGTGTGTTGATACGCATTAATTCTGAGTGGTTCTGCCCAAAAGAGATAACAGCATGCATGCTCCCTTTCAGCTGGCTAACAACCACGGCGCGAGTCTGGACTGTGGCTGAAACCGTGGATCCAATCTTCAGGGCACCTCTGGGGGAATTTGCACTTTGGGGCTTGGTAGAAGAAGGAGTCATTGCTTTCCCAAAGCCTGCCTTTGCCCAGAGGGTACTGGATGACCTCTCCTATGAGGACAGGCTGAGAGAGCTGGGGTTGTTCAGCCTGGAGAGGAGAAGGATCCGGGAAAACTTTATAGCAGCCTTCCAGTACGTGAAGAGGGCTACGGGAGAGATGGGGAGGGACTCTTGAGCAGGGAGTGTAGCAATAGAACGAAGGGTAACATTTTCAAACTGGAAGGGGGGAAATTTAGATTAGATACCAGGAAGAAATTCTTTCCTGTGAGGGTGGTGAAACAGTGGAACAGGTTGCCCAGAGAAGCTATGGATGCGCATCCCTGGAGGTGTTTAAGGCCAGGCTGGATGGGGCTTTGAGCAACCTGGTCTGGTGGGAGGTGTCCCTGCCCATGGCAGGGGGTTGAAACTCAATGATCTTTAAGGTCCCTTCCAACCCGAACATTCTATCATTCTCTGATTAAGACAAGAGCAAAACCCCTCATACACTTGTTTATAGCCCTGTGCATCTGGACAAGGGCCAGGAAAAGTCTCTCTCTTGATTAACAGCACTGTTTATTACACACCAAATGTTTCTTTTCTCCTTGGTAGCAGCACCCTGACCTTGTTAAAGTGGCTCAGGAGTGAAACTGAAGGGGCTGCAGGACTTTGTGCACAGTGGCTGAGCACAGTCAGAGGCTTTTCCTTGCTGGCAGCTCCCGTGTCAGGCAGCCAGAGGAACCAGGGAGAGGGATGGCATCTGACAAGGTCACTCTTGTCACCTGTTTTGTCCCCATGTAATCTTAGAGGCTGGATGCAGCCACCAGAACTGTAGAAGACCAGGACCTATCAACATCCATGCTTCAATCTTGCACATATGTTTTTAAAACATTTTTTTTTAATGGAGATAGTAAGATGAAAATGCTACAATCCCCCTGCATTTCTACTAGTGAACTAAATCAAAGCTGGCACCACATCCTGTCTTAGCTATATGTATTTCCTACAGGTTTTTTTGTGGTGGCTGTTGAATGCTCCTCAGGGTTGGTGCAGAACCTGACAAGACTTGTTGAAAGTGAGATGTTAAAACTCAGAGATCAAAACAGAAATGAGAAAATCCAAAACTTATCAGCAAAAGACGTTCTGAAAGAAAAAATACATTTGAAATGAGTGACCAGGTTTATGTTTTGTAATGTTTTTTAAAAAAAAATACCAACCCAAAACAACTGGGTACAAGTCTTGGAGATTCCCCAGCTGTCCTGGCCCAATGATGTTATTCCCAGGAAGTTGGGCACTTCCTGGGAAATATAGAGTCACAGCAATCCCCTGATAATAGGCAACACCCTGATAATCTTGGCTCCTGATGGGACCCACAGAACTCCAGTCCTTCCAGGCTCCTAGGACTTTAATTTACCTATCTCCAAGGCATTATAAAGCCACTCTAAAATTTGAAATGCTTAGGTTCCTTAGTCCAGGGGTCTTTCAGCGACATGTAGTGGTGATGCCCAGTAGTCAGAAATTTTGAGAGCTCGCACAACATAGCAACTTGTGATACAGAAGGTCAGAAAACCCAAAAAGTTATTATCAGAAACCATTGTGTGTTACCCAAAGCAGTACATTTCTGTAGGTAATAGCTTTTGTCTGAATCATTTTGTCAGATAATTCCTGAGTAGTGCCATCATGTGGCTGTGCAATGTGAAACCACTGTACCCGCATCCTTGAAGTAAAGTCTGGCAATGCTGCTGTCGTTCTGTATAGCAAAAGACCTGAGGATTTTTAAGAACCAATTATTTATTTAGATTTTTTCTTGGCGTATCTTTCAAAAGAATCGAGTCCAGCACTACCTCAGAATTATTGGTAAGGTCAAGTACTGTTAACCCAGACAATCAAAAGTAATCAATCAAGGCCAGAAAAATAATGAGGTCTCAAAATAAAAAATGACTATTATTAATTTGGCTTCAGATGTCTCAGATCTCTAGGGTATTTTGATAACATATTCTATAATAACAATGGCTAAATTGTTGCATTTTGAACAAGGTACAGTTCTTAAATAAACATTCTTCTGCTGCAATTGTAGTATAGCATAATAATATAAAAGATGTAATATATAATATATGTAGATAATAAAATAAACTGCAACTACTGATAAAGTCATGGTAAATGGTTACAGGGGGGTTTAAAATAAGCAGACCTACTGAAAAGAAAATTGAGAGGAAATTCAAGAAGAGTGTACAATATGATTGCTGAATCACAAGGTGCATGAGAAGCAAGTCAGGCAACATCTCATTTTGCCTTGGCAGTAGAGTTCTGTCCAAATGAAGCACTGACAGAGACAGATATCAAGGAAATGACATAGATCAACCATCATACACTTGGACCCCACTGACAGCTCAAATGCTCCAATGATCTGTAATGCAGCAGTGAAGTATAAATGTTTACAAACATTCCTATTGTCCCTCACGTCTGGATGAAGCCATCCAGGTCCAGAAGCCCTCACCCTAAGTGCCAGAGTCTATTAGGAGAGCTGCCTGCTGAGCTCTTCCAGTACAGAAAGTGTTCTCAGATGAGCAAGGCCAACACGTCTATTGAAGCTGCAGTAAGAGAAATTTCTGGTTCGCAGTAATGAAGTAAAGCGATCATTGACCTAGGTGTGCATGCTTCTAGTGAGAGACACTGGGAAGCCATCAGCAAGCTGCACTTCTTAATCCTTAAATTTTAGAATTGCTTGTCAATGGCTTGGTTTGTTTATTACCTCAAAGAATTATTACCTCAGTTTTTAACTTAGATGAAAATCAAAGCAAAAGAAGCAAAATCTCTAAAGGGAGCTAATAATGTAGCAAACCTTTTGTCCTTCCTTCTCTGAGGTGTATAAAGATTACCTCCTAGTGACTTTCTAGTAATAGGATTTGAAAAAAATGTGCTTTTTTCACACTAGAAATGTCTTGATTTTCAGGTCCAAACCTGTGCCAATGATTTATGGTTTATTAATCCTTAATTCTTATTGCTTCTTTGCCAGTCTCCAATCTCTTAATTAGAATTTTATCTACTTCTTTATTTGCAGATGAATGGGTGCATTGTATTTTTGTGCGTTCAAAATTATGAAAGCTAGAGAATTGAGTTTTTGCAAAGTAGTGAAACCTATGACTGGTTTAAGTTCTTGAATGTGCACAATCATAATCTCTTATTAGCTTCTTTAAGAGTTTTCATCTGAAAATTTTCCTTCTGTTGGTTGACAACTTCATTAGTACCTGTCACCCAAACAAATCAAGCTGAGCCAGGTCACTCCAAAATAATGAGATTGTCTTTTTATTTTTCTAAAGTACACCGTCTCTTTCCTGGTTATATTAGTCTTTCCTACAATTAGCACCTTTTTTTATGCATGGTGATTTTGAAAGCTGTAAAGTACTGTTATTTAAAGAAGATGCAGATTTGGGCATTTTATGTAAAATGGGGATGCTTCACCCATTGTTGCCTCCTCAGGGGTTCCCAGTGTGTGGAAGATAATTTGAACTATGTGGAACTCAATAGCCGAAGGCATTAGAAAAGAAAGTAATGTCACCCTTTCAGGCACTTCTTTTGAGAATTCCTTAAAAGCAAGGAAATGAGTGAAATCCGTGTTCACTACTATTATGATCTTAAAGGGGGGAAAATTTAGTTTTTATAGCCATAAGGGTAGATAAAGCAATGGCTGTGTAATGAGTAGTACTTTGTAGTAATACATAACAGTTCAGATGCTTGTTTTCTCAATATTTACATGTCTTCAGCCTTGCAGGCAGATTCTCTGATAGATTCAAATGGGAATGAAAATAACCAGCTATCTGCTGTCAATAGGCTACTCCTATAAATGTATCTCTTTTTGACCAACCCAGGACAGCAGAGCAGACCTCATAGCTTCTCGCTACCAAGCTTCAGTTATGAGAAACAGTGGATGCCTTAAAAATGTGGGGGCTATTTAGTCTGAGAAATGGATGCTTTATTGTTGTGCCATGAACATCTTGTGGAAATCAAGAGGATTCTTCTTGTTGCATTTTGCCTTAAAAAAAAAAAAAAAAAAGAAACAATACAAGCATCCCCAAAGGACCATTTGATTCTTAAAGCAATCATGCAAGAAAAGATTCATTGTCTGCTTTGCCTCTTCCAACATTTGAAATAAGCTAGGTAGCCTGGCAGCAGTTGTATCTTGTTATGCTTCTAAAACAGATTTCATGCCATCTGCAGGTCTTGTTGCTTATATTAATACCACCATATTCCTTACATATTGTCTGACCACTTTGTTTTTTAGTGGTACTGATAGCTGTAAAATGCATCAATTCGTCTAATGTAGGTTGGGTGCTCTCCTGGTGAGGCAGCTGGTTGCATAAATGAAAGTTGCAGCTTGTGCATATCTACGCGCCTGTGTTCGGTCACCCCCTCCCTCATAACTCACTTGGGGATGCGGGTTCCACCGTGATGCTTTTCTTTTCTCAATTTGTTATGGCATTTGCACCTTCATTCTCTGGAACAGAATAAGGGGCCTCTGAAGCGAGACACTGCTGCCGCTTTGGGGATCTTCTGTTTCAGGAAACATTTATCTTTTCCTTTTTCCTTTTTTCTTTCTTTTTTATTTTGGGGTTTTTTTATTTTGTTTAACACAAGTTGCGAATCAAGCTGGAAAGGCTTTTGTAAAAATGGTTTGAAGATCGTCTATCTATATTTGCTATAAGGATGAACAGCAGTCTTTGTGAACTGAAATAACAGGGCAGAAGCATGTATATTTAAGCTCCAGAACTAAGAGGGAATTTTCAAACAATGAGGCAAGTGTATTTGCGTATCTTCTCTTTTCTAAACTAGCGAATGTGGACCACTTTTGGAAACAGGATACTGGGACTGTCCAGTAAGCAACCAGACCTTGTAAATCAGATTTTTTGTACCTAACAGTGTCGAAGGTAGCAACAGCTCAGACAGGTGGTCCATCTGCCAGAGTTTAATAACTGACTCTACATGCTCTAAACTGCAGTAATGGACCACGTAGCTTTTCTTATCTCACAAATTAGATAAATTGTATCAGTTCAAGTCAACTTCATTCCTAGTTTCAGTGGAAAACTGAACAGAAAAAGCAGCTGGGCTGCTTATAAAGCACAAGACTCAAAATCCTTGTAGGAAAGTTGCTGAACTTGCTTGAGGTTGTGGTCGGGTTTGGTTTCTATATTGGTGAATGTTACCAAAGAGTGTACCACACCTTCAGCAGATGCTCACAGTTTGCAGATTACAATTGTACCATAATTTATTCATTCTAGCTGAAATAAAGTATGAACATGTTCATTATTCTATTTTCATACATTAATGTGAATTTCTTCAAGAAGATCTGGTTTTAATTCTTCTGTTTGCTAAAGAGTTCATTCAGTGAATGTCAGTGTCTATTTTAAAAAAAAAAAATAGACATTTAATGCAAAACATAAATTCCTGTGCTGTTTTCACCCCTTCTTAAACAGGTTTTATAGTGAGCTTTACATGGATCACGAGCACGTCTGTGTAAATTTCTACTGTATGCATCTATTTTGAGATTCTGATGAGAAATTAAGAAAAAGAGTCAAAGAAAACCCCCACCAGGTACTTAAGGTCTTGCGTCATTTCAGCTAAAACTCATTGCCTAGTAGCTGGTTATCTCTGCCTGCTGTGTTAATGGCAATATAAACATCGAGTTGGATATGCTGTAAGCTAGAAAATAAGTATAAGAGCAGACATTTCATTATTTCTCACAATGTAGACCATCTTTCAGCCAAACACTTAAATGCATGCCTGACTTCTGAGTTGCTCACTGTTAAATCCAGCATATTCTTGAATACCATGATGAATGGTGGCCTCGTCAATGAAATGTCTTGAATACACGGCAAGGAAATAAGATGACAAAGTATTTTGCCTGAGGAGCACATATGCTAAAGCAGTAGTCACTCACTTTTGTGGACCAATAACCAGTAAGACCAGTAACGTACCGCAGCAAGCATCATCTGCTGTTCTTCCTGTGGGACTCAGTTTTCTTTGTTTTTATCTCCTCACACATGAAGTACATGGGAGGGTTTCCTGGGCAACATGCTTCTGCAGTCCTTAAGCTGAGGACCTACCACTAAATGGCTTATATGTGCTATGAAGATTATACTTGCCACTGATGCCAGGAGTAGATATTTCTACTCTAAATGAGGACAAACAGCAATCATTTCTTTGAGGATGCCTAGCAGCGCTTCTCCCCATCTTCCTTTGTGAGTGTCTTCTGAGCTTTGCCGGTTGAGCCATACCTCTTGCTGAGGGATGTGGTTGGCAGCAGTCGTTTTCTTTTTCAAGATGAGCTCTTATTCCTCCTGGCATTTATAGTTTTATATAGGAGAGCACAGACAGTGTAGCCTCGAGGTCATTGAATTTTATCAAGTATATTGTTTCACTCCTTCTGCTCTGGCAGAAGTGGTAATTATCACACGCTATTGTTCCACCTTAGTAAGAGGCCTCAGAGTCTCGAAGTACAACCGAGCACAGCCGGTTTACATTAAAACCAAGTCCGAGCAATTAAAAATTACCCAATCTTTCCTCCCTATTTGAAAACACGCTGTAGGAGTGCTAGTGAAGTGTATTAAACCAATGTATTAAAGTAACTCTAAGCATCTCCATTCTAGAATAGTTTTACTGTTCACAGACACCAAGTCATTTTTATGTAAACTACCTATTAAAACACAAGCTTCTCATCACCAAAGAGATGGGTACACGAGCTACATTCCCTAACAAGATCAGTAATACTTTTTTATTATTATTATTTTATTTTAAAGCCCAAAAGCAAGGTATAAAACCTATGGGTTTTGTTTGTTGCTAATTGCTGGTGTTGTCTAAGAAGCATCTAGGATTCTAGGAATCTTTTTTATCTGGGATAAGTAATTGTAGCATTAAAATGTAACTGTTAAAGTAAAAGTAGTGGTAAGTGATAAGGAATCAGGTTTAAATTAACGTATTCTATGGGAAAGCCAGAAGTCTATAAAGGATGTAACAAACAGGAAAACTATGGTAACTGATAAAACCTTTAAAAACAGAATGGAGGCAGTGAGTTTAATTCTGCGTTTGTCTTCTCAGCCCTGGCTTTGTCTTTCAAATATACACAATAGACCTCTATGCAATACTTTTTGCACGTAACAGCCACTAAAGTATTTACTTTTTCAGCAAATACTCCTGTTTTCCAGCATTTTTTACGTCATTACGATAGCATCTGGCCTATGTGCACAATAGCACTGTGTTTTGGCTCCTGTATACAGATGCGTATGTATGTATATATTGATATATATACAGATAGAGGCACACGGATGTTTAAAAGCAGGTACACATTTACCTGTGTAGAGGTGTATAAGAACACATCATAAAAATCTCTGAACAGAAGAAGAAGAAAAAGAGGAAATTATCTACCCTAACTCATGTAACCTCACATTGTGCAGAGAAGCTGCTTTGCAGGTCCTGTTGACAGAAGCTCAGATACAGAAGCTGCAGTGATGACAGCTACAGAAAAACAGATCAGGCAGGAACTACAGATGGTCACCCAAACCCCAGCATTTAAGACATGTGGCACTCATATTTCTGTTCATCTTTTTCTAGGTTGCATAAAGTACGCCTTTATACATATAACCTCCATGAAATGTTTTTGCTACACTTACAGGTGATAATCAATGGACTTTGTGGAAGAAAGAGTGGCAGTCTTGCTAGTGGTAATGGCGATGACATAAGCAAGCGTTTAAAATAATTTTTCCAGGGAACATACTTTTTTCAACATTCCTCCAGTAATTGTAATTTAAATCTTCTGCAGAACTGAGGATCAAAGAATCTAAATCAGTTGAAAAATATCATAGTCAGATATTATTCAGTGGAAAATAAAACTGCAGCGTAACAACTGTGCCTGAATGGAGAGCAATGACATTTCTCCTCAATTAATCTATCCTGGTGCCCAGGCAAATAGCACATCGAGCAAATCTCGTTACTGCGTAAACAAACAGTGACTCTAATAGAAAAACAACTTGCTGCAGGAAAAACATCATAAAAACAAATGTTTTAAGAATGATAACAAACAAAACACATCAGAGTAATACATGTTGATTAAAACAGAAATAAAATTATAAATACCTCATTCTCATAATTCCTTTCTCAGAATAAATCAGGTTAAGCAGCTTCTAGTGTAAGAGCTAGTAATATGAATATAATTAAAAGAAATAAATTCCATGTATTTAATACTGGAGACAAAGCATACAGTCTCCAAAGACCTGAATTTTGATTACATTGGCTTGTCTTATGCTTTTGTCAGCATGGGGAAGATTTGGGAAGTGAATGGATATTTCAATGAAGTTGGTTGCTGTAGTGAGACAGCGAAAGGGTTCTCAGGGCTGCGATAGCTCCAGAACAGAGCAGGAGGTCACTGTGCAGGTGGTTCCAGCTGGAAGAGCTTTGCTGTAGGGGCAGGTACCCTCTGCTATAGGGTGCAGGGCAGTGTGTTGGTGATCACCATCCCTCAGGGTTCCTCCACCATCCACTTCTGCTCCACAACAGGAAATGAGGAGAGTGCAAATGTTGACTCCCAGGGTGTTTTCCTCATGGTCAACGTTGAGACTTTTGGAGAGGAAAGCCAGGGGCCCGAGTACTGCCTGATGTGGTAGGTTCCAGGGGCTTCTGGTTTGGATGGATTTATTAGGTGGAGACAGTTGCTGAAAGGCACCAGAGAAAGGATGAGCAGTTGCTGTTGAATGGTCAGAGTTGCTTTCATTCCTTGTTTTAGCAGAATATGTCTTTGTCTTTGGGGTTTGTTACATTGGAAATGCTGTGACTTTCATTATCCTGACTGGTGCCTGCCATCCTCCGCTCTCTTATAGTGATGGCAGGGCTTTGAGCAAATCCACTGCCTAGTAAATGCATTGGCCCAAGCTCTGACAGGATGCCGAGGGCACCGGTGTGGGTGCTGTATTGGGTGACTCACCAAAATAGATACTGGAAGACTTATGATAATCTGGGAGCGAGGATTTCCAGATGCAGCCACCACATAGGCCCAGTACACCCAATGTGTCTGGGGGCTGTTCTTCCACCTGAGGCTCTACTACCAGTACTCCAGCAAAGTGCTGCTGCATTGGGGTGCTATGGAAAAACTAAAGAACTTGCACAAACACCTGATAGTTACAACACAGACTTTAGCAAGGAGGGGGAAATGCAGGCAGCGACCACAGCAAAGGCGTATGAAAGGGAAAAATCTGCTTTCTCTGTATTGTTTTATGTGTTCTCACTTGCTTCAGTTTTTCTTTTAAATGGAGTGGTTGGTATCCTGCTTCTCCCTCTCTTCTCTTCTCCAAATACCAGATATTCTTGATGAAGAAAACAAGTAAACCTTTTGGATAGTAACCAATGTTTGTAATCACTTGATGCCAGAATTTTAATGAGTGTCAGGCTTGCAGAGTATATAGATTTAAATATTGGATGTTGAATGTGTGTCTGCAGCATGTTGGTGATTATTCCTCTGTGTGTGTGTGTTTATTCATCACTTATGGAAGAGTGTTTGAAAATAAAGATTTCTGTGGCTCAGCTACACAGATGGAATTGGCTGCACAAGACCTTTCTGTTAAATTAACAATCTTTGCTCTCCATGGAAAGAAAAGGCCTCTATTAGAAGAGCCTCATCTTAGTCTCTTCTTATTGTCTTAATTGAGCCTTTGAACTGCAGTCAGTAAAAGCTCACAGCAAATACAGTATCCAATCAGATGTATATTTTTAAATTAATCTACATTTGAATACATTCCCTGATTTCCCACCAGCACCTGCAAAAGGAAAAAAAGGAGGGGAAAAAAAAAAAAGGAAAAATGTTTGAAAAGAAAGAGAATACATTTGCAAGTTTAATTTCCCCAGGGAGAAACGAGCTTTTCAGAGCAACTTTGATATGTTTCTTTCTTCTTTGTGTAACCTGTAGTTTAATTTTTGTTCACATTTTTGCATTTACATTTGCATGATAAAAGAGTTTCCACTTTACTTTTAAAGATTGTTCCAGAAAGCCAAAATTATTCATAGGACAAAATCAGTATTAAAATGAAAATTTAAAAATTGTCTCCCTTTTCAGTAATTTTAGTATACAATTCACTATGATTTCCAGTGCTTTTACTGATACGAGCAGACAGCTATATTTTCCAGAAGGTTCTATGAAATATTGTTGCATTGCTATTTTCATGGTGACTCTGTAAGTTGAATCTGTATTTTTAATGGAATTAATTATCCCAGAGTCGTAATTTTTGATCTTAGAGTTGAAGATATTTTCAACAAATTTTCTCCAAGCCAAGCAGATGTTTGGGCTGCTCAGCACCCCTGCAAAAAGCTTCTTTCATGCCATCCACCCTGCAGCTGAGGAGACTGTGAAGCTCGGAGTGAGAGATAGAAAATCTTTGGAGCAGAGCAGGAAATTTCTCAGAGCTGTATTTGTTACAGCAGAAGCCCTATGGTTTATTTCCTGTTCAGGCATGTTCTGCACAGGGATTTCCTAATTTGCTCTTGACCACTGAGAAAGCAGAAGCAGCGCTACCCAGTAATATATATATATATATATATATATATATATATATATATACATCTACACATACATGAGATGAGATGTTTGCTTATCACCCAGAATCTGCGTTTTGCTTTCCTGTGGAATACTTGTCATGTAGTGATATGTAGAGCTTAGTCTGGGGACCTCTGTTTCAACATGATTTTGTCTTTTCATGTGATGGTTGCCCCTCCTGCCGGGCTCCTCAGCCTCATCAAGTACAGCAGGAGGGTTGTCAGACAAGATAGCAAGCTGCAGAGCAAAAACCCAGTTTATATTATACCTCAGGAAGCCGGAGCACAAAGAAATTTCGAGCTGCCCAGAGCTAGAAATCCAACATTTGCTAATCAGAGCTTCTCTCTACATTGTATATTCCAGGACATTACACTCTAACTTCAAAACATAGTTATAGACTACAGGTGCACATATATATACATGTATCGTACATATATGTGTCTTCTGCCACCAAATATCCCTTGCACACCGTTGTTGTGTTTGGAGTAGCTCCAGCTCGCAAGTGACTTTCTGAAGGAGATGGCATATATATGGCTATTCACAAGCCCAGCCTCATCTCAGCTGCTGGTCCCTTGTGTCCTTTGCCTGCCAGCATTAAGTATTATCCAGCATTATTCAGCATTACTCAGCATTACTCAGCCCCATACTGGGTTCTAACTGCCAGCTTCTACTCTAATTATCAACTAAAATGTTATAATACTATAAACCTATATCATGTGCTAATTAGCATCCTCACCTACAGTAATATGAATTTAATAAAGCACAATTCTCTGTGTGTTACATGTTATGGTGATGCAAGTAGTTTGAATCCTATCCATTTAGATTCTTATGTGGTACAAAAAACACATGGTGCCTGAGTGGCTCATGGTATTTCATGAGTAATGAGTGGAGAGAACCTTTGCTCTTTCTTTTCCCAGTCTGGCTGAAAAGGGAATAACTTGGGTAATAGAGACACTTTGCTTGCTTATAGCTTTTAGTGAGTAGAGGTAGAAAGGTAGTGTGTGAGGGAGAGACAGGGAGAAGAAAATACATTTAGGAAACACTGTGAAATATAAAGTCCTGCAAATGTTCTTTTTGTGAAGCCATCTGATTTCCTGCTTTGTTGAGCTCATATTCAGGTTTTGGTCTTTCACTTTAGAGAGTTTTCAGTTTTTCTCCTCAGTTTAAACTTTTCGTCTGTTCTTCACTTTAACGATTTTGAAGAGTACATCTCATCTAGCTACAGAGGATTTAAAATATCATAGGAGAGATCTTGGTCAGGGTCAAAGAATGAAGAGGAGGTAGGTTCAAAGTAACCTGAGATATCCAGTGGAGAAGCTAATGTGTTTACTCTCTGATGATAGTTCTGTAATTCATACTATTTCAATCAACCTGACTGTCACATATGCAAGGATTATTTTTTTTCTGTTCTCTGTTTAATTTTATTGCGTGAAATCCTCTTCCCCCAGTTCTTCTTCTGGACATTCAAATGCACCATCTGCTTGATATTCAAAAGCAGGTCCCAAGTATCCTGGTGTTTTAACCACACAGGTGAAGATCCTGTCCCTACTGGGGGATGCTGTAAAGGAATCATGTTCTTCAAAGAACATTTTTGTCTCAGGAAGTCCCTCGCTTCAATGTTTTACTAAAAAGCAGGAACACTTGAGGAGCTTTCTTTGATCATTAAGAAAACTAAGAGAAAGATGGTTTGTTTTTATGTAGAGGAATTCTAAGTGGTTTTAATTTTAGAAATCAGCTTGTGTTATCTTAGATAACTGCGTGCAATCGTAGATGAGCCTTTTGACTCTTGAAGAAAAAGGTTTGATGCAGACAAAATATTGCCTGTAGGGACTCAGTCTGAGCGACAGGAGTCATTTAAAGGTTGTTCCCAAACACCCTTACAGCCTCTTCAAAAGAGAACAAATATACTTGGTGTTTGCCGGCAGCGAACATTAAAGAGAGCTCTTGGAGACCAGCATGAAAATACACCCTACTGGTCTGTAACACCAGGTCTCGCCTTGGGATCAAGCCCTAAATGTAACTCAGAGAGTAAAAGGCTGACACTCCTGGTTCCCAGGTTAGCTAAAAGGGTAAAAGAGAGAATTCATACCATACAAGAATTACAACGTTGCTTGAAGCAGGAGGTTTTCACAGCCCCTGGTAACAGTGACCCCACGTGTTCCTTCTCCTCAAGAAGGTCAGGGTCAGAGCTATGGGTGATGGCCCTGATTGCATCAAATGCTACTGTTGTGCTGCTTTGAAAGCAGATGTTTTTATTCTCGGGCTCTTTTCCTGTGGGCTGGTGTTTTTTTGTTGTTCAGGTGGGTTTTTTTCTTCCTGATGACTGTCAGGCCATTAAGGATGACGGTTTTGTGTTATTCTTCAGTCCCTCCTTTTGTGCTACTATACTGTGCAACGGCAGTTCACCTTGGGTGAAGAACCTTGTTTCTTTGTCAATAGAGTTTGTATTTCCACAGCATTGATCACAAAAGCCTTTTCCACTGTAAATTTCACATACCTGCTACAGATTACTCTAGGTACAGGAAAAAGTTTAAATGTTGAAAATGTATAAAATCTTTAAAGAGCCTGGTGTATCCCTGAAAGAAGTAGGTTTTTGCATTAATTATTTTTCACACTTTTTTCCTATTTTATCAAGTTTTATCCCATCTGAAAGCTAGACTGGGAGTTTCTTGTTTGTTCAAGAAAATGAGCAATAAAATGTTTATTGCATACACATTTCTTCACTTTCTGTTTGCTGGATCGTTTTCCCATCATGACCTGATTAGGTATTAGTCAGGATTTTCTGTATATTTGTGTTATTCCACAGTTTAAATTCAAAACACATGAATGACAGTTAACAAAATAGACTAATCAGGATGTAGAGAAAAGTAATCTTAAATAGAAACCTTAGTACATTATTTTAAATTAATATATTTTTCTTGTTGCTTTCTTTTTTTTGTCTTTTCGTTGGTATATGCACATATGCCCTGAGAACCAAAACCAAGGCTTAATAATAGGATCACAAGAAGCATTTCATCTTATAAGAAACAATTTGATATTCTGGTGTGATCTTCAAAGCTTCTAAATTATTGTCCAGTCTAAGGCCTTTCTCTTCATTCTTTGCTATAATAAACACAACAAATGCATATCTTCCACAGCTCTTCAAATTTTCTATCCACAATTCTTCACCCGCCGGATGCTATGGAAGTCAGATCAGCTGCAGTCGTTCCCGTTTTCTTTTTTCTTTTCCAGTTTGTATTTGGAAAGGATTCTTAATAAACAAGAAGGTTCATTTATTTGTGTAAATGTAAATATCATTTCATTTCTTTTAGCATAATTAATAATCGGAGAATGGCTTATAACTTTTCCTATATCAGCCAATATATCAGGATTTTTCTCCTGCCTACCCCCTTCTCAAGCAAAAGCTCACTTTTCCACCAGATAGGAAAACTGTATACCATTGATATAATAAATTGCCAGTGCAAGAAAGGTACCGTGTTTGTATGAATAATAAAACCATCTGGTGTCAGAGCACATTAACAAAAATTCTGTTGCAGGGCTTAGAAGTGTGATGCTCAGATTTGTAAAACTGAAGTAGGAGTAGGATTCAATTTTCATAGGTGGTAGTTTATATTCTAATAAGGGACCTATTGCAATTTCACACACTTTCCCTTGAAGTTGAGTCTTACAGGGAAAAAATGCCCTAGGATATTTCTTTTGTTTTCATGATTCTGTGTTGGCAAGGAAGAAAAGCAAATCAGTCCCCACTCTGAACCAACAAAGACTGGGAGTTCCCAATGCATCGTGTCACTAGTTGTTAACAGAGGTAAATGAAGAAAAATGTAGTTTCAGGTAGAAGTCCAAGCCCAGATGGGGTGCATAACACACACAAACTACAAGTATCAAGTACCATAGTGACATCTTCAATATTAAATAATTCTGCTTGGGGATATTTATTTATTAATTTATTATTTCAAAGAAACACGTCTCACTTCCCCTGAAAACAGGCAAAAGCATTCAAAGGAAGTAAAATTTTTCCATTACAGTTTTAATTTTCAGAAAGAACTTGTGGTTTTGGCCACAATAGATGTGCTAAAACATTAGAAGCAAAGTACATTACTTGGCTATAAAAGAACTGAAAGTTAACTAATGAGATTAAGGAACTGTTGGCATGATGCAGCCATTCCCTGCCGATTGAGTGCAAAGCAACTTGCTGAGAACGAGGTTTTCCTTCATTTTGTTCACTTAACAGGTGGATGATTGGGCTAATTTGATTTAATGATGCATTACAGCATGGATTTCTTTCCTTGCAGTCGTGAACAGCTTCCCTATACGAATGGGGATATTGTGGTATGGTCTGCTGGGCAAAATGAGGGACTGTGCCCTCCCAAAGCCATCGCACACAATTTACTCGATGCTCAGTACTTTCTGATCAAGATTTAGCAGTACTTTTGGTCACGTCAAAGTAGAATATTTCTGGTTGAATAAGTGGAAGTTGTTATGCATAGATGCATTTGAGCAAAAGCCTGTGTGCTTTTACTGAGTGACTACACTGTGTGCAAAAACTCCTGTCCCTCCATAGGGTGTGATTGGGAAATGTCAGTTTGAGGCAGCAAGGGCCCAATGCATAAGTTAACATTTGGCTAAGGTTTTTTAAATGACTGAAAATACCAGTTATGTGACAGCGTGGAAATGTGTTTAATGATAATTGGTTCCCAGGTGTTGATCATTCTCATCCGGCCTGGGAAACCAACAGATTAGTCCCACTAAAACTGAATTTATTACGTTTGAGCACTTTGTCTGCTGTTCAGAGTTGTTGTAAATAAAAGTGGTAATAATTTATTTTTATAAAAAGTTATTTGTGATGATCGTGTTTGAATTACCGTAATTTTAATTCTTTCTGGAAAGTCCCAGTTAAACGGTTCAGATAAAAATACTGATAGGTATAAATAAATTAAATAAATTTTAAAATAATTTATTCCAGTACAATGTTTAGTTCTCTTAGGTAAAAAGCCATTAGGGAGAGTCATGGGAGTTCTGCTAATCTTCCAGGGTTTTTTTTTTTGGAACAAAGATCATGACATTTTAAGCAGTATGGAGAACAATCAGGAACTTACCAGGAAGAGAATTGTGTCTAGGATGTGTTAATTACTTTATACAGAAATTATTTTTCTCAAGTACGTTTCCAGCATCAAGGGTGGACTGAACCATACCGGTGATGTTGGGACATGAGGTGGGGAGCAGGAGGGGGAAAAGGGAGGAGAAGACACACCGTGATGATCTCTTCTGCACTAGGTGCAACCGATGGGCCTCTAGTGTCTCTGGTCCTTCTCATCCCTGTATCAGTTCTGTCTTTCTACGATTCCTGCCTCTCAGCTTTGAAAGCAAAACTTTCCTCATAAAGCTCTCTTTGCGTACCTCTGAGAGTATCTGGGTTGACCTTGTGGAAGCAAGACCATTTTGTTGTGTTACCTCTCTCCATGACTATTCCAGAGCAGTGTGGCAAAGCATTTCTGCATATGCTTATCTTTTCAGAATAAATAGTCCTGGAAAGGAGTCATGCTCTTTAGGTATTGTGCATGAACCAGCCTTAGGATTGTCCGCCATGAAAGGAACAATTCAGCATTGCCTTTCAAAAACGCTCAAGGTGATCTAACTGAGCTTTAAAACTGTAAAAAATATTCACTGAACAGAACAAATAGGTAAGAAAAGAGCATGCTGGAGACAGACAGTTCTCATTCTGGATGTGTCTATGTCAAGATCCAAAGCCCTCTGAGCCCTCTGAACAGGCTGTCTGGAAGAAAAGGAGGTGAAATGTGAATTATTTGGATTAAGCTGAACAATCTGCAACTTTAAGAAAGGCTTCAAGCCTGTCCCACCTGTTGGGAGAAAACAGTACCCATGAATCAGGTTGTTCAAGAAACAAAAGGCAAAAAAAAAAAGGTGCAAACTATTTTAACCTATATTTTAGTGAAATGATACTTTACTATCTTTTATTATTTGTTTATATATACAAACACTTTCACATCAAATCCATCTATCATTGAATTAATCAGTAGAATCTTTTGTTAAATAAACAGCCAGTGATTTCTGATAGCTTTGAAATACATGGAGATCGTGCTGGGTAGCCTTATATCCTTAAACCGAGCCAATATATGATGTTGACTCTCTGGGCATTTCATAGATCTTGAACTCTTTGTTTTCCCAGCAGCAGTTTGTCAGCTTTAAACAGAAAATATTGCTATAATGGTAGCATAACGCTGAAACTGGGTGAATGCTGCTGTGGTTATTCTTTCCCAAGTACCATCCACCAAGGGTGAAAGTGCTGTAGTTGCTACCTTTAATCTTAGCAAAAGATAGGTTCCACAGACATTAGCCTTCCCCTGTGCTCACTTGTTTTACTTTGTGAGCTGCGTTAATCTATTAACAAAAAAAGATGATGCGCTGACATAGCCTGAGCACCCCTTTCAGATTGATCATGATGTTGCTTCTTTTTAATGAATAGTTATATTACAGTAAATGTGTTATTATACACATGTCAACATGTATATTTGCTTGCTTAGGCTTCTAAATAAAATCACTTAAAAGCATGCAAACTAGTTTATTCAATTACCTCTCACTATAGTGTATGAACTCAAAGGCCATAGGTGACCTCAGATCACAGCTTTACAAGTTGCTTTCCTATGCTTCCAAACAAATCTCCAGATCCTTCACAGGGGCTGTGTAATCCATTTATATAAAACTTCTGAAAGTTTTCTGCAAAGTGAGAATGTTCCACCCAGTTATTTCTGAGACTTAATAGACTTAATAGAAGAGTACGTTCTCTAGTTCTCTCTGACATCAAGTAACATTGTGAACTTTCCTTTAAGTGAGGAAACTATAAATAAATGATTTGAGTTTAGCTTGACGTGTTTGGGGCTTTGTTTTGTTTTGTTTTTCTAGTTCATATTCTGAATAAAAAAAATTGTTATGCCTTATGCATGCAACCCTCAGCATCCAGCTGTTGGACTAGAGACCGAGATCTGGCTGCTTGTATTTATTTAATTTGCTGTCAGTCCTGCTTAACCCTGTTTTCTTTATAGTAATCTCAGTTCAGATGAGAAAGTCGCAATATCCCCTGCAATGCAATGTTCACCCTAATGTCTCTGCTAGAGAAATAAATATTGCAAGAATAGTAAATAAATTAACTTGGAGCAGTGAGAAAGATTTCCAAGAGGTGCTAGAGTATCCAGAGAGTCTATATTATGTTTTCACTGTCTTCTTTCATTTGACTGCTTAAAGCAATGATTATTTTGCATCCATTTGGTTGGTACAGTTGTATGGAACCATGGATGTGCTGTGATGGATGGAGCTGTCTTAAATCCTGCTGAGCTGGATATTTAAATATTGGGCCAGTGCATTAGGTTTACTAACAGCTGTACTGTGGGAAGTCGGAGCTGCCTTCCCCTCCACTTTTCAAGCTAATAAAGCAGAGTATAGGGGAGAACCTATATAGATTTGGAAGTAATTTAAGAGGTACTTTTCATTCCTGTCCAGGCTAAGCATGTCAGACAGATGATTTCACAAAGGTTCTGTCCTCAGAGATTTTCACTCAGAAATGAATACTGCCCTTCTAACCTAAACAGGGATCGAAGATGAATCCATGACAGTATCACACATTTATTGGATGGAACTTAGAGACGAAGTCTTAAGAATCTGAGTACTTTAATGGAATAAGAAAAGTAGTGTCATGAAAGGACAAAACAATAATACTTTCTGTTTTATGAATCTTCTCCTAGTTCTTTCTTCTAAATCATATCACTTTGACATTTCAAATTAAAATACTAGGTGCTTTACCTTTAGATAACTTGTCTCAGTCTCTCCTTGTCTTTGCATTCAGGAGAAGCTGCAGTTGCATATTCCATAAGTCTTCTGAGCGCTAGCTATATTTTAACTCTATTTGAAATGTCACAAGTCTTTCTTCCATAATGAAGAGCATGGAGATTTCTGCATATTTGCTTCTGGACCCCATTGCTTTCAGTTGAGTCATATATCGAGAATGCCTTTAAAATTTTTGTATTAAAAATACATAAACCATTAAAATCATTATGTTTTAATGTAAAATTAAGTAATTAGAAACAAAACCTAATAGTTTGCTTCCCTTCACTGATTTGATAAACCTTGCAAGCTGGAATATAAACTGGTATAAATTACAGATCTTCAACTCTGTATTAGGTAGCAATTAGCCTCATTTTATTCATGGTGAGAGTTAAGACTAATTTTGTATATTTTGGCTGTTTGAGGAAGGCACCAAGAAAGTGATCTGATTTTCACAGGCACTGAGCAGCCACACTTGAATGTATTCCAGGGACCTTCCTGCTTGTCTCCTCTAGATCCTAGATTTTGGCTTCTGGTCTTAACTAATGCTAGTTAAAGGGTCGTACAAAACTGGCTGGTGTCAGTGATGGGGGTGGGTTCCTGCTGATACCTCCCCTCCCACTGCTCCTGATACCCGCATTTTCCTCTCCTTCCTCCCCCTTTTCCCCTGATCTATGCATAAACCTTTTAGCCATCATTTTGTTTGGCCTAAACATGCCAATCCCCTGGTCTCCTTTCACCCAGTACTTCCAGCTTCCCCCCGAGCAGCCCTGTAAATCTTCTTTGCATCTGCTCCAGCTTCTGAGCAGGGATGGTCTGAACTGAACACAGGTGACCTGACCCAGCGACGGTCCCACCAGTGCTTTGTGTCACAGCCTCCCTGTTCCTTTGGGAATGACTTCTCGTGGATAACAGCTGCCTTTTCCTTTTTTGCACTGGCATATCTGAGTTGTTCCAAAATATATTACCAGTCCCATTCCTGCTTAAACTCAGTTATTTCCATATGATCATTTTATAGCATGCATATTTTAACATTCCCCAAGTGAAAGACTTTTGGAATATTCGGTTTCACAGAATCACAGAATCACCTAGGTTGGAAGGGACCTTTTAAGATCATCTAGTCCAACCAATGAGAAAAAAAAAAAAAAAAAACCAAAAAAAACACACACAAAAAAACCCCACCAACCCAACACTAATCCATATCCCCGAGCACCATGTCAACTCA
>JAOXNO010000013.1:121850904-121862300 GCA_028565335.1 Limnodromus scolopaceus
GGTCTCACCAGTGCCGAGTACAGGGGGACAATCACCTCTCGGGTCCTACTCACCACACTGTTCTTGATACAGGCCAGGATGCTGTTGGCCTTTATGGCCACCTGGGCACACTGCTGGCTCATGTTCAGCCGACAGTCAACCAACACTCCCAGGTGTTTACTAAAATTCGGTTGATACACCTCATTTATTATTGTGATTCTCTTTTTTTTTAAGTGGTACCATCTACTTCTGGTGTGTCCCAAGGAGTAAATTTTTACTAGGCCCTACCTACTTTTTGCTCCAGAACCTACACACAAACATCTGCCATTTCCTGAGTTATCCATATGATCATACAAATGTGTTCTGCGTGTGTAAAATTGCCTGGAGGTGAATGCATGAGCATCTTAGTTGGCGACAGCCTGAAAGCAGAGCTTTAAACCACCTCTGCATTAAATAACACGCAGCCAACACAACGAAGACTGGAAGAAACAGTATAAGCACAAGTCCTCTAAATATACAGTAGAGATATTTCGTCTGAAATTGTATTTTATTACTTTTGAAACTCTTAGTTTAAGAGAGAATCTTATTTCCCTTGGATCCAATTCATCTCTGTTCTCTGAATAAGAAGCAAGAATTGGGTCTCTGAAACAATTGCTGTTGTGGCAGCCACAAATTACACTGTGGTGCTACTAATTCCTTGCGGAGCACAATGTATTTGCAGCCTCCTCTTTTTTATTGATTCTTTCTGTTAGTCTGCACCGAGCTCTACAATACAGCTACAGAATTTCCAATATAATTTCCAGAAAAATTATTATTATTAATAATAATAATTATTATTATTATATTTGTTTATTTTCTCCTGTGACCTCTGAAGTTGCAATATTGCCAGAAGAAACTGAAATAATTGTGCTTCTCATCTATCTGTAATGATCTGTTTTCTTCAATTATTTTTCTGTGAGGTTTAAAGCAGCAATTTGTGGCCAAGCAAATCCTAGTATTCTCTTTGACTTTATTCCTTTAGTATTCTCTCTGCCTTTATTCCGAGTGTCTTTGTTTTCCATATGTCTTAAACTATTCTCTGACGTGCCCTTCTGCCATCTTTGGTTCTCTGAAAGCAATGTGATTCTTGGCCACAGAGCTATGGAAAAAAAAAGCCAAAATGAAATTTCAAAGATTACAGTGAAAAAGTCCAAGTCATTTAATTTGTAAATGATCATCAGTTTTACCTCCACATTTCAGCCCTCAGATCTTTATGAACTAATATTTACACCACAAAAGTCCCCATCTGCATGTAGATAAGTGCATGCAGATGAAATAGGCTCCTTCTTACACCATTTTACCATGCAAATGGTATTTCTACATGCAAATGTTTCTGCTTTTTTATTTTTTCTTAACATAGACTGTTCACCAAAAGTTGCAGGAGTATGGAAGCTTGAAAATTACCATTTCAATTGTAATCTTGGACCAAAGTCCATTACCAGAAACTAGTTATGTCCTCGGTCTGACTTAGTCTTTGGCAATGTATTCTCTACACAGAGCTTATCTTTTTTATTATTATCATTTAATTAGTTATCTTAAGAAGCGGAGGTTTCCCAGTTTTCCTCAAGAATCTGCAAGGCTTTCTAGAAGGAGCATTTCAGTGCTTTACTTCTATTTCACTCCTCTTTCTCAACTAATTAGTGTGTAAACCCCCTCAAGGTCTGTGAGCTACTACAATCTCCCTGCCTGCACAAACTGGGTAAATGCATGGAAGGAGGGAAACACACTTTTTGTAGAATTGAGATTTTACTCAGAATTTACATTAAACAGTAAATCTTACTATACATAGCTAGCCCTTGTTTTCTGCTTTTATATATCACTTCCTGGCTTTCTATTCCTCATATCACCATTCCCTTTAAATAACTATTTGCCACATTTTGGTATCTGTGGTATATTATTCTCTTCACTTTTAAAGAAAAAAACGGTATTTTACTCTATTGTCCTTACTCTTCAAGGAGGAATTTCTTATTCTCAGGTTTTTTTTACTCAACATCCTTTTCCTCCCCCTGCTTTTGATCCTCCCTGGGGAGATTTTCTGTTTCTTTTTGGCTGAGATAGCCCTCTACCATTAAGCCTTTGTACTTTTTTTTTCTTTCTTTCTGTTTTTCACTACTACTCTAGCAGACAGAGGATGTAAAGGAAACTGTTAAAAACCGTCCCCCAGCTCCTGAAGGTGTCAGTGGAACCATGTCTCCTTGCTTTCCTTGGTTTTGATGTGGCTTCTCATGTTTTTGAGAGCCTCTGCCCTGTGCCTAGGTGGAGGGGGGGGGAGAAGGGCTGCCCTCCACCTGCGGCAGGCAAGACATGTGGAGAAAAGGAGACCAAATTAGTTGGGTTTTGGTTTTGGTTTTTCACGACTGTGGATGGAGTGGAGTGGGATGCAGACGGATGATTTAATACTGAATGTGTTTAGGTTTATCTTGTTACATGGTGGGTCTTGCTGTGAAAAGTCTCCAGTGACATCCACCTGCAGCTACAAGAGAGACTGGGGAGCTGAGAGGTCATTTCATTGCCAAGACATCAGGACTGGGAGGAGACTGCAGCCTCTTTGGTTACTCCCAAGCGGTGATCCTGGAACCACAAAGGGTTTCTGTGTGGGAACTGTCGCTATTGCCCCAGTTCCTCCTTGATCTGGGCTTGGAGTCACAAGGAGCAGCCTGGCATTGCATCTCAGCTCTGCAGCTGACCAGTATCTGGAATTTCTGAAAAAAAAAAGGGTTCTCTAGCAGAAAATATTCACCCACAGAATGAAATTTCAGGAGCGTATAGATTTCAGTCTTAGTAAGATTCTTCTCAAAACTTTTTGCTATTTGAAACATCTTTTGGTTTGGCATCTTACCTGAACTTTATTGCCAATAACAAACTCTCTCTTCCAGGTCATCAGTGAACACATGAAATATTACAGAGACAGAATACATTATGTACATTTGGCAAGAAAGGTACTTAGTGAGGGTTTTACATTTTATTACATGCTCCTCAGCTGTTGAAGATCTGGAAAAAAGAAAATTAAATATAATTTTACAATGTCACAGCAGTAAGTCAAAGAAGGGAGCATTAAAAGCTTAAATTTGGATCAATCTGGCTAACAATTCCACTACCATCTTGTTTCCAAAACGACTAAGTGTCCAGTATTTAAAATTTTTTTTGACCATGGGCAAATAATGGTTTGCACAAAAGACCACAGAAGATTCTGCAGCACAGTGAGGTAATGAAGAGACAGAACAGAGGAGAAAGAAAGAAATTAAAGTGCTCACAAATGAATTTTAAGTACCTTTTTGCTAATGGCTCATCTCAGTAATGTACTTTTGTGAAGAGGTGAGCAGGTATTGCAGAACACAGAAAAATGATCCTGTGTTTGGCAGGATGCATAGTTGTGAAGGTTGGCGTAGCTTCAAGGGGGATGTTTTTCATCACTGTGATCACAGGAAGTAAGGGAGCTTTTTTAATAATTGGGCCTGGTTTCCTAGATCTATTTTTATCTGTAGTGTTCTCTCTCCTCTGCCTACCTCTCTCTGTCCTTGTATCCCTTTAATCTTTTTATTTCCTTTGGCTTTTTTTGTGTTCTTCTCTGCTACTGCTACCTTCTTATATTTGTGAGTGCCTTTTCCTTCAGCTCTAGCCCTCTCTATGTGCCATCACACAAACTTTCCACTAGCTCAAACCGTCTTCCTCTGCCCCGGTATTATTTCTCATTTACTTCTCTCCAGTTCTAATTTGATTCTGTTATTATGCAGAGTCAGAACACAAGTGACAAGAATACAAGTAGATGTTGCTGTTCTTCTTCTTCACCATTAATTTTTCCCTGTCCTCCTCGCTTTCCTGCTTAGCTGTACTTTTAAAACAGCTTTAGCTTTCTCAATTGGAGCTATTAAAAATCAGGGTTTTGCACACTCAGCATCAAACGTTAGTGATGTCTGTTTGTTATTCCAACTTTTATGGCGCACACAGAGAAGACCATAGGATTTGCAGGAAGGCCAGAGAGATAAACCTTTGTAATATTCCCAAATTAGTTGACTCGGTTCCTAGGAAAGGGAGCTAGAATGGTTTCATGCTGTTCCCAAAGGAAAACAGTGCTGAGATCCACAGTTGCCTGAATGAGGTAGAGAAACAATTTCAGATCCGGGCTACTTCATCAGCAAACCCGAGTGGGTTTGCTCCTACAAGAGGGAAGTGAAAATAATCTTCTCCTCTGTTGCAGCAAGCAAAGGGTGGTGTTTAAGGAGGGGTCAGAGCCACCAGGACAAATATGTGGCCATGACACTTGGCAGGTATAAATATACACAAATGAGATAAGGCTCAGATGCCCCAGATCTTTCCCAGCTGAGGTTTACGCTGTCAGCCTGCCAGGAGCCCAGCTGGAAGATTGTAATATATACAATAAAATAAAATAGATTGCTCTTGGCCTTATAATTCTTCGTCCCCAAATGGAGTCCTACACACTGAGACTGAGACCTCCGCTCTGTTTCCGAGTTGGAAGGCATGGCAAGGACATAGCTTTGATCCTTCCTTTGCTGGTACAAACCCAGAGTCAAACAGTTTTCCCCAAAGAAGTGTAAGAAAAGAAAAATTAACCAACTGCATTGGAAAACATATTGGCTGTGTCAGCTATTACACAGTGTAAGATGCTCTGATAACAGTTTTAAAGAAAAACAAACCCAACCACAGAAAAAAAACCTATTCCAGAGGAACAGAGCGTTACATGGTGTTGTAGAACTCCTAATTTTGATTTGAGAAATCCCCCATGAGAGCAGAAGATGAAGGGATCTGGACACAAGGCAATTTCTTGAAGTAGATCTATACATTCAGTTGTGTCAGCGCCATGACGAATTCAGAATAAAAAAGTTACTTTTTTGCAGTTCTTGATATTTTGTACTGCAGGTTTTACATTTTCTACAAAGCTCTGGGAAAGGTTTTATGGATAGATATGGGAATAGGTAGAAAGATAATCATATGGACTTTTCTGAACTGAAAATCTATTGCTGTAACCTTTATAGCTCGTGTCCCCTTCTAAAGTTTTTTCTGGGTTCTGTAGAAAGTGGGGTACAGGATAAAACAGCTCAGGAATCTCCTTTCTGATTTTCTTCATCTGGAAGGTCCCCATGACCGTCATGGCTGTCGTAGGAGTTTCTGTAACTAAAATTGCTGAAATAAATTCACTCAGAGGGATTTCCACTGAATATTTTTTGAGGGGGGGGAACTTGCAGCATGCTTTTGTAATTCAGAAAGTTAGTTTAGGAGATTATTTTTTTTTTTAGTGTATTTGTGATGGCACCTTTTTTAGTTTGAATGGAGTATGAGAGATGCAGACAGGGGATTTGAATGACTTAAACCCATGCCTTCTCCAGCTGTCAGCCCAACTTTTCAGTGTTTCAGAAACTTTTCAGTGTTTTGGAATAACTCGTAATAACAAGGTCACAAAAATAATCATGATTAAGATTGCTCGAAACGAAGAACTAGCTTGAGCTGCTCAAAAAGAACTTTGTGTTCCCTGCCCACGTGTGGTTCTGTCTGTGAAGAACTCGGCGTATTTCTCCCTGACAGCGTTCTTAAGTGCTCGCAATGGTATTAAAAGTCATAGCCCTGGCAATAACACCTGAATCTGGTGTCCCTCATTACACATAAATCCTGTTTCATATCAGCAGCTATGGCAGTGCACTCCCTACTTGCTCTTTCTGGGAGAGAAAATGATTCGCTCTTTGGCCTTACATCTGACATCACCGCTGAGGTGGAGTCCTAATTATGCAGCCTCACTGCCTGTCAGCTCTTATTTCTCTATTCAATAATGTGCCGTCTTCCTAATTATACTGTAAAAACTGATGACATGGTATCCTTTATAGTACATAATTATCCCCCCCCTTTTTTTTTTCCTGTATTCTTAAAGTCACCATTTTTGTGAGATCTAAAAACTGCAGGTTGCATGATAATCAGTCACTAAAAAACCAGATTATTTCAAATGTGGCTGACAAATGTTCTGAAAAAATAGATAATTGCGTGGGATGTATAAAACATTTCTCATATAATAATTAAATATTTTTTCATGTTTGTACACGCATCGCAAAAAGATAAATAAAGAATATTATCCCAAGTGCTGTAAATTAAAGACATAATTTCTCCGAAATTTAGCTCAGCAGTTACTTATTGCAATAGCCATTTAGAAAGGTAATTTACATGAATATCATCTTTGCCAGTGTCGATTATATAAAGATGCTGCTGGTGGCTTCAGAATTTACCTGATTACTTGAAGATGACATTCTCCATCATTTTGTATTTGTCATCTGAAAACATAAGTCTGCTGGCAGAGCTTTAGAGGTGGTGTGCGCACGCAGTCCTTTGTCATCCAAAAGGAGATACACCATTATTCATATGGAGATAAGGTCCATCTCAAGTGGTGTTTATGTCAGAATTGCTTTTCCTTTATTTGAAAATTCCTGCTGGTACAAAAAAGTTATTTGTTAAAACCAGTTATTTTATGTTTTAGTTAGACAATGATCATCCTTCTGTTTGCATCCGCAAGGCAAGAGATGGTGTTGTTTATGGATTTTGTACAAAGTTAAATGTGATACCAGGCAACAGAGGGCAAGTTTTCCAGAGTTTTTTTAAAAGGTAGCTAGAAGGTCAAATTCTCATTCTGAATATAATCAAAGAAAAAGCTCCAATCTCTCTTCCTCAGGGAGGAATTCCTGGGTCGGTTTTGCTTCACTACTGGTTTTCCTTCAGTCAAGGAGGAGACAATATATAAGAGCACAGTGCACTGTTTTCCTGTTTTGTCCATGAACTTATTGAAGGGTTTAGTTTTCATAGGGGTGCTAGGTTGATTCGTGCCTTTTTATCAAGCACATGGTGAACACAGACACTGCTGCCAGGAAAAGCCAGCAAATTAGAGGATGTGGTACACATTGAGCTGCAGTGTGTGGTACATCTGCTGCTATGAACTTGGAATTCTTTTGTATTGTTTTATTTGGAAAAGCTAATATGGAAAAAATGTTAGGATTTTGATACTTTGTTAATAACCCTTCGAGAAATCCACCACATCTATTTCTGGTTTTGTCCTGAGCCTGGACTCCAATGTGGCAGAGAAATCAAATACACTATTGCTCTGTCCATATGTCACTTAATCTCAGCAATTTCATAGCTATTGCATTTCAATTTCATACCTATGAGCTGGATTCAATAGACTAAACATAACCATACATCACATCTTTCTCTTCGGGTATGCATGAGAACTTTTTTTCTGAACTGTTCTTGAAATGTATATCTTCTTGCATTCTTTCAAGAATAATTCAGTTATCTTAGTGTAATTAATTTCTCTCATCATTCACTCTCCCTTGCCAATGATTTCCATGAGGACAAATATTGGTGGCAGCCTTTTTGTCTTAGGGAAATGTGACTTCATACCACAAGAGAGCAGCCATTCTGCCAGATTCATGTCTATGTCTTTCCCTACACAGATGAGGCTGTTCAGAGAAACAGTTAATTTTGTTTCATTTGGTTTCATGGATATTTCAGACTATTTCAAAGTACAACTTAACTTTGCTAACCCAATTTGCTTTAAAATTACATCAGATCAAAAGAATTACACCTCATTAGAAAAAATAATATTATTTTCCTTACTTATTCTGCAAATTTGACTTTAGAAATGTTAAGCTATAAATGGTGAAAAGTTAGTGAAGAAGAGTAGTGGATTATTGAATAATTTATTTTCATGCTATATTTAAAGGGATGTTTGAGATTTTTTTCCTGTTATGTATTCATTTTCTGTGACAAATACTTTGAAGTCAAATTTCTCTTTGGATTTGAAGTAAACTGTCATGGATATTCCCTAGCATTATCCACTGGCCTCTGCTCACTGAGAAAATTGCTGACTTTTACACATAGAGTATTATTTGTGTTTGGGCTTTCATATTTAACACAATTCTGTAACTGGCACTAAGTGCAGAAGTCAGCCAGTCTACTCGCAAGAGTAACTACAGCTATTAAAATAGACACACTCAAAAAACATTGGCTGGTGGAGATTTCAGGGGTTCTCAGTCTTATGGAGATTAATGGTGTGATTTCCGTGCCTGGAAGCAGAACAAGAAGAAAATGTAGGAAGTGACTTCCTTAAAGCATTAAGACTGCTTTTCTGGAAAAAATTGGAAAGCAATAGCTTCGCAGATTTGGTTTAAAACCTACAGGCAGTAGGTCTGCGAAATTTTATACAGAAGTGAAGGTTAGGGATAAATCTAATTCATTATAATGCAAGGAGCAGAAAGGATTATGCACCCCCAAGGAAAGGATCTTTTCAGTGTGATAAATGCACGTACGTTATTCTCTACAAAATGCCAAGTCATTCTAGAAGTACACTGATTTTTGTGCTGCTGTGTACATTAGGTCCTCCGTTTATTTTCATATTTTGTAGTTTGGAATGAAGAAATTATCTGCCCTTCCAGAAAGTCTTTCTGGGGACAGCAGAGACTGTGGGTTATAAAATGTCTGATACACCAGAAGCAGAGCATATAAATAAAGCAACAGCAATTGTTTAGAGGAAAGAGGAATAGCAGCCCAATGGAGTAGTCTGAAAGCAACAGGAGTTTTAGTGTTGGATCAGCTCTAAAAGGCAAACTGGAGATTTTTTTGGCCATCCACACAGGGTGACAACAATGCCACAAGACCACATATAGGCCTTATTCGATCTTTGTTTATGAAGGTGGATTACAAAGGTTCTCTTATAGAGGATGCTTGAAGAGTATGATGTTTCTATGGATTTTTTCAGTCTTTTACTCTCCTGGGAACAAATTAACCCCATCTTCAGTAGTTATTGTTCAGAGCAACGTGGCTGGAGGGCTTGTAGCCTTGTGGGGCTGCCCAGCAAGTTACCCTTTGCCATGCTCTGTATCTTCCCCATGCTTGCTGTTTGGCAAAATTAAAGATGATTAATACTTTTCTCATATATCAGCCTCTTCAGTTCCTTAATAATTTTATTTCTTTTCTACTTTATCCTCTATTTTTCAACATTTTTCAAAATCTGAAAAGCTCAGAACAACATTATTTATAGCTGGAAATTGGATTGGGTTTTCACCACTAAAAAGACAGAAACGTCAATCTGGAATGAACTGTTTTATTAAAGGAAAATCTTATTATTAATAATTACTAATCTAATTTATTAGTATGATTACTATATTTAAAGAAAACCAAACTGTTGCCTGCTTTTAAAACTACTATATTTCAGCTTTTCAGTGTGCTATTTAGAAACATGAAGTAGTCACCTTATTATGCACCATCTTCCAGGATTTGAAAAGCAATTTATACATATAAATGGATTTAGCCTCATCAGTACCTCAAAATGATTAAAAAATGCCAATTATTAAGTAAATGCATCTAATGCAGATCCTGTCTGCTGGATTTAAAGTTTTGATTTACATTTCAAAACACTTTGGAGGATTAATCATCTCTTGCTTGATTATGTAGGCTCCCTCCATCCTCAGTGGCAAGAGGGAGAGACGTCCTCCAGAGGCCCCTCACGCTACTTTTAATAGCCATTTGCAGGAACAAACGCCTTTTGGAGGTACATCTCTCTTTCCAGGAGGGATAGACAATTGGGTGAAATGAGGTACTTAACTTTTAGACACTTTAGACCTACTAAAGATAGGTGAGATTGATCTCTTCTCCTGAGAGTCGAATAATTAGCTTCCTTTTGATACCCTGTAAAAGAACTCCTACTGTAGGCCATTGAAATACTTTAGATAAATGGTGAATGGACTGCATGGCTCTACAAATTAGATCCATCTAATGAGTAGTAAGAATTGGTAAAATTATACGGAAGCTTTAACTAATTAACTGATAAAGAGAGAGAGACAAAATTCTCTTTTCATCTCTCTTAGCTCTAAGATGCCTAAGATTTTTTCTTTGTCACTCTGCTTGCTATTAATTGACTCAGAAATTGTTATCCTACATAAAAATCTTTCTCTGTTTTATTTATTAAAAAAAAAAAAGATTATTATCAAGGGAAAATAACGGAAGCCTGCATCATTTCATCTTTCCATTTAAATTTTAATTCAGATCTTTAAATATGGCTATTTTTTTGATATATAGTAATTGGAAAGTCAAAGTTTCAGTCAGAGTGGCACTGTTAAAGAGTAACTTCAGATATTAATTGCCTTTTGGCACTAAATTTGGTGGACCTAATTTGGTGCCCCTCTCTAATTGGAGAAGACAAGTTATTATACCAGCTGATTATATTTCTGACAAGTCATATTAGCAACAGTGAACACCTTACTCCCAGGTGAGTAATCTGAATATCTCTTTCTCTTCTGCTCATTTTCCCTGTCTGTGTAGTCCTCTGAACTAAGTGAAATAGCTTTAAAAAACAATCACTCTTTGCCTCACGTCCATTATATTTATCCAACCTTCAGCAGTTAACAAATAATCTTTTACTCCCCTAATCTACATCATCAGCAGTTAGTTTTCCTTCAGCTGAGTTAAGAGGTGTTGGTTTTTTTCCTTTCCTAGCCTTTGAAATAATGGTAGCTTTTCTTTTCCTTGTTTTTTTTGGTTTGTGGTTTTTTTGTCTTTATTTTTGCTTTTTCTCTGTTGCCTGTCAAGAATGGGGTTTATGTGCACTTACAGTCATATACATGTTCAAGCGTCTTTTGTAAGATTTTAAGGAAATTATAGTGAAACCTATGGAAAATATGATGTAATGGCTGACTTATGCTGAGCCCAGAACCAGCATATGAGAAAGATCTCAAACTTATAAAAAAATATGTCCAATACTGTGTGTGCATGCTGGAGCCTTACTGGGGACAAAAGGTATATGAATGAAGAGATTGTGGTTGTCCTTGGGCTCTCTTGAATAACCTTTTGAGCACACCTGA
This sequence comes from Limnodromus scolopaceus, assembly GCA_028565335.1. NCBI lineage: Eukaryota > Metazoa > Chordata > Aves > Charadriiformes > Scolopacidae > Limnodromus > Limnodromus scolopaceus. The sequence goes on from JAOXNO010000013.1 coordinate 121,861,776, forward strand.
GGCCATGATTGTCTCGAGATGTTCCTGGGTCCTTGGGAGACATGCTCTCAGGTGCTTTAATGGGACTGCAGAACAAATGGAATTTCATTGCCAATACAGAACTTATTTTCTCCATAGAATGAATAGCCATGAAAGGAAAATGTGACCTTACAGGGTTGAGTTTTTTAGAAATTATTTTAAATTTTTGAACTGGAACCTCCATACGAGGGATTATTTTGGGGTGGGTTAAGGCAGGAAAAAGGACTGGAAGGTCTGTCCTGTGGGGATAGTGCCCCCTTTAGCCATATAAAGAAAAGAGAAGACCCTCTTGCATTGTGTGTTAAGGTCGCTCAATTACCTTTCCTTACACAAACATAAATAGCCCTCAGCAAAGCACAAAAATTCCTTATGAAATGAACAGGAGCTTTCTCTCTTAGATCTATTTCAGATTGTAAAAGAAAATGCAAGTTTCTCAAGCAATTCTGCCATTTTTTATTTCCTGTTAGGATTTTCTTTATCTCCCTCTCCTCACAAGAAGAAGACAGA
>JAOXNO010000013.1:121862400-121878611 GCA_028565335.1 Limnodromus scolopaceus
TTCTCAAGCAATTCTGCCATTTTTTATTTCCTGTTAGGATTTTCTTTATCTCCCTCTCCTCACAAGAAGAAGACAGACTACGAGAGTGTTGGAAACTCTGAGTTCTGCATTGTTTTCAAACTTACGTAGTTTAATTTAAGAATAACAGCCAGTGAGTCTGTTTAGCATGTATCATTTTATCTTTGGATGCCTTGGAAAAACACACCAAAATACTTGCCATTTCTTTGGTTGGTTGGAAATAAGGTGAATCCTTCATACACTCTGTGATGTCCTCTTCACTGACTGTGAATAAAAGCAATCACTTTCATGAAGTCATGTCCTGATTTATTTTAGCATTTATTTTTTAACATCACTTGGCTATATATCCTGTGCAGTAGGAACGGAGATATTCTAAAAATTAAATTCTGTGAGAGATAAAAAATGACATACAGGAAATTGAGTCTGATAGTTGTACTTTAGAAAAATTATCCAAAACTTTAATGCCTGGGACTGTACCTGTTGTGTCTTGACCATAACTAGCACTTCCATATTACAACTAAGGACATAAACACAGGAAACAACCTAAAAATATCGCAACGAGACAACAAAAGAAAGCATCTTAAGTGTGTTGAACATCTGTCTGTCACGTGGATCTATTTCTCCACCTTTTCTGCACTTGATATCTCAATTGGCATATTGGGAACTGGAAAATGATTTACCTGTGGCTTTTATAAACTATATTGTTCTTGTTCTCGCGAACCAGCTGGATTTTTTGAAAGGATAAGTAGCAGGCACAGTGTTTCAAATGAAGAGGGGGAGAGGGACCTACCCACTGTGAGAAAATGTAGCTGTTCTCAGTGCACCTCCAGAGAGACTTGCTTTCTGAAGTACAGGCTGTTGTGCTAGGGCAGATGTGGAATCTGGGAAATTTTCCAGAGGAATCATTAAAAAATGAGGTTTTCAACATTAGCTGCTGTGTTTACCTATTTTTCTTTCTCAGACCGTCACTAGCAACATTAAAGACTGCACTGGATGATGAACTGAGAGCATAAACCACTCGCAGAGGAGCACTGAGGCAAACACTGTGTTTTCCAGCACTCTCAAACCCTTCCTTAGCAATCTGTAGCCATTTTCAGACAATAGAAGAGCTCTTTCACTGCTATTGTACTATTTGACTCTGAGCAAACCAGCCACATTCTGGAAAACTGATAGTTTAGGCTTTTCCTATGACATCTGAGAAATGATGCAGTGGGAGTAATTATGTGATTGCTGCTGGTACTGATGGTATCTCCCTGCCTGGCTGGTACTGCTAATCTATTTTACATTATCTTCTGCTTCAGGAAAAAAAAAAATATGCCTAAACTGAGGAGGAGGTTGTTAATGGTGACATTGCCTCCAGCATTTTGTTTGTGACAACATCCCACTGATTATCCTATCGATACAGATGGTGTTTCTCAGGTACCACTTTTAGATATTTCTGAAGAACTGGAGGGAAAAGCAGCCAGAGAGTGGGATGGACGCCGCTCTTCTTTGTTCTTCTTTGGGAAGAACTTTAAAGGAAATCCAAATAATCCTGCTTTACGTAAGTTGTCATGGTTTAACCCCAGCCAGCAGCTAGTGCCATGCAGCCACTCACACAGGAGGAGAGGAGAGGGAGAGGGAGAGGAGAGGTAATCGTGGTTTAACCATGGGTTGAGATAAAGACAGTTTAATAGAACGATAACAGAAAAAGGAAAATAACAACAATAATAATAATGGTAAAAGAACATACAAGATAAAGTAACACAACACAAGTCTCTCTCACCACTTGGTGAATTGTTTGCCCAGCCCATCATGAGCAATGATCATGGATTCTCACCCCCCAGCCAACCCTCATTTATATACTGAGCATGATATCTATGGTATGGAATATTCCATTGGCCAGCATGTCTGTCTATGCTTCTTCTCAGCTTCTATGGGAAGCTGCAAAAAGTCTTTGAATAGTATAAATATCACTTAGCAACAACTGAAACAATATACATTATTAACATTCCCTTCATACCAAATCTGAAACGCAGCAGCCACTAGAAAGATAATTAACTCTATTCGAGCTGAAACCAGGACATAAATAGTGAGGATTTCCTTCAAGGTTAGAGACTCTTGTACTGTAAACCTACCTCAGCTGTTTGCAACACTAGGAGTTTTTAAAAAAATACTTGAGAAGTGCATTACATGCAGGAGATTCCATTAAGAGGGATCATTTTAGCTGGTGGGATAGGGAGTTACAAAAAGACTGCTTCAAATTAGCCTGACACCAATATTTGGCAGAAGCATAAGGTTGATTTGGAGGTACTTTTCCGCTTTCTTAGCCAACATGCACGTAAAGACTGAACCTATGCAATCCATAATAAGCAGGGCTGCAATGACCTTGGACTAACTAATCAACATGCTGAATGAAACATGATTGCAGCTTTCGTATTTTATACAGTTTACAAAATCAAATACTGAAATAGGAGAAATATTTGTGACATTTTCAATTTTATAATTTCAACTAATTTTACCTGTAAAAATTAGTGAAAATACCTCTCTAAATCCACCCTGATATCCTGAAAGCAAAAAAAAAAAAAAAAAAAGGAAAACAGACTTCTCTGAACATGACAGGGATTATATATTAACAAGATAGCATTAGCATCGCTCTGTATCTTTCTGGTCAGACACCTGGAAATTCACGGCAATAGACAATGCTGTAAAATATGAAGGCGGCAGTTATTTGACTGTAAGTCTAATGTGCAAGAGTAAACCTCAGACACAGGAGATTTTAAAACTTTTAATAATTACTCTATGGCTATAAATGACAATGGCATTAATGCCTAGAAGGTTACTACTGCAGAAACTCTAGTTACCCAAGTGATGTTGTCAGTATTTGTAACTGTTGCTGTTTCCTATTCTCTTACTATTGGCTTTTCCAAGCTAAAATCCAATGCCTAATTTCTATTCTTCCCAGACTACCACTTTGCCTAGGCCAAATTGTTTAGCAAACTAAACATTCTTATCTGCATTCCCTTCAGTGCAGGTGCATAAATGCATTTCATTGCCCATGTTCTCTAGCAGAGAACCTAAGCTATGGCAGAAGGAAAGGAAATATTCTGGAGAGACAAAGTGGAAGTTTTTTTATCCTGTGGCATAGTATTGGTTTTGGGTTGTGTTTTCTCTTCCTTTGTTCTTTATGTAATATGGAAGGGCTCTTAACTCTTCATAACCTTTTAAAGGAGCCACGTATTGCAGGTGAGTATGCATATATTATAAAAGGAGGTACTGGTACTGTTCCATACTGCCACAGCTTCGTGTCATGTTCTGGAGCAGTAACTCTCATGACTATATATTTTGTTTGCATATTGTACCATGGTAGAAAAAAAATTCTCTGATTTATTTGCAGAAGAACATTTTTAAAATAGTTTGAGTTGTAGTAGATAATAGTTGTTTTCATGTATTCTTGTTTACTTCTTCAGGCATTAAAAAAATACCTAGTCTATGGCAAAATTTAAAGGATCAAAGATAACTGTGATAGGAATAGCAATCCAGCACAGTGGCTGAGTGGGGGATGAGTAGGATCTGGAAGGCAAGGACAAGTTCCAACATAGGATGTGGAAATTTAAGCAGAGACAGAAGCAAAAGTAATGCAGATGAAGGGAAACTTTAGCTGCAGTGGAATCAACAAAGAAACATATGTTGGTTTCAGTAGACCAGCATTTCACCAGATGTGATTCACGTAATTTTTGCAGCTGTTTTCTGTACAGATCAAAGTATGCAAAATTGACTATATTATGAAAATAGAGCAATAAAGAATAAATGATTCATATCTGCTGAAGTAATAGCTAGAACAAGACATAAATCTAAAAAAATATAATGACACATGAAACCCAGATGGTTTCTTTAGAATAATGCATGTGGTGTTAAGTAGAAGTAATGGTGAGGAATTGAAAGAAGTGATACTAAAAGTGAGTATCACAAAATACTTCAAAGGGTTAAACTGGGAACTGTCTTCTGTTAACTTCCCTGCTTCATATTGAGGAGGGGAGGGTGTTTGCCATTATGTAGATCTCAACAAGATCAGTCCTAAACACTTTCATTTCCTTGTATGCTTTCTCTCACTCATCAGTTTCTCCTGGTCACGACAGACCAGAAATCTGGTGGAGTATTTTTCAGACTTTTTAAAGACTTTGTCGTATACCTTCCCAGCCTGCAACTTCTATTTTTTCTCCTACTATGATTTTTTTTTACTTTCTCATCTTAAATTTTAGTCATATTCTTTTAGGATAGCAACCATTGCATACAGGTTTTAAAGTGAGTTTCCCAGATTCCCATTCTCTCTTCATTAGATCACCAGTTTGTATCTGGTTGTTTATTCACAGCCTTTCCTCTCTTTTTTAGCCATGTTTCCTCCCAAACCCCGGCTTGGACTTTTGTTGCTTTCCCCCCTATCTTTAGGTATCTAAAAGGGAAAAAAGAACTACCAGATTCCCCTGGCTGGGATTACTTACAAAGGAGCTGAGACCTGTTTTCTTGAGAGGCTCCCTTGTCTCATTTCAAGACACCTTCTCTCACTTGTTGGGAGCCTTTCTCAGCCCAGTCTTCAAACATCCTTCTCTGCCCATAAAACTCGACGACAACATGATCTTTTGCTGCTTGTTCTTATTGCAACAGCCAAGGCTGGCCAGTGGGGCAGACTCCCTCTCAGGGTCTTTGATCAACCAGCAGCAGTTTCTAGGATTTTAAACTTCTCTCATGTGAGCTGTATGTTTTATTTCAACTTAGCTGCTTCTTACAGGATCTTCTTGTAAGTCAGGCACCCCTGGACATCCTGCCTGAATGTAGCAGGCAGGGAAGGGTCAACCTGTGCCTCTAGGTTCCAGTGGGTCAAGCTTCTTTTTTTTCCTTTCTTTTCCCTTTTAACATATATATAATATATTTCAATACTTGGAAAACAATTCCAAATTTCTGATGGTCATTCTCCCAAAAATGTAGTAATCAACATCCAGTCATAACATTGTTGAAACCCTAGTAAATATGCAATATAAGTAGATATGTGCAGCAGAAGTCATGTTGTTTATGTATAATGATTTTATGTTTGTATTTAGGTGTCAATTTCCCTTATGGTTTCTCTGATATCAGAAAAAAGTAAACTGTCCCTAGGGTCCCTCTCATCTTTCTGTTTTCTTATTTTAATGAAATCTTTAGGAAAGTTAATATACTTGAGACCTTTCCACATTTGCAAATGCTTTAAAATGCCCTGAAGGGACTGAGAGACAGACACATGTACATATTGAGATGCTATGAGCTTGCTTTTTGTAGTAAATCAAACTAAAACCAGATAGGATCAGACTAAAAAGCATACCTGATTTATTATACACCTGTGAGTATTGGCCACCCAAGACTGATAGGTCCAACAGCTCTCACTAAGAACGTTCTACAAATGCTCAGTTGACCTGAGGTACTCGGACAGTCTGCACAATGTACCTTTGATGTTGAGTTGCTCTGTACCTGAGGTGTGGTCTTTTGTTTAGGATTTACAGAAACGTTGGTACAGCACTATCAGAATTGAGTAGATAACCACCAAAAGCAGTACTGCATCCATGCATATTGATGAAGCTGTTAGGTACAGATTAAACAGGCTTTCTCCTTCCCTTAAAAAGTGTCTCTAAGAACCACATGCAGAAAAGTTCTTTAGTGGGCTTTGAGTCACACCAGCAAGTGTGGGCCAACTGTAATTTTGTTAGGGCCCTTTATATGACATTAGCAGGGTAATTCACTCCTTGAAAGATCATTTTAAACTTCACAGGAAGTAAAGGCTTGGGCTAAACAGCAATAGTGCTACAAGAGTTAAGGGTGAACTTTTAGTTTTAATTAAATTATTGAAATGGTATAGTCACTACCGTGGTCATTATTATGCTTTATATTATGATGCTTCCTTATACCACTATGGTTTATTCTCCATACTGTAGCACAATGAGAAAGACTGTTAAAATACCTTTGTAACATTATAATTGTTTCTATAGCGGTGGAAGTCACACCTATTTAATTATATCAATTTAGCTGAAACAGTATCACTCTTTGACCGGGCTTTGGCTGTGGCAATCTGTGTGATTTGCTTCTGCATGATTTACTCATGCTGTGTTAATAGGGACTTTTTGTTTTGTCTGGATTTGGGTTATTTTTTTGCTTTTCATTCATGAGTTAGCACAACCTACATGAGTAGGGTTCTTAGTGGTTAAATGTTGTCCAAAGAATCAACTGTGTCAGTATTTAACGTGCAGAAGCAACCTCCTTTGTTTAGAGCTGGTTTTTTTCTTTTTTTCTTTCAGTAAGAGGACTCCAAAGAATTAATTCTACAGACATGATCCATGTATAAAGTTTGTCAGGTTTTTATGATTTTTATTTCAGGGAAAACAGATTGCTTGCTTTCTTAGAAATTAGATGCTTTGTAGAAGGCTGTCTTTGTTTTTTTCTGTTCTCACTCTTTCTTAGCCTTTCTGAGATATGTACCTTGAAATTCAAAAAGTTGTGGGAGGGATTGTACTTGAATTGAGTCTAAATCATATAGTGGAGGTGGTCTTCCCACTTGACTAAAGTGCATCTTCCATAGCAGTAATCAGTTGAGCTAATCATAGCTATTGAAACACCGCTTTGCTGCCAAGTCCATTTGTATAACCTTGTTAATGTAATTACAGTAGCTTTTTTGTTCCATCATAGCATTGTTGACTTTGCCTGACAATTAAGACTAACACAATTTTTGAAGAACAAAGATATTTTCCCCCAACCATAAGAAAGTGAATTTTAACGCAAAAATGTACTGATATATGAAGAAAAAGAAAGTTATACCTCCAGGAAAAGTTTCCCTCATTTGTACCGATATTTCATTCCTCTCATTATATAGTACCACCTAGATGTGCTCCATTCTGGAATTACATTCCAAGAAGCTCATTTTGGGATATAAAGGAGTGTCACTCCATGACAGAGCATTGCAGGTCACTTGTTTCCTCTCTGCCAGCCTCTACTTAAATTTACTTAATGTGTAAACATGTTAACACCATAATCTGACAACAACACTTAGACATTGTTTCCGACTTTTGTGAATCTCTCATCACATATTTTTCAAAGTTGAATTAGAATCACAGGATAGATTGGGTTGGAAGGAACGTTAAAGATCATTGAGTTCTAACCCTTCTGCCACCTCCCACTACACCAGGTTGCTCAAAGCCCCATCCAGCCTGGCCTTGAACACCTCCAGGGATGGGGCATCCACAGCTTCCCTGGGCAACCTGTGCCAGTGCCCAATTTCAAGCTACATCAACAGAGCATCCAATCCACTGTGCTGCTTCTGAAAAGAAAGCAGAGCAGTACGGTTGATTATAGGATTATGATTTTTTCCCCCACAACTATGTTTCATGGCTTCTAGTGCTCAGCAGCCCACAATACCTCCAACAGGGAGAATGTGCTCAAAAGTGAATGGCAACTCTGGACTTACAGATCTGGACTGCAGCCCACAGATTTTACCACTCTAAAACATAGCACAGTAAAGTTAGCATAGTTCACAAGATTTGTGCTTTCTGAACTATACCAGTAAAAATAATTAAAACTTGTGAAAAGTGAAAGGGCATTTTAAAAAGGACATTTCAAACACTTAATTTTTTGGTTTGAATTTTGAAAACCATTTGAGATAATAACTTTGCAAAATCATGTGAAATAATTGTAATATTTCTGTATTTCTGTCACAAATACACCAGTAGCAGAATTATAAAGGAACATATTCTAGATTATATTTAAAGGTGTGAAAATAGATCAGACCTCTCCTTAGGAATCATCCTTTTCATGAGTTTCTAACTTGGCCATATTCTTTTTTCAGAGTTAAACTTTGAGATATATGGTATTTTTAATACTGGTTTTTAGTACTCTTACTGTGGAAGTGTTTTTTTTCAGCTGAAAAATTACTTCCTTCCCAATGCATTTAAAATGAAACAGAATGTGAACACTGAGGGGTTTTTGTTTAGGTTGTTTGTTTTTTTTTCCATTAGGATATTTAAATTTTCCAAGTTCAGGTCATAAGTCTTTACTGTGTAATATTTGCTTTTCCTGTTGACAAGAGAAAAGTTCAGAAATAGCATTTTCATTTTTTAAAAGGATTGTCAAATTCAGACGTCTGCAGATGTTTGCCGTGTTTCCTAACTTGCAAAACCAAGTGATCTCTCCCCGCAGTGTTCTGCACGCTGTGCAAAGACATACCTGATTACAGGATATGAATGACTTAATACCCTTCTTGTGTTTACATGAGTAATTGTATTTTTTTTTTTAAAGAAAATATCAAGTTTTCAAAATCTATTTTGATTCCAAAAGTGAAAGCAAAGGTCAGTGGAGGGGAGTGAAGGCCTACCGGTGTTCTAGGTGGACATGTTGATGAGCCTTTATAGCTACCCACCCGTAGCTGGCCTGTCAGCTCAGGTCCTTATGGTTTAGACTGAAGGGGTGTGTGCTTCCCTGTCCCAGAGTTAGGTTGAAAGGGACCTGATCCAAAACTGTCTCAAGTTCCTGAGGGACTGTACTACCAATGGCCATATCGCTACTATGCAACTTGGATTTAAAACTGAATGTGTAGCTATTAAGACTTGCAGTGCTACCGATGTGAAGACATGAAGGTTATCTAGAAGTACCAAAGGGAGGGTAGCATCTGGTGATATTTTTCCCATCATATTTCCTGATCCCTAGCCCCATTAGACAGCATCCAAGTACTGATAAGATCCAAAGCCACTGAGGTGGTTTTCCCAGGCAGGGCTTTTTTCTCCACATGGGCTGTCACCTGAGCTGGAGCTGCTGTGATGCCCACAGATGTGCAACCTGTGCCCAGCTGGTGAGCAATTAAAGCTGCCCTGTCCCCTCTCATCCACGCAGCCCTCAGCAGTGCTTTAAGAAGCAAAATTATTGTTCAATCTCTGTCTCTGAGAAGAGGCAATTACTGAGACAGCAGCAGTAGGAATGTCTGCAAGGGCTGGGGAGCAATAAGAGGCAAGAAACTTTCTCCTGTCCCACTAAATATCTCCACATCTCAAAATTTCCCTGCTTTATCCTATCTACCGTCACCCCTCAGACATGTTTAGCACTATAACTTTGCTATTTAGCACACACACATTAGCTGGCTGTATGCAAGGAATAAGCTAAGTGTGCTACAAGCAGGGAATAAGCTTGTAAACAACATTTACTCTCTTCATGCTCCTCTTCCTCTCCCAGAGGCTGAAAAGGAAATTCACCTTTAAAAACATGCTCTGAAGCAGTTGCACCTGAGAGTAACATTAACATCCACTACAGTTACCTGCAAACTGTTTTCACAGACTCAACTAGAGTTTTAAAGCAAAATATGCTGCATGTTTGTTCAAGGAAACCTTCCTCTATGCATCAATGCGCTACACAACTGTGTATAGCACATACCATACTGAAAAGAAATTATTATCTCCAAGATGTATAGAATTAGGCTAGAAAGAATATACTCACATGTTCTAACCTTTCTCATCCTTTTCCTCTCAGATCTTTCTTATTACCTTTCTTGCTGGCCCCAATCCAGTAAATATATGTAGATCCCTCACGTCAATGGGATGCTTGTTGAAATTAAGTACCGCAGGCCCGTGCTTGTCGAATCAACTCTGTAGCTTTGTAGACTTCTCAGACTTTCATCCGCCTTCTGGAGTCATACTGACATCCTCACATTGCTGCTTTTAAAACCAGTTTTAAAAATAGAAACACAAAGTGAAAATGCTAGTTATATTAGTAATTACTATTGTTTATTGTAAATGATCTCCGAAGTGTATTGGATTTTCTAGATACTCAGAAGCTTTCAGAAAAAGATCTCATATTGGCAATATTTTGTTTTTTTTTTCCTCACGTAAACAAAATATCCTTTTTCTATTACTGATGTTAATATTACTTGTCCTTTTACAATTGTGTCCTGCTGTCATTCACAACTCTATTGGCTTATCTAATAACTGATTATTGTTCTTCCCTTTGTCTGTTAATATTATTTTAAATTTGACAGTGAAATGAAACTATAATTTCAAATATCAATATGCTCTTATATCTTTGCAGTGGTCTCATTTTGTTCTTATTTATTAGACCAGGATATATTAAAACTTGCGTGATGACAGATTACAGATAAGTCTGTGATGTTAAAGAGTGAACGGATCATTAGGTTTCTCTGTGGCTTTATTAATCTCTTTAAGTGACCAGATTTATATAACATCTGTTAAAAAGACCATAAAGTAATCCACCTAGACTTGAAGTTCCTGACAGAGCCTTTCAAAGTTCCCTCTTGACTTTAAAGTACATTTCTGAGGAACACATTCTACCATGTTTATTAAAGGAACTTTTGTGAAAAATTTCTTCAGAATGAAAAACCTCACTGATTTCCTTTGGCATGATTAACATGAAATTACCCAAAAGTTATTGGACACCATCAGATCCTTCTGATTAATCTCATCAAAATAACTTGAGAAGTTTGATTATGCCCCATCCCTGGAGGTGTTCAAGGTCAGGCTGGATGGGGCTTTGAGCAACCTGGTCTAGTGGGAGGTGTCCCTGCCCATGGCAGAGGGGTTGGAACTAGATGGTCCTTAAGGTCTCTTCCAACCCAACCCATTCTGTGATTCTTTGATTCTATGATTATGATGAGTATAGACCTGCTATAGAGAGAGTATGTCAGAGAAAAAAGGATCCTTGCTCCTGAAATAGAATCATAGAATAGAATCATGGAATCATTAGGGTTGGAAGGGACCTTAAAGATCGAGTTCCAACCCCCCTGCCATGGGCAGAGATAGTCTTCTGAAGACCTTAAAATGACTGAAGAGGACAAATGATAACGCTCTTTTGTGTGAACAGCTATGAGAGTTATTGAGAGTTACTGAGTTTTGGAGGTGAATTAGGCTGTAAATTAATTTGATATGATTAAGGCCAGGGTAAAATGTATTGCTGAAGGAGATTGTTAATGCTCCCTTTGACCATGGTTGACAGTTGTTCTCAGGAAAGCACTGTTCAGTCACTAATTTGTACAGGTAAATATAATTATACATATACTTATTTTATATATTTATGTAAATATATAAATATATACATATATACATACTGTGTGTACATAAATAAAATACTAAAATATATAAAATGTTTTAAGGAACCTAAAATGTGGATTAATGCCTATAGTCAATCTAAAATCAATAACTAAATGAATCATATTAACTGAGCTCTGTTGCAGCAGATTCTCTTTCCGTATTTGTCAGCATTTCACTTCCTCTGCTAGGAAAGGGAGGATTTCAAATTTAGTCATCTGAACTTAAAAGTTTCTATAGGGACTGTCATTGTTTTTCTAAAAATGTGTATCATTCATTTTGGAGGCTGTCATTGCTCCAGCAGAATGCGAGCAAGGCCTGTGATTAAAGGATTGTTCTGCTAAAACCAAGGTCATTGGCGAACAGCACCACAAAATTTGATGGACTGGCAAAAAGTATGATGACTTGATACCACAGACAAGAAATATAGACACAGAAGTTTCATGAGGAAGTGTATGTTTCTAGGAGCATCTTGTGCTTCATTGAAATGAAAATAGTAGGAAAATAGACCCCTAGCAGTTGAAAGCCCTTCTGCTGCTTCTTGCATCTTGTCTCATTTTGGATTCTGAGTCTTCATAAGGGCCTCGGCAGTGCGGGTACTCACTTCTTGGCAATCTGTTAACAGCAGACCATTTTATTCAATGAGCTGTATAGGAGTTCACTCAAAAGATGCAGTGAATTAGCACATCTTTCTGGTTGCCCTTTGCACACACTATAAAATAAAAATTAGGATATCCTGAGAGAGGTTCCATGAAATCAGGCAGTTTGATTTAAATATCAATAAAACTGGGTATTTCTTATGATCTCTGTCTTTTAAGCTTTTGGGCTGCACTTGGGTCACTCTCTTTCATCAAACAGTTAAAAACCAGTTGGTCCTTTCCTATACCCTGATGGATCCATAATGGTCTGAGATAGAGGACTATGGCCCATGGTGCCCTGGATAGCTGTGATCTGAACTGGTCATGCAGATGCTTCCCATATAGATTCCAGGAGCACAGTTTTAAGAAAAACAGCAAATAATGCAAGTTACAACAGAGACTGGAAATGCCTAGTGGTAGGGCTCGTGATTTTTGAAGCTTTTACTCTTCAGCTCACTTTCTTGTAACAAGCCAAACTTCTTATTGTAATCTCATGTCCCTGGGAATGGATGCTTTAACAAAAATGCTGAACATAACCAGACTCGCCATAAAACAACAAGAGTTGGCAATATCGTGAGCAATTGCATTGCTTCGAGCAAGCAAAGCAGAGAACAGAACAGCAGCTGCTTAAACTGGCCTATTAATCTTTAAAAGTGTTCCTGGATGCAGGTAGGAACATTCTGGTTAGTCTCAAAAGAGGGAGTTATTTTTCTTGTCAGGAATTTTAACATTCCAGTGATTTTTCAAAAGTCTTTTTATGGTGCTTTTTAATGTCATTGGAGTCTGGAACAGACCCTTAAATTTAGGACCCACTCTCTCATGCACTTATCTCCAGCGTAGCATTTATCTCCTTGTATAGCAAAAGATGTTATGGTATTCTTATAGTTGGGGCAGAGACACAGAGCAGAGAAACCACCAGAAATGAAGGAAATTATTAACATTAATTGTAATATTATTGCAACATTGTATTCTTAATCATGCCTTATCCCCATGCTTTGGCTTTGTTCACAACCACTGTGCACAAAATACAATTATTGGGACAACAACAAAGTTGAATCCTGTTTTATCTAGAGGCTACATTGCATCTGTTCCTCATACTGGATTATGGGGGCTTTTGGCACAAACTGTGTCTCCTATTTGCATACATTTCCCAGTAATGTTAGAACTAAAACCCCAAGAAAGGGCTGGTTTTGCAGGGTTTGTCACATTAGGGTGTCCGTGGTACAAAAGATAGAGAACTACAGAAGAACAACCGGTTTTACCATGATCAAGCCAGGCCAGACCTGTCCATTTTCTGTGTAGAAATCCAGTCCCCAACAACATTGCAAGAGACTTCTCAATAGGTGTGTACTTTCTTAACCAATGTGTTTGTTGTGTGCTTAGAGGCTGTATACAGCGGTGACGTACTTATGCATATGAGTCTAATCCCTTCTGCTTTGGGTATCAATAAATAAAATATTGCAAAATAGCACAAGAAGAGCTTTCTATAGCTTTTGGGGGCACTTTATCTTTGAGGGAAGGTATGCTAATGACAAATTTTAATTTTGTGCTATATCAAATGTATGCATAACCCCATAGGAATCTCGGCAATTTCATCTAAAAGCAACAGCAGAAAAAAAGAAATAAAAATGGTAGGTTAAAATGTTCTTGCTGAGACTCAAAATTGCTTTACGTTATAAACTCCTTTTTCAAATGTTCATAGTTTTATGAACCTTTTGGACAGAATTTTTTTAAGGCGCATAATTGGAACTTTTTTTTTTTTTAAATACCAAGACTTTTTCAAGCCTTCTTTTACATTTCCTGGCTCTCTGTCCTGAGAAATTTTCCTATGGCATTTGTGCTGGTGGCTCTGCCGTTGGCGGCTATGTGCTGGTGGCCTGCCAATGATGTGGCCTGACACTAACCTGCACAAACCCTTGAGTTCACACAAACACTTATCCTATTCCCAGTCTTTAAAACTTGAAGCAGTGCTTGCAGTTTGCCATCACTCCAAATTTGTGTTGTCTCATACCTCCGGGACATCACCTGGAATAGGTGAGAGCAATTTTCAAACTAAGTGCTCAGCGTAATTGCATCTCCATTGGAGCACAACAGCTTTTCTGGGCAGCCATGACTTCTTTGTGCTCGTGTTGAACTCCCTGTGACAAGTGATGAGTAAGGCTCATATTGATCCTATCTCCCTGTCTCGGGCCATTTTATCCTTTGGGCTTGGAGCTTGTTTCTGCCATACCACTTTACCTCTCAGGCTGTTTCTCAGACAGGGAGACTGACGCAAATGGAAGGTAGACCATGGAAAAGTCATAGGCAATGGAGCTGGGATCTGAGCGTGGATATTGCCAAAGATTAGAGCTGATCGTTAGGGGCAACAAGTTTCAGAAAACAGCCCCTTGCTGATTCTTATTGCTCGTTCTTGTGACTAATACTAACACTGCATGGAGAGGACAGCAGTATGCTTCTCTTGTTGAGTTGTTGACTTGAAAGCGTTCTGGCTTTCTAAAGACATTCCACTCTGCTAGTACGGTTGGCAAATCTAATTTTAAAATTGCCTGTTTTGCAAGGCAGAAAACAGATCCCTGAGCATTAGTTATGCTTGATATGAAAATCCTTTCCTGTAGTCATGGTCTGATGTCATGGTTACAGGGTTTGCTCTATCGGTGAATCTCTAATCTCAGTGAGTGGGAACCATGAACCCCTAACCACACCACCCAAAAGTGACTTTGCTTCTTTACCTCTCTTAACCACTCTCAGCCCACGATGTTGGGATTACTTCATAGCCTATGTCCAAAGATCTTGATACTGTGAATTTTCTCTTTTAGCAGTAATTAATTTAGGGGTATCACCTGGTTCCTCTGCCTTAGTATGCATTGAGTTTGCTACCACAAAGAGATTAATTTGCTAGGTCCAGTCTATCGGCCAGTTCAGGCTGAATAGACCCAATAGAGTCAACCCACAAGCTTCGATTTAAGAATGCTCTTCATGTAATCTCTTCACCAGAGTGCTCAAGAGGGCAATATATTGACTGTACTACATTTTCAGCAGTGACCTCAGCCTAGAGAGCTTGCCTGGAAGCAGCCTGGTTTATTGCTCCATCCTATTAGCAGGAATGTCACAATTATTGAGTGGGCTACCTTTGACCTCTAGCTCACCGGGCAGGTAAAAGCCATCTGTGTAACACTGAAGCAGAAGTTAAAAGCAAAGAGAAAAAAAAAAAAAAAGAAAAGAGCCACTAGTCAATATTCAAAATTCAAAAATTATCATCCCAATCAAGACTGTGTGGGAGCAAGGAACACAAGTTTCTCTATTTGCCAATGGACTTCTTCAGTATTATCTGCCCAGAACTTCAAAACCAATTTGTTCAGCAGTAGTGAGAGGAGATGGAGCACAAGTGGTCACATACAGAGCAAGCTGGGATCAGAACCTGTGGTTTCAGGAAGTGAAAGGGTGGAAAAACGAAGGTTGTGCTGCCGATGGGGGTCTTGGGCTAATAGCTGATGCTCGTGCTTCAAAGTAATTCTACAATTAGAGCAGGTTTCGTTAACGCTGGAACACATCATTTGTATCTAATGAGGATTAATGTCTCCTTCAAATTAGATACTGAGGAATTTGCGAGTCCCTTGTCCATGCCAACACCACTGCATCTTAGCTGCGAGCTTAATCGGATGTAGGGAATTACAAGGAAATGTACTGGTTTTTTCTTCACATTGTGCACATTATCTTTTATTACCTATTCACCAGGTGTTTGGCTGAAAATCTTTTCTCCTCACAGTTAAAAACAGAAAATGGGTGTCAAGTCAGAACTAGAGCATCCTTGTTATTCTTAGGAAATGGGATGGGAAGATTTATTGCCTCAGTCTAATTAATGTTTGCTTATAATAAGCATTATAGTATATATCAATAAAATAAAAAATGCTAGGAAGGGCTAGGTACCACACAAGCAACAATAAAGTCAAGATTTCTGACATTTTTGCCTTTGTGCTCTTGCACCTTTCTGAGAAATTTTAAGTGTTGACTGTTGTCTTGTGGAGGAAAAAGTGCTTCTCCTCCACCCCACTCAACATGCTAATGTCTTTTTCACAGTTTTCCCAAGAGTGTATTTTTCAGATAATAACAAGGAATGAAATAAATAAAAAATAACATGTCCTAAAGCAGAAACATACAGTGGGGAAAAAAAAATAAAGATTTCTGCAATGCGCAATCATTGTCACATCACAATATTTATTTGTTATACAAGGCTATCTCAGAGTGTTGGGGTTTTTTCTGGAGTTTTAGGTTTTTTGTCTTTATATCTAGTGATTTTACTTAGTCTTAATTTCTCATTAATGTTTTGTGTTGTGTTATAGGCACTGTACCTAAAGTATATGCAAATAAATATTATTGCTCTTTAGTTTTAAAATAAACTGAACATGAGCCAACAGTGTGCCCAGATGGCCAAGAAGGCCAACAGCATCCTGGCCTGTATCAGGAACAGCGTGGC
>JAOXNO010000013.1:121881258-121894752 GCA_028565335.1 Limnodromus scolopaceus
TCAACGACTTTGTTCTCTTTAAAATTCTAAGTGTGAGCTGGTGTTTCTCACAAATTAGGGGCTCATCCAGGATCAGCTCTCCTGCTCCTGTGAGACGGGACAGCAAGAGGAGAAGGCATGCCCTGATGATCTCAGCAGTCTCCAATCTACTGTCTCGTTCCTTAAAAGGCAGCGGGTCCTATCCAGATGGAGGAGTCTCAAAGCAAAGAAGGGGAAACTGATTGAATAATTGGGGCTTAATTGGTTGGATGCAATCAGCCTTACAAATTGTGTTTTTCTGTATCATCATCTTTCTGTGTATTATGATCTGTATTCCCTGTTTGTTACAACGTGTGCAGCACCTGATTAACAAAACACTAGCAGTCGCTTTGTTAGTAAATAAAGAAGGGGGAATTGTGGGAATGAGGAAACTGGAGATGCGCTGCTCTGTGGGAGTTCAGCAGACGTTCTTGCACTGGTGGGAAGGAAACCATGGAAACAGTAAAACAATGCCTTTATGTGGTATTATTTGTGTGGTGTGAAATCTAGCAAGGTAGAAAACAGATAGCAAGGTAGAAACCAGCAGATAGTAATGATTGGTTGGCCTGGGCGTGTGGACACTTCTATGTAGCCAATTGTATTGCTCACAACAGCACGTGATCAAAAATAGAAGCTACATATGTTGCAAAAATAAAACATTAAAGGTCTTCGTCTTCGTTTCACCACTTGGCGGAGTCCGTGCCCTTTGTTGCCGCAAATCAGCATCATTCTTCTAGAAGAAATAAGCAGTTTATATTACATCACTTGCTAAAGATTAAGTATTTTATGGGTATTTGCTTAATGACGGCTTGTGACGTTGGAAAATACTACATCATCTATGGGAAAAATTCAAGTATCTGCTTCTACTTTTTGAAAGAACTCTCAACTTTTACTAGACATACAACAGCAAATAAGCCACTTGGGAAGCAGCTTTTCCACCATGCACAGGGTTTCCAAGCTCTGAATTCATAAATACCAAAACACTCTCAGCAGGTCATTGATACTTAAAGCCTGTACACCCAGGCGAAGAGTCTTCGAATTTTCTATAGTTCTGTAAATGACGATAAAGATACAGGTTAATTTTGTAACGCCTGGCACATTCGACTCACTTTATGGATTAAGAATCTCTGAGACATTAGAGAGGAGTGTGCTTCAGCCACTAAAAAAAAATAAATAAAAAGAATTGATTTTTGTCAGGCTTTCTTTTATTGATTGGCGGCTTAACATTTATCAGCTCAAACAGCTTACGGCTGCCATTTTGTGAAGTGATATTTTAGAGGTCAAGCTAATGCACCAGGTGGTTTTGTTTGCATTTTTAAAACTGATCTTTGCTTGGCCATCATTATCTGGTTTTACCTGCTTTGAGGACTTGGGACATAATGCACACGGTGAAAAGTAATTATGAAAAGCTCTTGTCCCAGCCTTTATCCATAATTTCAGAATAATAATTAAAAAGAAAAGCATCAAGTGCTGTGATGACGTCTCTTTCAGTTTTAATGAAGGAATTTTAAATATAATACTGCTCCTTCCTTCTCCCACTGCACCACCAACAACCTTGAAATATGAAACATGTATTGAGCTTATCAGTTTCTTAGTAAACAAGGTCAGAGGGACTTCTTTAAACATGACCATCAAATTAAGCATCTTTTAAAATCTCCTTGGGAAGGAAACATAACAGTATTCCAGAAATGAAAGATTTTATTTACAAGAGGTTTTTGCACTGACCACGTGCCAGAATCTTACATTTTAAACATGTCAGCAACATTTATCAAGCTGTTTCCCTCTGCATGTTTACCATTTTTCTTTGCCATTGGCTGTGAACTAGCCAAGCGCAAACACTGAAATAGGGCATAATAATCAAATATTAAAAACCAAAGCAAAAAAAAACAGGGAGAAAAAACCCCTTGAGAGCAAAGAAAGCTGTGACACCAACGCCTCAGACCTTACAGTTGATTCCCACAGCTGTGATAACAAAGTGTTACCTCGCAACATTTGATACACACTAACCCACATGGCAAATCCATATTCCTACTCAAGAAAGAGCTACTGAAATAGATGAGAGTGACTCTGTGTGTGCTGCTTGACAAATAGCATTTCTTACAGTTGACAATTGTTAAAAGCACTTGATAACACTGTGCAGTCTCTGGCATTGTTGTACACAGAAAGCCTTGGCTCTTTCCTATGATTATGTATTCATAATTATATTTTCATTAAACTGAACTGTCTGTCTGCTCCTGATTTCCCAAGTCATTTTCATATTGCAGCTGAAAATTTTCTGAGCCAGTATCAAGGAATGACATGCAAAGTCAAAAGACAAATGCCTCATCAACTGTAAATAATGTTCCAGCAAATCTGCATTTTGAGGGTAAAGAAGTTACGGAGAGCAAAGCAGCAAATCACAAAGGCAGATTTCTTACTGGTAACTAGCACCATCAGAGACTAGCAGGAGGTAATTCACCCATTAATTTTCAGGTGTGGCCAGAATAGAGGCAGTTAAGAGAGGAAAACAAGAAAAGGACTCCTGCAGCCAGAATCTGCACCGAATGTCCCCTTGGTCAGGGTGAATGGAGGAGAGGACAGATTTTTTGGGGTGGGATGAAAAGGGCAAATCAGTGGCACGGAGACACTCACAAACTGGTGTGTGTGGAAACGGGAGTATTTTGTCGGCATATGGCTGACAATTCTGCACACATTTTTAACAACTACCTTGAAGTTGAGATAGGGAAACATGGAAATCTAAACCTTAATGAATTATTTAAAGTATCAATATAACTCAAGTCTCATTTATCTCCAGCGAGGAAGTTGGGTTTTGGCATTTAAGTGGCATCCATTCAACTTTAGTGTATTTCCCTTGAGCATGACCTAAAGACTTAAATTTGTTGTTAATTCAGATGAATTTTCCTGTTTGTACTTCATCGATAAGCTGTGAGAAAATCTTTAGAACGTTACTATGTTTGCCACTGTCACTGCTCCAAGTGGAATTGGGGTGATGTCTACTAAACTGTGCAGACATTATAGATACCGTGTGGGTTACAATGCAGCCGGTACCCATTAGGGTAGATCTTAAGGCCTGATCAGACAAGCTGTAGTTGAGGCTGAAGACGATTTGAGCAAAGAGAAGTTACTGCGTGTATTTTAAACCCAGATCAGTTCACAGAAGCAGGTTTCTTCACTGAACTGAGACTATGGTAATCTGGATGGAGGGCAGAAGGGAGAAAAGAGAGCAGGGTGTTCCACTGGAGACAACTTTTCATTTGAAACTTTGGCAGCTGGAACAGTCTGCCTGGCTGTGGTCCTACTTGAATTAATAGCTATAATTTATAGTTAATATTTTAAATAAATATGGTGGAATTTTGTTTTAGATTGTCTCCAGTGCCATGGGGTAAATCTGTCTCTGTTGCCTGTCAAAAAAAATTAATGCTTAAGTGACATTCTAATCAATGAAATTGCTTTTCAGGCTGTAAGTCCGTGGAGACGTAGGATAGGCACTGTGTTTTGTACAGTACCTGGTATAACAGTTCTTCTGCCAGACAGAAGCTCCTAAGCACAATTACGAAATAAACGATAAATGTTTGCAATTTTGTCTCTCCCATTTAATGGCCTACTTTCATGTTAAAATTACTGGGGTAAGGGGGAAGGCAAGTTATTTATCTCATTTTTCTTATAATAATTGAAAGCATCTTTTATTCCCCTTGCTTTACTTTAAATAACACAAAGTCAGAGGTTTTCATGCTTTTTTCCTCTCCCTTTCTCCTAGGAAACTGATCTCATGACCTTTAACATCTCCATGCACCGCTCCTGGTGGCGGGAACACGGGCCCGGCTGCATACGAAGGGTGGTGCGTCCTTCTGCTCCCGGCATCCTAGAGGATTACTCCTACGTCTCCGTCACAGGCTGCATAATTGATTTCCAGTACCTCGAGGTCATTCACAGCGCTATCCAAATACTCCTCTCCGTAAGTTCCCGTTTCCTTTGGTACTCGGATCCTGGCAGTCCTTTCGCCTGCAACCTGCTGCTCTTGGGTGCCTCTGTCCTGCAAGGGGGATGTAGGAGTTGATGGACAGCAGCACAGATTTTTAATTGTATTTAGAATTAGATAATGATACTAAAATGTGCACTGCTCTTTTCTTTCCTTATATCTCATAAAGCTCTGTACAGGCATAGTCCCCACTCTGGCCTTTGCTGGGATGGATGAAAATTAACTCAAGTTCTTGGCTCTCATTCATTGAGACATGTACAGCAAAGGAGAGCAGACTTGTCCAAAGTTAATTTGCCTAAACCTTTGCAAAGTTCACAATCAATGGCAGTATTTATTCAGCCCTGAGTGTAAGTATATTCTACATGATACTTGGCTAAGTTTCTTCCCAAAGTGAGATACGGATGTGACACTTGGAAAAGGTGAGAGAAGTATTAGGAACTAAAGTACTCATTTATATTTCACCATTTTATTTGTTCTTTCCTGGAACTCTGAGTTGTCAAAGTACTCTGCCTCCATGATCAAGGTTTTGTAGTTGCAATACGTGCAACCACAAGTTGCAATAAAAACTGCAAACACATGAAGTTGTTATAAAAAGCCTGTAATGCAGGGAAGCGCTGGGCCTGGATGAGTTGCTTTGGGAGCAACAGCCCAGTCTTGGCCACAGTCTTTCCTCAGTCTGATGGCTGTTTCTGCTTCTGATGAAAGGGTTGCTTGGCATGAGCTGTGTATGATCTCCTAGAAGTGGTAGCTCTTTATATGGCTGTGTGTAGTGCATAGCCACCAACCCACTCAAAGTGGGTGCACAGAAGTCTGATACACCCCAGATGTCCAGGCCTATTCTGAGAACAATGCTGATGGGTAGTGATCCTAACCGTGCTTGTCAGGCAGTGGGAGAAGAGATGCAGTCTGCAGTCCACATCTACTAGTCAGGGGAGCTACCTGGTCTGAGCAACCAGAAAGACTGGTTATTCCTGGTCTATTCAATACTTCAAGCTGGTTTACCAACTGACCAGTAAATACTGCCGCTAGCAAAGTAAAGGGATGTGATGTGCAGGATAAATCTCACACATTAGTTTAAAAACATTTTCAAATTTTAATTTTTACATTTTTTCAAGATAAAGACATTTCTTCTTAGAAAGAAAAAAATCAGTGTATGTGGTTACAACTATCACCCTGTCCAACCATCTAGAATGAAGTAGTCTACAAGTTGAAGGTAACTTCTCTGCATTACTAAATCATAGAATCATAGAATGGTTTGGGTTGGAAGGGACCTGAAGGACCATCAAGTTCCAACCCCCCTGCCATGGGCAGGGACACCTCCCAGCAGACCAGGTTGCTCAAAGCCCCGTCCAGTCTGGTCTTGAACACCTCCAGGGATGGGGCAGCCACAACTTCCCTGGACAACCTGTTCCAGTGTCTCACCACCCTCACAGGAAAGAATTTCTTCCTAATATCCAACATGTGGCATCATAAGCACCTACACAAGCCTTCTCCTGACTGTCATTCAGTCAGGCAGCAAAGACTTTGAGTCAGAATCTTTTCTAGTGAAGACAAAATTACTTCTCTTGAGGCCCAGCCCTGTGTACGTCAACATACATTATAGTGTTTCTGTGAAAGCAGGACTTGCAGAAGAATTCTGCACACACCATCTGCAAAGCTTCACTGAATGCACCTTCCTTGCTCTTGTAGGGACCTGAAACTGAAAGCAAGTTGCTTCTCCCATGAGTTTCAGTTGTAGCAAATTCCCCTCCCAACGCAGTGTCATTCACTCTGCCTCAGTGAGCCTGGACAAGTGAAACTGAAGTGTGGTTGGTTTAACAAGAGAAAACCATAAATATTCACAATACTTCCTCACTTCTACAAGAAAAAATGTATTGTGTTAGAAAATTTTCTAGAATTTTGGGGATTAGAAACAAATTTAGAGTTTAGTGGAAACACAGATGGTTGTTGAAATCAGGAATTGTTTTCTTCTACACTTATCAGTGCAGTACAGTTCTGGTCAAAATTTACCAAATGACAGGAACAAAAATATTAATATTAGAATAATAGAATAAAAACACTTAGTATATACAAAAAGAAATATGAAAATGGAAAAGTTTAAAGATTTTGTAATAATTATAAACCATAAGATGTAACAGGCCTTCCCTTTCTTGTGCAGTGACTGATTGCCCGAAACAATCATAAATAAGCTCTGGATACAATTCATTGCAAGTTCAAAATGTGCCAGGAATTTATAAGGCTTGACTGTGAATTAAATAGTTGCCAGTTTCAGATACTGCTTTTGCTTGATATATACAATGTTAAAATTAAAATCCCAGACACCAAGCAAGGTTTTGATCCAGTCTTATTGTCTTGCTATCCCATCTGTGATGTGTTATGATGAGCATACCATGAGTTGGTACTTCAGTTTCCATTCTGAATTGTAATTTAGGCTTGTTTAATTAACTGTCACACAGGACAGAAGTCACCACCTAGATTATCAGACTTGTTGCAGTTTCATCCCATTTTCTGAGTACTGTTGACCTGAGGAAGTTCCCATTCATTTCAGATGCATAACTGCTTTCCTAATTGGGGTACCAATTTCAGTTATTAGTTAAAATGTCATTTAGGTTGTCTTTTTACAGTACTAAAGAATCGTAGATCTTCTTTACTTCTACAAACTGAAGATTGTAGAGTCCTCTTTTTTTCTTTCCTTTTCCTGGTAGCTAGTCCTAGCTTATTCCTTTTTGGACCTTACAACCTACTTAATTTTCATAGCATTTTTATGTAGCAGTAGTAGCGTAACAAACCATTTTACAGTGTAACAAAAACTTTATTGGCATAACAAATCATTTTAGCATGCTAACCCTTGTCCAAACGACTGGGAAGGTGAGCACTTCCATTGGGTAAGGGGCTAGAGCCTCCGCAGGAAGAAATCCCTCCAGGGGTAAATATTGGATACCTGTCGAAATATATAACTCTCTAGCAGCAGCTCTCCATTTTTGAAAGGTGACTTTTTATTGAATTTTTTTTTTTCTACTGGTATAAAAAAATTTTATATGCACAGAATCTGTGACTACATTAGACCCTGCTTAAAGGAATAGGCTCAACAGGCATTTATTTAATTCTAACACAGTAAGGTTCTTTCTGTATTTGCTTTATGGTTGTTGGTTAAAAAAGGTATTTTTTATTGGTGAAACACTGTTTTTGTATCTCATCCTGATTCAAGGTGGATGTTGAAGTGATTGGGAGTTGAAGGTGTCGAGCATTGCTTTAAATTGGGGAAAAACAAGATAAATATTAGAGAGTGGGATGCGATGAATAGTAAAGAAAAACTATACTTAAATTTTTGGTTTAAAACCGGCATTTATTTGATGTGCAGGGCACAGAACACAATTTTTTGACTAATCCTTCCTCACAGCCCCTGTAATTTTAAAAAGCAAAGCAGATCATCTTTACTGAAACCTGAATTTTTGGAGAACAAATTGATATTACAGTCAAAATGGTGACAGCTTAGCAACTTTGAGAAAGGCCCTTTCTGTAGTCTTTTTTTGTTATTTGAAAATAGATAATACACACGGAGAATGTTAAATTCCAGGTAGACACTGGTTTTAATAGCCTGAGATTTAAAAAGTTTTCCAAGTGCAGAGAGTTTTGTATTAGACCCTGAACCTAATATCATAGTAAGCTTGTGAACAGCTACACTGTGAAGCAGAGACGTCCAAAGCTGGAGTTCACCAAGGTAACTCTGGAATGAGATGCCATATAATTTCATCAGTGCTGAAAAAGCGAAATGAATCAATTTTGGCAGAGTGACCGTCTGACAGAACTAGACTGTTTCTGGGGATGGGAGCTACTACCTGCTCACACCACTGTGTTGCACAAGGCAAGATTAAATTTCACTCTGGGTCTCATCACATTATTCTTCACTGTATGGAAGACCCATACCTAACATAAAATCATAGAATCATAGAATCGTCTAGGTTGGAAGGGACCTTAAGGATCATCTAGTCCAACCATCAACGTAAATCTGACAAAAAAAGTAAATAAGAAATAAAAATCACTAAACCATATTCCTGAGGACCATGTCAACCCGTCTTTTGAACACCTCCAGGGATGGCTGCCCTGGGCAGCTTGATAACCCTTTTGGTGAAGAAATGTTTCCTAATATCCAATCTGGCGCAACTTGAGGCCGTTTCCCCTTGTCCTATCATCTGTAACTTGGGAGAAGAGACCGACCCCCACCTCTCTACACCCCCCCTTCAGGTAGTTGTAGAGCACGATAAGGTCTCCCCTCAGCCTCCTCTTCTCCAGACTGAACAACGCCAGCTCCCTCAGCCTCTCCTCCTCAGACTTACTCTCCAGACCCCTCACCAG
The DNA here is from genome assembly GCA_028565335.1 of Limnodromus scolopaceus. Classification (NCBI taxonomy): domain Eukaryota; kingdom Metazoa; phylum Chordata; class Aves; order Charadriiformes; family Scolopacidae; genus Limnodromus; species Limnodromus scolopaceus. The sequence continues at coordinate 121,889,612 of JAOXNO010000013.1, forward strand.
CTTCATTGCCCTTCTCTGGACCCGCTCCAGCACCTCAATGACATCTAAAACTCTGAAGGATTTTTTAAAAAAAACCTCCTGTGTTTCAGTTGGTGCCCGTTGCTTCTGGTCCTGTCACCGGGCACCACTGAAAAGAGCCTGGCTCTGTCCGATTTGCACCTTCCCTTCAGGCGACTATTACCTCCTGAGCCATCTCTTCTTCAGGCTGAACAGTCCCATCTCTCTCAGCCTTTCCTCCAACCCCTTCATTATTTTTGTAGCCCTTTGCTGGACTCTCTCCAGTATGTTCATGACTCTCCTGTACTGCGGAACCCAGACATGGACCCAGCACTCCAGGTGTGGCCTCACCAGCGCTGAATAAAGGGGCATGGTCACCCCCCTCCACCTGCTGGCATCGCTTTGCCTTACGCAGCCCAGGATACCATTTGCTGCCTTTGCAGCAAGGGCGCATTGCCGGCTCATGTTCAACCTGGTGTCCACCAGGACCCCAGGTCTTTTTCTGTCAAGCGGCTTTCTAGCTGGGTGGCTCCCTGCATATTCCAGTACCTGGGGTCATTCTTTCCCAGGTGCAGGACTTTGCACTTCCCCTTGTGGAACTTCATGAGGTATGTTATGCTAAAAAAAAATTATATTTCTAACACTTACCTCTTTTACTGTAAAAATAGTACTTACCTGTCCAAAATATTCATAATTATTAATGGAAATTGATGCTGAACATTTTTTAAAATCTGATCATTCATGTTCTTAGACTTGTCATCCTTACATTTGCAGGTTCTCCTGTTTTAATTAACCAGCTAGGATAATTTCAAATATTTTGAATTACCATTCTTTATGATGATTCATAATAATACAGTCATGCCTGCCATAAAGATCATTACTTCTTTTTATTTTTGATGAATTAATCCCTTTTACTTCTCAATTCCCTGATAACCTAAATGTGTGTTCTTCTCCCCAGAACATATATTCACTTCCATAAGGAAATGATAAACAATGTGATGTGATTACAATACATCTGAATATCTGTCACCAGTCAGTCCCTCATATTGACCCCATACAATTGCCTCACTTTGTGAATTTTTTCTGCCCTGCTGTCTTCAAAGAATCTGCCAGATGTTAATTATTAAATATGAAAATGAATTATGACATTTGGTAGACATAATTTTTTATCAGAGAAACATGGCATTTAATTAAAAACCATATTTAGCACAACAGACATTAAAACAGAGGTTAAGAATCCCACGTAAATAATTAATCAAGGGAAGCATTGTCCCTATTGAGCTATAGAGAGACTGAGATCAGGGGCAACACTGGAGTGACTTAATGAAGTTCAAATCATTGACCAAGCTTTTACCACTGAGCCATAAGTTTGAATCCTTATTGGGTTAATTTGGCTGGCTCTTCCTTTATCCCCAGTGTTGAGATTCTTTGTGCCATTCGAAAAGCTCCAGGATTTGCTCCAAAAGAGGTTGCAAAAGCAGCTTTTGCCCCTCCCTTCAGGCAGCCAGAGCTGCAGTTTGGGTCATATTCATTTAAATGTAACAAAATAGCTAATGATTTCAATACATAATGTGGTTTCCTCCAGGGTACTGCGGCAGCCCCTTCTTTCCCATTAGTTATGGCCCTGTTATTTTTATAATTGGACAGATAAGGATGCTAGGGAGCACATTATGTATGTTGTTCTCCAAAGAAAATCCCTGTAGGGGCAGACACCAGCGGTCAGGCAGGTCCCTTGCTCTCTTTCCAAGTGATGTGTGATTGATTAAGAAAGCCAGTCGACATCAGCATGTGATAGAAAACATGAGGTAATTTAGCGTTAAGGGCTGCAGGAATGGTTTATGAGCAAAATATAGCTGTCCTGAAGGTATCACATCTTTTCTTGAACCTTTAATTGCAAATTTTCGCCTTTTTTGTTTAGAGAACAGTTAACATGGCACATGTTAACACGTCAACAATGTTCAACATTATTCCAAAGAGGGTATGAAAGATATACTTATTCTTCTTCATCATCATCATCACCACCAAGAACACTTGTCTCTTAGCCACGTAAAGAGTCTGTTAATGTGGGTCATTGGCTTCTCAAAGATTCATTAGTAAGTTTAGCGATCACCAGATCATTAAAAATCAGAAGAATGCTTTCAGCCTGAGCAATGTGGCAGAGGAGCTGCTCGTCTCTAGAACAGACCACAGAGAAGATGGTTTGTGCAAATGGCTTCTGAAGTGACCTCTAGTTCTTAGTAGCAGTTGCTTTATTACATTTTTATGGCAATCTATGCCTCGTGCAGTTCCTCCAAAGTTTATGGTGTTAGACGAGGAAGGCATACAGCCCTTTGCCCGTATCAAACCTTCAGTGTTAAAAAAATATTACCAAGAGCAAAAAAATTAGTGAGAGACTGTATCTGCACCCACATTCTAGAAATGGCCTTGTCCCTTCTCGTTAGATTTAGTTAGACCTCATTATGCATGGTGGTGCATAGGCAGTAAAACACACAAGTATATTTGTCTAATTACCAGCCTGGGTCAATAAAACAACTACACATGACAGAATCAAGAAAAATCTGTGGTTTTTCCATCTCAGTTGTCCTCTCCAGGGGCACTTGCTTTTTCAAGCAGCTCATTTAAAGGAACGGAAACCACTCATTTATTCATTAACAGTTATGATATGGATTTGTGTAAAAATAATTAGGCAACTTCTGCAGTGGAGCTGGCTAAAGGTGACGGGATTTAAGCACTAGCAATATAGTAGTGCCTTCACCTTGTCAGCTAATCAATATGAGAACTAAATAGACATTTTGCAGTACTTGATGTAGATTTGGTTTCCACTTTACATGAAAATTACTATGGCATTTTTTTCAGTATTGTACCAAAAATTCAGTGAAATTGTGTGCAGGTATTATGATATACTTTTATTTACATGAAAAAGTATTTAGATTAAAATAAAAGTAAATTCCTTTCTTTTTTTTTTTTTTAGTTCATTAATATTTCAATAAAATTATGCGGAAACATTGGAGATAAATGGAAGATTTGGAGAATATCCATTTTTTTCCCCTTCAACTTTTGCCCAAAATTACCTCCCCCATGGCAGAAGCAGTATAATAGACTATATTTCTGCAACTTATTTATTGTAATTCTCACTAGATACTTCCATTTGGATCCATTTCCAGTATTTTCAAGTTATTCTGAACTGAGACTGAACAGGGAAGAGCACGGTAAACCTGGTGGTCGCTGATTCAAATACAAGGCAGCATCTCTGCAAAGAGGCAGGAGAGGTGGTGGAAGAGGTAAAGACGCATTAAAGTGCCTCGGCAAATTGTGTGCCTAAATGCTATCCTGAGAGCTGAGCAGAATGCTGAATGTATGTGACACGGGGAATTTTGAAATTATAAGGGGAAGTCCTGTTCTGCACTAGAATAAATACCAGCAATTTAAACACTTTTTTAGGGAATGAGGAAATCCAACATTTTTCATTTCGAAAAAGTGAAGCAGCATTTCCTTTGTACTTTAGGGATATTTTATTGACTATATTGTCTGAAGTCTTGAACTGTTTGGTGGGCAACTGGGACACAAAGATCCTGGAAACACCTGTTTAAGCCAGAGCACGGTGTCACAGATGGAAATATTTCACATGGCTGTGATTCAGCAGCAATTCAAAAACTTATTAGTGATTTGAGGTAGATGAAGAGGTTGCATTTTAGCAGCACTTAATCATTAACCAATTTAAGGATTTTGCGAGGTGATTTAACAAAATAATTGAACAGCGACTTAATTACAGATTTGAAAACGACAGGTTGATGGTTGGACTAGATGATCTTAAGGGTCCCTTCCAACCTAGACAATTCTATGATTCTATGATTCTGAGATTGACTCTAACTTACTATAGGGTATTTTAAATCCACGCATATGTGTATGGACACAAACATAGCAACACACATAACTCGAGGGGTCACACACACACCAGTCTTTAACTGCTAGGACCAAGGTCCCTTCACAGCCGGCAATTCCAGTGGGCCGATGGGTCTCTCCTTTCGACTCCTCATACAGACACAGAGAAACGGACAGAAAGTACTGGAATCCAGTAAAATATAAGAACACCTACACTCATAAAAGATAATATGTATATCAGAAACACATAGGTAGAGAAGTGGATGGAAGAGAAGCTAGCTTACAGTTAAAACTTACCTGTTCTCAAGTTCAGAGTAGATACTCACAATGTACTGACATTCCTCAACGGGCAATAATTGAGACTCCAGAGGATTGACTCACTCTGGTGCTTTAATCCTCGAGCTGTTTGCCTGAGCGGTGTCCCAACTCAGGGGAGACGCTGGTCATAGCCCACTGTGATCCAGGATTGCTCAAAGGGTCTCGTTAGAGCCACTATTTATAGGGTCCAAAATAATTGACTTTCATCAGGTGCTTCTCCACTTTGGCCCAACTTGGACAACGGGGTATTCTGGTACTTTCCACCAGTTGTGCAAGTCCAGAACTTGCTAGATCTTGAAGTTCTGGTATCACACCCCCTTCTTTGGGCCACGAACCATATATTGTCAGGAGTGATTGATTATCATTACTGTTGCCAAGCGATAGGGGACACAGGACCCAGGTGTGCTAAGGGGGTTGCCATAATGTTCTGGTCCATCACCCTACATATTTTTTCTTTTTTTTGTGTTGGATCATCATGTGTGCCGGGTGTTAATCTGTTGTGATAACATTCTGGTCCATTGTACTGTTACATGGCCCAGGTGGGGGAAAATCACACCGAGCACCTAATGGGGGAGGAGGGTTACACCACCACACACAGTGCTTCTAAGGGTATTTATCTTCATGCCTCTCAGGACACTCCCAAGCTTTCGGCAACCTCTGTGGTAATCAGGATAGTTTCCTTGGAAGGTGAAATCAAATTCCTGCCTTTCTGGCAAGCTGCAGTTCCATGCAGCAGCTCTGCTGCGTCTCCAGCACTGGATGCATCACAGAATCACAGAATCACCTAGGTTGGAAGGGACCTTTTAAGATCATCTAATCCAACCAATGAAAAACAAAACAAAACAAAACAAAAACCCAAAACACACCACACCCAACCCAACACCAACCCAACACTAAACTATATCCCCAAGCACCATGTCAACTCGTCTCTTGAATACCTCCAG
>JAOXNO010000013.1:121900677-121912547 GCA_028565335.1 Limnodromus scolopaceus
CCTCTTCCCCAGACTGAACAACCCCAGCTCCCTCAGCCTCTCCTCATAAGACTTGTGCTCCAGACCCCTCACCATCTCCGTTGCTCTTCTCTGGACCCACTCCAGCGCCTCAATGTCTTTTTTGTCGTAGGGGGCCCAAAACTGGACACAGTACTCGAGGTGGGGCCTCACCAGTGCATTTAAACACATTTGAGTCTTCAGTACTAAAAGTCTCATTATGTGTGTCATCCTGTTGTTTACTGGTAATGTGGACAGTATCTGCCTCATGCTACCAAGCTTTAACATGTGATACAATTTACACATCTGGGACAGGCCCTTCCAACTGGAAAGCTTAATAGATGTAATATAATCATCAAATTTAGTGACTATCCTGAGAAATTTTCCTATTACAAGACTCTCTTTGGCCTTAACTTTTTGATTTTATTGTGCAAATCCTACATAAATGATGTAAAGATGTGACCTTAATCAGGCCTTGTTGTACCAGAGAGTTTGTGTGCTATTTCTAACCACAGAAATTTTTCTAATGCAAGCTAGAATGCTAATATAAAATTATAGTGATACAGTATAATGTGTAATTAGCTTAATGTTATCATATGATATATAATTAATAATATAATTCTCCCTGGCAATCTTACCTAACTACAATATAATCCAAGTAATTAGGCTCCAAGGGAAAAGCACAAAGGACTTCAGGATATCTTAATCTGCTCATTTTTGCGCAGTCAGCTGAAGTGGGGTATGAAAGTCATAAAAAGAGCAGTTCACCATTCCCTTCTGATGTTCCAAATGAACCCAGCAGGGCTAGAAAACGAGTTTCAGCATCACCCTCTATTTCCTTTCACGTCTGGACGATGCTGTTAGTCATACGGTTTAGTTTTAGGTAGTCCTGTGAGAAGCAGGGAGATGGACTTGATGACCCCTATGGGTCCCTTCCAACTTGAAATATTCTATGATTCTCTGAATGTTATCATCACAGTTTTGGCCATGACAGATGCCAATGCTGGGCACAGCGGAGGTCAGGGACTATGCGCAGGAGCCAGGGTGGATGAACCCACTCTGTTTGGATTGTGCAGGGGGTGAGATGGAGAGGACATAGGTGCCAAGGTGTGAGCCATGTTGGCCACACCACTTACCCTGGGGCAGCTGAGATTGTGCCTTCACCCATTTTATTTGCTCCTACCATGTAGCCCATGGAAAGAAGAGTGCTGTGGAATTTCTTTGCTTGGGTTTTCCATGATTCACTGTCACAAATTGGAGATTTCCATGGTGTTTGTGCCTGACACAGTTAGAAAAATTGTTCAGGGTTTGGGACTATTTTGGTCTTTTTTTTCCTATTCCCGCATTTTCCACACTGCCTGTCCAGTTTTCATGATGGTCTGAGATGACACACAGCCCCGTATTAGCAAGATTTCATACTTTACCTCCAGGAATTCCTGAGGAAATATACTCAATTTCACCAGAACGTGACCACTTGGTACTAAGTCAGTTTATTATTTCATACAAACGCGCTCTTCAGCTCCTATACCAAACGTTGGGGGTGTCCAATTTACTTTTGTAATAGAGTGGCTGGAAGAGCTGGGTGTTTGCTTTCAGTTTTAAGCCTGTCAGAAATTTTTCTTACTTTACTGATTTGTGGATTTTGTCCCCGGACGATGGAGATAGGGCTCCATAGGAGGTCTGTAGACAAAAAGCATAAATAATGTTGATATCTCCCAGGCACTTGTTTTTTCATCATGTTATATTGGCATACCCTCATACCTCCAGGCTAAGAATATTTCATAGACATTGGTGTTTTCTCCTTTGGTCTGTTGGTTTCAGTCGAGAGGTGCCGCTTTAAAATAGCTGATTAGGGATTTTTCTTTTTCATTGGGGAGTCATTCATTTTTATTAAAATACTGTAAACTAACACCACTAAAACACACCACCATTTTCACCAGAAATAATTCTGGTGAAATAAATGGAAATATACAGTTGTAAAGCTGATGCAAGTGAAAAATAAGCCCCAAGGTGCTCATTGATAAAGAATTTATATAGGAAACAATGAATAAGGAGAAGATTGCCCAGACCTTGCAGTTTCCAGGACTTTCACATATTTCCAGCAGCATTATTGAACTTAGGGCACTCATTACAATAAATAGCATGTTTCTAGACACTCATTTCTTTGTAGGGTTTTACAGAGGGGATAGAAGTTGTATTCCCTCTGGTGAGAAGGGATGCATCCACACATTTGCTATGCAGGGTGCCTGATTTCATGAAAGACCAAAGGAGTATCAGCATGATATATTTCTTTCTAACTACCAGCCACTGCATATCAAGCCACCCGAGGGAATAACGTCATCCAGAAAAAGGCTTTATTCCCTTAAAGCTCTCCTAACTTGCATTTATTTTTGTGTTTTGAAATGCTTTGAACAGAAATGACATTGAAAAGTACTTGATCTATAAACCCTTCCAAAGCGGCTGTTTCGCTTTCATATTAATACTCTCGACCTCTTTCTGTGGGGGAAAGTCTTTCAGCGGTAGATGTCAACATGGGGACTGTATCTTTTGGGGTCTCCTTTAGAGCCTGAATAGAGATTCAAAGACTTCAAAGAGAGAATGGAGAGAGCTGGGAGATGAAGAGGCACCAGACTTCTCTGCTCCTTGTCACCTGGGAAAGTTTTACCAGTGAATGAAGGAATTTTACAATTGCAGCCGTTACTTCTCCTCCTTTGAGCAAGCCACCCCAGGCACCACACCAGCCCACAGAGCCTGCAGCCAGGAGATAAGGAAACTGGGGACAGACTGCCTGGTCTCAGCCCCATTTTTCAGGCTCAGGGACAAGGACAGGCAAAAATGTCCTGCGACTCAGAGTCTGACCTTGCTTTCGTTGACACCTGCATTGCAGGCTGAGTGACAATGACTGTCATATGCATCAGGAACAATTACATCCCTCTTGCTGCCCTGGCTTCAACACCAACACCTGCTCCGCAGATTAGGGGCCCCCTGATCTGCAGAGGAAGAATTTTTTAGCATGGTGGAGATTGATGAGTCCCATCCAGTGAGAAATTGAAGCACTTTGTCATGTAAAATAAGGCAAACGCACACAGTAAATAGAAATATCCTGAAATGAGTTAGTAACTTTGAAACTTACCCTGGTGCAGACGAGCTGGACTTTTGAGGAAGGTTGTAAAGAAGTTTTTCAGAGAATAAAGTATAAGCTTTGATTCTTCTTTTACTTGAGCAAAATTAAAAATGCCAACAAAGCAAGTGGGATGTGGGATTATCCGTACAGCTTTGAAGTGGCAGTTGGAGTGCATCCATTCTTATGATCCAACATATTCAAAACAATAAAGATAAAAGTAATGCTTTACATGGAACATCATCTGTGCCTTTAGCATATGCAAAGACTTCGCCTTGAAAAGTTTTGCACATTTCCATGCTGAATTAAGCCTTCTTTTTTTTTTTTTTTTTTTTTTTTTGACATAATTCCTTTCATTTGAGGAAACAGAGGCTCTTGAGAATGAAAGTGCATCTGCACAGTACAGACTCACTTTCCCACTCCTTTCATCTCTTATTTTTCAGTTTCTAATTTGTCGCTGAAATCAGCATTTCAGTCTCTGGCTGAGATTATGATTTTCTGATAAAAGAGAAGTTTCAACAGAAAATAAACTGAATAGTGGGGAACAACCAGAATAAATACAAAAAGACAAGACACATTTAGGGCTGAGCCTGACTGTTTACACCTGTCAGAAACAGCAGACCTTGCCAATTGCCCCAGTCATGAATATGTTAAATTGAAATTCACATTGTACACCTGAGCCATGTTCATTCTGAACATAAAATAGAGTAATAAAAAGTAAATTCAGGTATTCCTTTCTTGACTCTGTAGAGTTAAGTTGTTTTCGTGGGTTTGCTCTGCTTGTTGATAGAATTTCCTACCAGGAGCAAAAATATAGGATGTACGAATGTAATATATTGATTTGTCCTTACAGAATACATTTATGTGAATATAAACTATACAGAATATAGTTTTGTCCTTGAAGAATACATGCGCTTCTAATCTGTAAGATGACAGGTCCCTGGACAATTACAGTTCTATATTGCCACGCTCAAATTCTAGGTGCTTCAAGGAGCTCAAGAAGAAATTTTAAAAAGAAAAACGTGTTTTGTAATTGTGTTCTGTCAGATAGACTCAATGAACACAGGAGCTGAGCTGGTTTACATCAGAATGCATTTGGTTATTCACTGCACAATGGACTGAATAATCCTATAAATATTTATGAGTAAACCACAGAGGATTTACTCTTTCTTCCAGCATGTGGAGATTTTATAATGTGCACCATGTTAGTTCAAAGTAAAACCTAATGTTTTCGTTACTACTTAATACATCTAACAGCATGGCTCTGCCTCACATATGCGTACTCTCTAGACAGTTACTCACAGACAATATTTTGGGGCGTAATTCAGGAGGAACTAGTCTATGACCACATAATTTTCAAAGCCAATACATGAGGCATATGGTGCGGCTGGAGAGGATGTAAGGTAGGAGCTGTTTCATACTTTAACCTGAGGCAGCATCAGCTGGGTTCTGTGGATTAGTAGTTTATAAATGAATAGTTCAGTCTGAGCAACAATCCTAGTAGAAATTAATGGAGACAAAGAAAAAAACCCCAGGAGAATCAAATTAGACTTTATTGGTTGGATTTTTACAGGTACAATGGCTTTAAGAATGCCAACTGGCAACTCCGTAAGCCTTATGGTCTGCAAAGCTGCCCTGTTCCTGAAATGTGTAACTCGTTTGGTTTCTGATACTATCACGTGAACAAGTCTACACTCAGTTCAAATTTAGTGTTAATATCTTTCATCTGAGAACAATTTCCACGCTTTCCTCATCTACCTCCTCCATGTTTCACCTTAGTTATAAAACAGACTGCAAAAAATATGCTCCCTTCCTACTTTTCTCTTACCTATCAACTTTAGGACTTTTTTTTTTTTTCATTTGTCAGTTGTTCTAACTGAGGGCTAAATCATTTATGTCCCTGTTTTGACATGTCTCTCTGCTGCTGATCAATCATGTCAAGTATGTTCCACTCTGAAGAGTGGACATAAGCAAATGGCATTAACTCAGGTTTCTGCTGAACCTGATCAGGTTCTGTTGAAATCAGAACCTCTAATTCCGAGCACAACAGACGCCAGGTGAACCTTAGTGTGAGCACACAGAAGATTAAGGTGTCCAGAACCCATGAGAACAGGCTAACATTTGACGCATGTACTTAGTACTGATAGTGTGCATTTATATTGGTGTTTCATTTCTGATGAGGGTTGGCTTTTACAGCACGTCTCTCAGCCATGCCAGCTTCCTGTGCTCTGGATCACATCAAGGAGAGATCTCCAAGTACATGAGTTGCATTCCCTCTGTATGAAAGTCAACGGGCAGACGAGCACCTCAGTCATGAGACCCCCAAAGGGGCATTCAGCTGATGGGCTCAGACTAGAGCCAGTCCAAAAGCTTAAGCCAAGCCAAAACAGAAGAACCTGGTATTTGTATAGCGTGGATATGAGGGTCACACGTCCAGCTGTTTGACTGTACAGTTCTGTGCCTGTTGGTCTGAACTGCTTGCTAGTCTACCCACAGCCCTGGTGGTCATTGTCACTGAGGTTGCCTGGCTTTATAAAACATTTTCCACTAGCATATAATTCTACCAAATTTGAAGCATCCTGCCTAAAATTTTCCCTAGTATGCTAACGCCTGACTTAACTATCCAACTTTTTCTGAGAATGAGACCAAGATAAACTGATCCACTCTGCCAGTTAGAAAAAATTAGGAGATCCTTGCTGTAGAACTGGAGCCTGCTGGGAGGAAGAGATGGAGGGGAGTCCTATAACATTCCATGTTTTTGCTCTCTGACTACACAGAAATCTGACGAAGTCTTGTTTCAAGGTAAGCAAGGACCAACAGAGAAGACAGAAAAGTGAAAAATGCATGAAGAGGCCAGGTGATAAAAGAAGAGTGGAAATTCTCTGCCTCTAGTGTTAGGTGTGCTCTTCAGAGAAGACATATAAGCTGACTCTAGGCAGTACATTCACATCCTATATGAAAGCACAGATGCTCTCTTTCTTGTACACATTTTGATCCATCCTTCACAGTTAGAGTTGAGCACCTTTCCATATCAGTACCTGAACTATCGTGCTTGACTAATCTAGCCTGACATTTCTGGGTTAAGTGTTAGCTACTGTTAGTGTGTCTGAACTCCAGTGAAAGAGCCCTACTAATTAAGTACCAGTTTTGAAATATCCCAATTCTCTTAACTTTATTCTTCTGTACCTTTATGTAGACAGTAATTGACACTGGGCTATTTCATAGCTGCTCGTATTAGGACTAATTGCTGTTTACCCGTTTTCAAGAAAAAAAGGGATGCAAAGGCTCAGAAGAATTTCTAGTTGCTGCTCAGGTGACGTGTACTGTAAAATCTAGGGCAAATTACACTATCTTTATCATTCTTTTTTTCCTTTGTAGTGTCTTTCTCTCATCTGTCTGATTCTGAAAAAAAATGCTGGAAATCTTCAGCAGGTTCTGAACACCTTCCTGATCAAACTCTTTGATGTAAATGTGTTGGCTGAGTGATTCTGTTTGTGCCTGTCCACACAGGTAAGCACAGTGCCCAGTGCTTGGCAAACAGAAATGCCATCATCTGCCAATGAGTAAAATAAGGCAGCCCTGTAGGAAGGGTCCTCCTCATAGCAGCGGTCAGACCATGAGATGTTTTTTCCCTCCCACTGTTTCCTCTCTCCTTTTGTGTTGTGAGCAGTTGCTTGGACACTGTGATTGAGCTTCATCCAGTTATATGTATCTGAAAATACAGTCTGTTTAAGAGGGAGTGGGTGCCCGTTTTCACCAGTTTGTTTGCCTGAACTTGGGCTACTGTTGTACAGGTCAGTGGTAATGGTAATCGGTAAGACTTTCCAGAGCTTCTTCAGGATAATTTAGTGGCAAAAAAGCTGGTTTAGATACCAAGATCAATTTGGTTTAGAAGTTATAATGCTGAATAAGCAGGCACACGTTGCATCTGACAGTCATTTGCTAATTGGCATTTTGAGTTTCTCAGAACATCCGTTCACTTAAGTTTTAATAATGCCTTGTCTGTGAATTATGATTTACAACAGCCAAAAGGAGACACGTGGGACGAAGCAGACAGAACACCGATGCCTGTCACACAGACATGTACTACTGCTTTTTAACTACCAGGCAAAGATTTAAATGAGCAAGGAGCCTTCAAAGAAAGCATCAGTCTCAGTAAGCAGTAAAAAAACCACTGTGCTTAACATGGTTTCAACTGAGCAGACATGCTCAAAGCAATGCTGAAGATTTTGAGGCCAGGCAAGCACAAAACATCAAAGGAATGCATAGATGCTGTAGAAATTCTTCACAGCTTTTTGGTAGGAAACATATCACAAAGAGAAAGAAAAAGAGCACTCAGCTAGAGGAGAGAATTTTCTGGTTCTTTCCCACCATTAATATCTGTGATTGTGCAATCACAGCCTGGATCTGTTAAATTGGAGAGAATATTTGGAGGGGACAACTACTAGCAGCAAATAATTACAAATAAAATTTTTCCCACATTCGTTCATGAACCTTATGTGAACAGACTGTGATTTTTTGTGATTATGTTACAGAGAGTTATTCCGGAAATCTTCCACACAAAGTTTAGGGAGTCAGCTGCCTGCACAATTTTTTGATTATACTAATTATAAATAACTCTCAGCTGGAAATGGGTCATTCAGCCACGTGTTTTAAGCCCTGTTCTCTAGTGATACAAACATGACTGTAGTAGAGAGGAGGACTGCGGCACAAGAGGCACGGACTCCGCTAAGTGGTGAAGCGAAGACGTTTATTGTTTCACTTTTTCAGCACATATAGTTTCTGTCTTTTGATCACACGCTGTGCCCTTTTCACAGATAGGTTGTGAGTGACTGTCCATACACCGTTGTGAGCAATACAATTGGCTGCATTTAAATGTTTATCCCGCCTAGGCTAACAAAACCTTACTATTTCGGTACACTGCTATCTGTTTGCTACATTTCACACCACACACACGTCAACGTATAAGGACATTGTTTTACCGATCTCAACGCCTCCTTCCCATCAATACAAGAACACCTGCCAAGCTCTTGCTCAGCAGTGCCTCTCCAACTTTCTCATTCCCACAGAGGACTATTAAGATCAAGTGTTGGAACACTTGATTCTCTCAGTGAGTAAAAAGGAATATTTCTTGTGGGGATGAGGATGTCCCTGAACTTCAGATTTCTTGTGTGTGAATTAGGAATTATTTTAATTCACATCTTTTACTTTCATAAGCTATTTCTGTGCCTGGGTACAGTATGTTCTCTTCATGAGCACTATGACACTTCCTTTGGAAGCTGCTGGTTTGCCCTTCTTGTTAACAAGCCCACATGCTTCCGCTCCTAGAAGTGACATGCAATGACCATGCCTTCTCATGGGTGTACCCTGGCTTGCCAGCCTGCCTGTGTGTGCCACTGGTGCTCTGAGACCACCCCAGCCTGGTGCTACCTCCCTGCTGAAACACGGCTGTGCATCTGGATGTCGCCCCTTGCTGCTCTGGCTTGTTGGGTGTGCAGATGTTTCTGGGTAGTCTCACATTATGATTGCTGGTACCATTCCTCTCTGGAGAGAGGGTAAGCAAAGGTCCTTCTGAGTGGCTAACACCCACTTAACAGGATTGACTAGCAGGTCTGCAAGCAGGATAAAAAAGCTGGGATGGAAGGCAGCAACGCATTAAAGCAGATAAGCTTGTGGCAGGTTGGAGGAGTGCTAGCAAAATGATAGGGCCTCTGGGAGACTTCATACTGTCTAAAACTTGTTTGAGGAGCTATCACACATCTGTTGAACAAGAGGAGACTGTATTCAATCAGCACGGTGTGATATTAATATGATTGTGAGAGCTTGTGTTGATTGTGAGCATGATTGCATTACCACCATTCTAATCACCCTTCTGTCCTCCTGAGATTTAAGTCTCTTTTCTCTCTCACCCTTCTACTACTGCTGAAAATGGGACAGGTAGTAAAAATATATGTAAAAACCTAAATGTCTTCCCTCCCTAGGCATGCAACACATCCAGTGCTTTGTCCTTTTCTTCTCAACCCCTGTGTAGGATTTTTTTTTTTGGTCCTTCCTTTTCTTCATGCCCAGGGTGAGGGCACTTCATAGACACTTCATATGTTTGCATTTAAGGACTCTATTTTGAGCTGACATGAAGTATTAATAGACAAGCTGTCCACGGTGTGTTGGTTTCCAGGTATGAAAACAAACACTACCAGTGCCCATCTTGTCTCTGCTTCCAGCAAAGAGCCCACACTACCAGGCACTGCATATGAGTCTCCTCATCCTGTTGTCAACATTTCTTTCTACCTTCCTCTCTTGCACTAGCTCTGGAGTAAACAGCAGTAACCACCAACGCCTACTTTTCTACTTGCCTTTCTGCAAAGAACTCTTCAGTCCGTTTTTTGAAAGACATCTCCAAAGAAACAACTTTGAGACACGCACAAGGAATTATTTTCTCTGCTTTCAACCTTTCCACAACTGATAACAACCCATCCATCAGTAGTTCATGGAGACTTTTAGACAATTACTAGCACCTGCCTTATCTAACCTACAGCCCATAAAGAATTCCTTAGATCTTTCCTCCTATTGTGTTCCTCCACCACAAACACACACACACTTTGCTTGTAGCTTGCTAAGAGACGTTATGCATTTAACAGAAAGACAGATGTGTGAAACCATTGTTCAAGCTCCCAGGACTCTGAAAAGCCTTAGAAATATGTATTTATGCAACATCTAAGAAAAAGAAATGATTAGACATTGACTTATTATCCTCGTTGTAGCTTTTTCCTATGAGAAAGTAGCCTACATGGTTAATTTACTGCAGACATAGCTGCTGGGGATAACAGGTAAGCAAATAACTGACCTGGGCATATGGCCAAGGAAAAAAAACCTGCTCTCAGTTAAGTCTTTTTCTTATCTGCAATGCTTATTAATATGGCTCAGCATTACATATGTTTGCTAAAAAAATTCTACTGCTTGAAATGCTTACTTTAGTGCATGTAATATTTTTTCATTAAGACATCACTGAATATCTGAAAAAAGTTCCATGGTATTCCAAGAGATCATCAGGCCTCACTTTCTGCACAGGGAAAAGATCAAGTAATCTTTACGACCTTTTATAGACGTTCATACAATCTGTTCTGCGAAGTCTGACCACGCTGGCTTATCTGATCTTCCTCATTACCAAGCCCCATAACTAGAAAGTTTTCCAACCTAAATTTTCTTTGCTAAAAATGAAGACCATTTTTTTTCCCCACAGTTTTCATTCAGTGAACAAGGAAAAAAAGCTGACTACATTTCTCTCTAGATTTTGTTTTTATATATTTTTAAACTATTATCGTACATCCTGCTAGTTACCATAGTCTTTTCTTCTCCAGATTAGCTAATTCTTCCAGTTCTTAGGTCACTCTTGCCAAGTCTGTGATCATTGTCATTGTATTCTGATTTATCTCCAATATTTCCTGAAGTGTGGTGCTCAGCAGAGAACATGGTACTTAATGTAAACTTTAACCACTGCTCTCATCCCACCTCATATTTGTGCTAAATTCCCATTTAAAAATGTCACCCACTAAATGATAAAAAAAGAGTTGAGCAGTGAGCTTCGTTTATACCTTAGTTAAAATGGCCTTATTTCTTCATGGGTTGCTTCTGCTCTCACGGTGTGACCAAAGAGCCTCCCTAAATCTGACCTCTGCTGCCTTGCCAGTCTCAGCTTTGATCATGTCTCTCTGCTGGCATCTCTGAGGCTCTTCCGTGGGCACCTACAAAGGTGGTACAAAACTCGGGAAACAGAAACCAGACCAACGGTTGTAGTGGGTAAGAACAGACAAGGTTCCAGGTACATGATTCTTTCTTCACGTCTGGAAGCTGATCTGATAACAGATCTTATCTTGCCTCATGTATATTATTTTGCTACTGAGGGAATCACTAAAAGTCACTTCCTCCATTCAGAGAGTCCTTAAAATGAAGCGAGCATTGCGTAGCAATCCTAGAAAATGCCATTTTCCCATATTCTACATAGCAGCCAGAGGCAATGTGATTTTTCAATTACTTTAGCTCTAAATGAAATATGCAGAAGGTATAGATTCTCTCTTAAGGAGGTCAATGTGGGAATAGAAACAGTAAGGGATATGTCAGTACTACTACGTTAGTCATCCCTTAGCAAACATTTGTGTTAAACGTGTTATGCAGCAGGTCTAACGTAGCCTGAGATTGCGCTGTGGATTAGAAGCAGGTTTGCCAACTACCTGGGGCGATTGCTCCGTGAGGCCGCGTCTTCCCGGCTGAGCAGCACCCGACCGCAGATGGGAGCTCATCAAAATCAGTGAAGCAACAAACTTGTCACCGAATGTGGAGAGAGGGGACACGGCACCACCCACAGGCATCTCTTGGGGGATCTTCTTCCCTGGAGAAGCGCTGCCGGTGTCATCCCTTCCTGGGCTGTGCAGCCCTTACTGTGTTATTAACAGGTTTAGTCCTGCGACCTCTCGCTATTCGCTGGCGACATACTCTTGTCACACGGTGTGTCACCGTCGCTGCTGAGTTACGGGGTAGTTGCAAGACAGGTAGAAATTAAAAGAAAAGGCAAGGAGCAGTGAGGTTAAGAGCAGACAAAGGTGGGATGCGAGTCAGAGGCATGGGACTCGGCACTCAGCACTGGTGAGGCCACACCTCTAGTATTGTGTCCAGTTCTTGGCACCTCAATACAAGAGAGATATCGAGGTGCTGGAGCGAGTGCAGAGGAGGGCAACGAAGCTGGTGAAGGGCCTGG
>JAOXNO010000013.1:121926819-121951562 GCA_028565335.1 Limnodromus scolopaceus
GGATGGGGCAGCCACAGCTTCTCTGGGCAACCTCTTCCAGTGTCTCACCACCCTCACAGGAAAGAATTTCTTCCTAATATCCAATTAGATTTAGATGTCACTGTTGTTAGCAAACTGAGAAGCAGGAGGCTGAGAGAAGTTAAGAGTGTGGATGAAATCCTGGCCCTGGTGTAATGAATCACAAAACTGCCACTGGTTTAGATAAGAAGGTAATTTTTTTTCCTTTGTATACTGTTTTTACTAGATATACAGAATACATTCTGCAATGCCATTTAAATACCAAAAATGATGAGAATTTCAGTGATAACTGTAGTTTAGATTAACTAAAAACAGCAGCTAATGAAAAAGAAATAGCACATCAGCCTGATTAATTTTCAGGTACTATTTCTTTACACAGCAATAATAACTGTAATAACAATAAAAGGGAGAGAAACTCTTCACTCAGTACATCTGTCTGCCACCAGGACAATGGCAATCATTACAGGTTACCATATTCTACTCACTTTCAAACTAATTCTGCCATCTCACAGAGTTTCTTGTGCTGTTCCCATACCCCAAAGTGCTCTCTTTCCCTTTGTACGTGTTCCTTGGCTGTCAGTCCTCCTATCGTGGCCAACTTTACTGAGGCCACACAAAGTCTGAACGCGAGTGTTGGCACCATATCGACTACAGAAGCTTCTCAACAGAACAGGCAATGTTTATTGCAAGGAGTTTAGACTCTATAAAATACACATAAATCCCCTTAAATATATAAATAATTATTTACTCAATTTGCCTTCCATGTCTAAGTATATGAATGCATCTGCCAAAAACTCTGGACAAAGATGAGTTTCCAGTCTAAATGAATTTTGAAATATAACAATGCAAAATAATTTGGGAAAGTGCCCTGAGACCTCCTCAGACTGTTTGACCTGCTGTGTACCCAAACATGAAGCTTGAAGACTTTGTTCTGGATTTCCCTGGCCAAGTTAGCATGTGAAACACCGTATTGTTTAGTTCTGTTGCAGTGAAGCTGTGAGGACTGAAAATATGAAAACAGGCTTTATTAAGGGAAAAAAGCTCCAGTCTTTAAAGACTGAGACTAATTCCTCCACAGAAACACAGTGTTTAGTGGTATTCTGAGAAGCCAATCACTAATTCTGTAAATACTGTATGAGATAATCCTTAGACAAAAACAGCATGAACAGGAAGAGAGAGTGTTAAAACCAGAGTGAATGGGCTGAAAAAAAAATAAAAGGTTCATTGGAAGCCTGGGAATTTCAAAACAGAGGCTAGATTTGCCTAGTATTGAGTTTTGAAACTTCAGCAATGTTCAACCATTTACAAGTGCTATCTAAAACCTGTTATTTTTACATTCTTCTCTACTAGGTTGTGGATCATCCTCAGATCATCTTTCATCAAGTAAGGAAGGTAGAAACCAGGGAAATAATAGAACGACACAGGGCAGATTCCTGCTGCGTGGCTGGCTAAGTAGTCAATGAAAAATCAGATTTGGGAGGCTTTTTCTGTTACTCCAAATTATGATTGGGAGTTTCTAAATGCAGGGGCAGGCAGCAGTGTATCTGCAGGTTAGCATTTGTGCAGTAATTTGCTCTACAAATGCAGTATTGATTTCTTAGAAGAACATAGCATACACCTGCAGAAATTTTCCCTGTGTGAAGAGATCTTTGGCTTTTTGCATTTCTATCCCTTGCAGAGGGTTCCACAACTCGAAATGGGCTCCCTGGCTACAGAATTTATTACGGTATAGTTCTGCTCTTCTCTTACCCTTTAATTTGACCTTTCTAGATGTAGTCTAATAATTTTCTGTCCTATAAAGTTAATTAAGAATTGAACATTTCCACCTGTTAATGCAGTAAAGTGCGGTTGTTCTTTTGCTAGAGCATATTAATAATGTCACTAATTGAGACAATAATTGTCATGACACAGGATCCCTCATTTTGCTTGGAGTGAGTTTTACCTATGGGAGAAATAGGCTATGACCTGACATGGGAGATGTAAACTCTAGTAATGAGAGAATGTGTTATCAATCACCCCTGTAAGGCCAGGGATACCCACAGCAGAAACAATCAGCTGTGGACAGGAGAGGTTCTGTGGGGCTGTAGTACCCATAATGCTGTTATTAGGGATTTTGATACAGTAATCCAATTAATCTGGCCAATATTACCTGTGTGGCGCATCCTTATTCCCTTACTTTTCCTATGGAGGAGGATAGTGGTACAGTGGCTCAGACCCCTACACTGAGTGGATTTTCCTCTGGGGAGCCAGGGGTAGGGGGGTGGTGGGGAGGAACCTCAGATCCGTCTCTGGAAAGCCACAGAAATGCTGTCAGGAGCCTTTGGGTAGGACTGGGTTTTAGACTCGCTTTTCAGGACAGCATGAGCCTCAGGAGAACTGCATTTCTAGGGAGTGTCTGAGAGAGGCAGATGTTTTCAAAGCCTTGGGTGATGGGATGCCACATCCCTAAGAAAGGGGTTTTGCCCTTTCATTTGGTTTTACTGATGCGACAGGTGAAACATAGAGGGCACAGTGGACTCACTGGGATGATTCAGCAGATCGGGGAGAAGAAGCCAATTTTCTTTCATGTCAGATCAGCTCTTACTCACTATATCTCAGTACCTCTCAGAAATACCACTTGAAACGTGTTTATTGGTCATGAGATTAGATTGTCTTCTGCTTCGCCTTGGAAAAATTCAGTGTGAAGTATTATCAGAAGTTTTTTGTAGTCAAGAAACAGAAATAAGAACGGGTTAGAGACCTGATTTGCACCTGGGAGTTTTGCCTGTCTTGTTTACATTAACACAAGATTTTTGGCTAGCATGTGACGTGGGATCAGGATTTAGGCTTCTCTTATTCCGCCAGGCTATAGGTAAACTATGGTACCTAACTTTTTTTTGGTGTAATTTTAAGACCTTATGTCTCTTTGGGCCTTAATCACAAAAGCTCTAAAATATGCCCATTGTTACCATTATTTGATGATATCTTTTAACACACTGCATACATTTAAAAGCTAAGACAAAATCTAAGTGGTTCACAAGAATAGGCCTTGACACTGAGGGGGGGAAAAATAAAGTTATGGTTCCATAAAAACAGCATGAAAATATCGGTATGTAGCTATGTACCTCATACGAGGGTTAATTAGCAGTGTTTGTACTTGTAGAAGTAAGCATAATTTTTGCATTTTTGTGAAAGTAAAGGTGTGGAAAATATCTACTCTGGACACGTTCTACTCAACCAAATAGCTTCTGTCCACAGCAAACAGGGTCAGTCATTTGTCATATTCCGTCAGTAGTGAAATGTTAGAGATAACGATTAGTGTGATTTTTGTCTACAGGTAAGTCTTGCACAAAGCATTAAAATAAATATTTGCTAATCCTTTATACATGGGCCTTTCTTTTCAAGATTTGAAGTTTGAGCCAGGTTTCTTCAGCAATGGAGGGAAAATCAAAAGCACAGCTTCTTATGTTAGAAGTGCATTATTCTTGGCTACAATCGCTTTGCTTTAATATGCTGTTACCTTCTGCCTGAATTCAGTGCACTCAAGCATTCTCTTGATGTTCATAACTGCTGCTGCCTACTATTCAGATATCTTCATCAGTCTCTTCATGATTGTTCCTAAGGATTTTTTTTTTTTCCTGAGGATCCAGGCTGTTCAAAGCCCATTGGCATGTTAAAAGTCTGATTAAAATTTCAGTATATCTGACAGGCCTAGCTGTGGGGATTCCAGATTAACCATCTGGAATCATTTGATCTTAAACAGTATTAAAATAATGTTTCAATAAGCCCATGTTTGAATGCTACCATGTTTATAATCCAATAAATACTGTCTCAGTATCAGGTTTTATTCACTGAAGAAATTACCTCTCTCCGCTGCCTCAGTTGCAATACCTAGCCAAGACTTTTAGAAGTTTTGCAAATTTTTCTGAGCAGGTTTAAATATCCTCTCTCTATAATAGTGTGCCATATTTTTATTGAACGCTTGTTTAAAATATTTGATAAGGGTAACAGTTCAAACAGTTATTGCAGGGTCTTCTAAACCCTCTACTGAGTTTTTTAGGAATAGAAAAGTTTTTCCTGTGCCATGCCAAAACAGTTTCTATAGTCACCCATTCTTTTGTCTACGTATCAATCACTAGGGCAGCCCAGCTGGATCCAGCTGAGACCAGTTGTCCTTCCCTAAAGACCCCAGCAGTCTCAGGTGTGTCAACCAGGGGTTGCCAATCTGATCTACTGCTAGAGTGAGATGCCTTTTAAAGCAGAGAAATTGTTTACCATAAGTGCTTTTCTTTGAATTCAGCTGAGCTTTGACTGCAGGATGCTTTAGATATATAAATCCTAAAACACAACTTCCCTCTTTTCTTGATCTTGACTTGCTGCTCTCCAAGAGAGCTGAGAACAGAAAACAGCCAACCACCATGATTGAGGTCATCCTTGAGCTCTGCAGCTGGAGATACTAACCACAACATCCAAGGTGTGCAATCTATATGTAATATAAATATGGCTTCCCAGTACATCTTCCTTTGAAGGGGAAGACAAGCAAAGCAATAGCATTAGAAAGAGTAGTTTGTTTGAAATCCTTGCTGAGCTGTAGATAACAGACAGCTACTTCCATAGCCTTTTGTGGAGTCAGCTGGCCTCCTGCAAGCAAGTAAGGAGAAAATATAAGGAAGGATTTTTCTCTGGTTTAGCCAGTCTTCTATTTACTACAGAACTTCTAGCTCACTTTTAGTATCTCTTGTTCTTTGCCTTTACCTCTACTTTCTGTCAATTTTCATCATGGTCATAAAAAACCCTTAGGAAGCAAGGTAAGATAAGATACTATTAATGCCTATGTAAATGTCTATTGCATATTAGTCATGTTAAAGTAGTTAAACTGGGCAGAAGACAAAACTGCAGTCACTTACCTAAGAGGAGGTAATGTTTTCATATGTACAACACCAACCGGAATTCTATATTTAAAAAAAAGAAGGATATATTAAGTAGATGGAACTGGGTCTGTAAAGCACTTTATTGGGATAAAGGATACATCGTACTAATAAGCTGTTAATAGAAATACGGGAAATGCATAGTAGAAGACTTGTTACCTGATTACCTATATGTCAATAGCTTTTTTTCCTCTTCCTGACTGTAACTCAGTACCTAAGATGATGTTCACATGCATTAAATATTTCTTTGAATTAATTATCTTGCACAAGTATGGATTCTGCTACAGTAGGGGTTAATTCTTATACACCATGATATAATAATTGTTTTTCTGCACAACTCATTTAAGGAAGCTCCAGATGAATTGAACGGTTGTATTTGGATATATATTGCTATAACTAGTAGTAAAAGAAACTAGAAAACTAGTAAAAATATCTAATTTCCCAGGTTTCTGTACAGGCAAATAAGCAGAGAAAAGTCTTTCAGCCTGAATTACTCTCCTTCTGTGATGCAGATAGGACATGGCATAGGTACAAAACAGATAGGCTAGGCACGTATTGAAAAGAGAAAATAAGAAAGTGATCAAAATGCAGTAAGGAAATTGTATTTACTGCTGTTTACTGCAAAGATTACAGCTTTGTTTTCTGACAAAAAGATAAAACAATAGCTATTTTGCCAATGTAACCTCTTGATCCGCCTTTGAAATCTAAGATGGAAACAGCTTTCAGGAATTTTTGTGTTGAAATGTTGCAATTATGAAATTTTTTCATTTTCTATAATACTACCAGTTTTTCACAGTAATAATGACTCTTGTTCATACACTACATTTTAGTCAACTTAATCTTAATAAAGCTACACAAACCTTATTGATAAACGTTTTCACAGTAAGAACCACCATTTATGTCACCTCCCCATTTAACTGCAGCGTTATTACTGTTATTCAAGATTTCTCTGCTCTCTATAATGCAGTTGGACTACATATGAACATATTCCAATGTAGGATTTTACCTCATCCATACTCTTCTGCCAAGCTTGGAAAGTACAGTCTTTTAATTTTGTGTATGCTTTGAAAAAGGCAGCCAGGTACACACTGAGGCAAGAGTGGAATGAGTAGCCAAATCCTTATCCTTCACTGGCCTTTTGATGTACAGCTCCTCTTCTCTAACTACCCAACCAGAAAGCACTGAGAATCAAAATGTTCTTGAAAATAGTTACTGGATAAACACACACAGAGCCAGGCACTTCTGCTTTCCTTTCAGCTTCCCTCACCTTCTTCTTTAGAAAACTGACAATTCTCGCTCTCTCCTCCTATTTTTTGCAGATGATTTTGGGAAAGTTGATAGAGGAAATGTAAAAACAGTCTCATGTCACTCCTTTGAGTGTCCAGACCAAAGACAAACATGGTGTCTGAACTCTGTCATTTTTCAAAACTTAAGGCATAAACCAAAATATAATTCTCCTATTCCTTGTCAATACCATCTTATAATCAAGTCATTCCTGATTCCTAGTCTGGATTAAGATTGGCCACTTTCTAAATTAGTTAAACACCTCTGTAAATACATGCAGGACAGGGGAGGCTACCATTTCAGGCTTTGTCTGTACGTATTATTTTCCCAAAGTCTGGAGGGTGATCTCCATAGACTGCACAATATTTTTAGTACAATGCATATCTTTCACCCATACCACTTCGTTTGCATCTGAAACTTGCGATTCTTGGTGTCTTTTTGACCACAGCCCAAAACTACGCCTTTTGGAAGAATATTCTCGTATGCCCTAAGGACCAGTTCTAGATTCCTGTCTCTCCTCTGGGGAGGAGACTTTAGTCTAGGTGCAACCACTCTCAACCCACATCTAATTCAACTTCTCTTGATAGTGTCAAGATTGTATTACGTAGATAATAAGAACATCAAGTAATGTGTATGGTACAACTGTACAAAACCTATTTGCATTTGGGTCAATTCTCTCCAGTTTGGAGGATATCTTGTGTTTTCTAAATGAAAGTATTTGGTGTCATTGTAGGCACCTTACGCTATCCCACCAAGTTTTCCACTGGCTATTTTAAATGCCTAAGACATCTGCATATGGTAAATAGGTGTGAAGTGGGACCTACAAAGTATCAACCTCCTGGAGTGGCAGCTGGAAGCTTGGCAGAATATTCTATGTTTCCTAAAATTATGTATATATGTATGTTTAAGCTTCTATCCACCTTCTGGGTAGCTGTGGGCGTCTGGACGTCTGGCTGGCACTGTCTCAAAGGTGTTTCCTAGAAAGAATCACAGCGTTATTCTCATGTACAGCCCGGGGTCCAGCAGTAATTTGTTTTGGTTTTTTTTTAATATTGAAGATGTTTACTATTTCATGGTGATGATTCATTTAGCCTATTGGGAAGGTAATATCCCATCTTGAAGAGTATCCCTTCACCACCAGAGAATAATACCCCCCACACACACACTTTGTTTCTCTTTTCATCTTTGGACAGGTTTCCTGTGTGCCATATTTCTTTCACAGTAATTGAATCTTGTCCACGTAGTAGCCAGCACACAACCTGAAATGATCAGATTCTGCTTTGCATCTCATCTGCCCTTGTTATAGCTGTCAGACAAAGTTATGCCCTGTCTAGATTCATAACAACTTTAATGATGTTTTTCATCTATTGGCCTGAAAAAAAAGGCAGTTCAACTGTCTTAAGATTTTCCCTTACAATGGGGACTCAACAAGAAGTATGAATCATTATTGACACACTCAAAATAATCTGTCATGCTGCTTTAAAATACTAATGAGAAAACCCTTGAGTCTTTTGATATTAGTCGTTGTTTCATGTTGTAATTGAATTTGAAAAGCTCTGTTAAGATTTTTATCCTCTGACAGTAACTTATTATTTCTAGAACAAAATTGTTTCATAAGTGGTTTAGATGGCAGCAACGTGAAGAAGCCCTTTGCACTTAATATTTCTATGAACAATGTGAGCTAACTGTAAATGGGGTCTCCCAGATCCAGAAGTTTTAAGAGAGTGTGTAATTTAGTATCATGAGCTTTCCACAGAGGTCACATTTTCTAGATGTTTCATCATCCTTACAATTCTCACCTGGACCTCCTCTAATTGGTTTTCATCTTTGCTGAAGGGAAATCTCCAAAATACACACAATCTGTCAACCCATGCCTTACTGGTACCGTCTTTTGAGGCACTCCTGATTTACCTTGAAATTCAGTTTTGCACCCCAGAGCTATGATATTATCAAGTCATACCCTGGGTGTGATTCATTAGTCTGTGGAAGCGCTACATAGCCTGTTGTTCACCCTATTCTGTCTTTGAGTACTTCATTATTCCTACTTAAGTATAGTCATTAGCACTTGGCCTTACTGAATCACGTCCTATATTCTCCCAGACCCTTTGTCAGTTTGTCAAGATTATTTTAATTCTAATCTTGCCCTCTATGGGCCTTGCCTCCATCTGGAAGTGTAAAAGGCATAATATCTCTTCAGATAACAAAGTAACTAATGAAACTACCGGATAGTACTGAACCCAGGTGGAATTCTACAGAGCCCGATTAGCCACTGTCTCTTAATTTGATGCACAGCAACGTGTAACTATTTCTGACTGCAATTTTCAAGCCAGTTTTCAATCTATGTAACAGTACTTTAGTCTAAGCAATATTTTCATAGTTTGCTTGCAAGAATGTCAAGCAATGTCAAAATGCTTACTAAAATCAAGATATATCACACTTGTTGCTCCTTCCCTAACCACAAAGCCTATTATCTCTCCTAAAAAGGAAGAGACTTGATTTAACATGATTCAATTTCTGATAAATTCTTTCTGGATTTTACTTACCACCTTGTCTTCTTATTAGTATGTTAATTCACCCATTAATAATTTGATTCCTTGTTTCAATAAGTTTATAGTAGATGAAGTTAGGGATATAATTCTGTGTGTCCTCTTACCCTTCTCTTTTCATGTCTTAGTCTAAAGAGACAGGGACAATCTTTGACTTTCTGATCTACAGCCTCTACTGTTTTAGTCAAATTCTCACAAGTATGTTATAACACGCTTGAGATTGCTTTAGTCAGACTTCTACATGCATTAAAGTGAATTTACCAGGGCTAGTACATCCAAATTTTTTCAGATTTCTAATTTAATCAAATGATCAATAAGGTATTCTTCCTTATTCTCACCTGAATCCTTCATTAGTCCTTCATTAGTGTCAGTGGCATTACTTCACTGGCCATGGTTATTCTTTCTATTGAAGAGGGAGACGAAGAGAGAAGACATTGAATTTTTCAGCCACCTCAAGGCTGTGGTTCTCTGTTCATACCCTCAAAGGCAAAGCCATTTAACATGGCCAAGCCTTATATCCAGCTGCTTGGACCCGTGCCTCCAGTTGGCTGGAGGAGACGTTTGCACAGTTGCAGTGGGCTGCCCAGCAGATGGGTGACCTGCCCATGCTAGAAAATAATTACTGTTGCCACATGCACCTACAGCCTCAGGGTCACATCACTGAGGACTATGACAGCTCGTTGCTGGAGCTTGCTCTTTATTAGTAATATGCCACTGGATATTTTTTATTATGCTATATTCTCTTCCTAGCTGTATCTTGTGTCTTGACCTTTCTGAGTTCATCCCTGTACACTTCTGGTTTTATTTTTTGTCTCTGGTAATCTCTATGCAGGTCATCCAAGAGACCATTACCGAGCCAAATCCATCACTTTCTATTCTTCTGCTTGGAAGAGTTCACGCTCTTTCAGTGTGTGTTCTTCCAGTCACTCTGCTTTCTTGAGCTCCTTTTTCTGATAGGTCTGTTTGCTCCTAGAAGCTACCTGCCACCTCGGGTCACTGCAATATGGTTCCTGGGTGTTTACTGTCCTCATTCCACTGCTTTTTTCCTGGAATCGTTATCTCTAGTATTTCATGGTTTCTGTAGTGCAAGCTGACTTCCCATTCAATGTTATTTCTTATAGATGGTATCAGTTTTGTTCATTATAAAATAAAATGGAAATCTAATCCCTTTCACAGGACTTTCTGCATGAAAATGTGTAAGATCATACAGATTTTAAAGTTTCCTTAGCATCAGTCCTTACCTCTAAGGAATATAAGGAATAAGTAATTTTTTTTTCTTCATGGTGATGCAAAATCTTAGGGAAGCCATATAGAAAACAAAATGACTATGTTCTTAAAACAAATAAAAATATTTATCTAAGGATATTATAAGTTTATAAAAACCATTATCAGTTATTGGGTTTGCATTGGGTTCCTCAAATTGCTAAATTTAATAATTTTATATTAGAATATAATATCAGAATTTCCCAAGCTGAAATTGTATGTTCATTTTCCATGTAGAACATTAATTGTCTGCTCCCTGGCAATCAGAAATATTTATAATTGTAAAAGAGATTACTGAAATTTTAACATTTCCTTATACAATACTTTATAATTTATCAAAAGCTATTTTAAGAAGTTTCTTGTTACCTTAAATTAATACATTTAAGATTTTTAAATAAAGGTGGGATCTGTATTTTAACTTTTTCACCACTAAAGGTGCACAAGCTATTTTTTTTGACTTAAAGAAATGATCTGAAAATTATTTCTTTGTTTAGATTAATTTGGGGAATTGTATTATACTGTTTTCTTTAATTCACTGTTTATCTATTCTGAAGCATCCCTGTCACTTTGGACACAGAGTTAAGTGCCTTGTAGATATCTTCTTTAACTGTGCTTGTGTTCGTGATTCATGTTGCAATCTGAGAGGACAATTTATTCTATAAACTTCTTACGGATTTTTTTAAAACATTTAGCGAACAAAAAGGAGCTTAAGAAAGCACATTATTAAGATAATTTACTTCAATTCAGCTAATGGAAAGGATGGAATATATGATCAAATCAAGACTACTATTAAGATTGAGTCAATGAACCAGTGAGTTCAGTTTATCACATCATCCATCTAACGTGCCAGCCGGTAATCAGATCGAATGCCACTGGAAATAATTGTTTGTTATTTCTTTAGACTCAATTTTCCTTCCTGCTTAAGACCTTGTCGGTGATCAATACAATTTTAGCATTTAGCATGCAAAAGACATAAGGAGCCACAGGTGACAGTTTAGGTATTGGTGTGTTGATTATTACACTACGGCTATTGGGTATTTCCCAGAACAAACAGAGATGTCCCTTGGCTCTGTTGTGGTGAACTTATTTTACCATTTCTCTCTTAAAACTCCTTCTTACCAAATATTATTCATTTGTTGCTCTGTTCGTCTTTTCATGTAGTAACACAGAATCTTTCCCCTAACTTAAAATAAATAAAGGTCAAGTTCAGCATAATACATGGGTTTTGGTTAACAATTATTTTAAAATATTTAATGTACATATAATTTAGAGATTAAAAATCTTTGGGTTTTAATACTGGGAATTTTTGGAAGTTTCATTTTGTAAGCACACACATTTTCCTATGTACACATGTAAAGAATGAGCCATATAGCTAAGAAAATACAGATGAAAATTAAGATTGAGTTCTAGCGAAGTTTGAGTCAGACAGTTGTGAATCTCCAAACAAGCAGTAGGAGTTTACCTGATGAATATGAGATCTTTAGATTTTGGTAAACTTACTGAACTCCCTTAACTAAATCCTCAGGTTACTTTTTTTTTTTTTTTTTTTCTGGAGAGTATAAATGGAGAAAGAAGGGCATTGAGTCTTGTAGGCCAGTTTATAAGAAAATAAGATGCATAACAAAACAACAAGTTTCTTCTAAGTACTCTTCCTTTGGGGATGGTTTTCTCAGGCCAGATTTCAGGACCAACTAGTTGATATTCTGGATTATGAATAGAGTTCACTCTTCTGCCACAAAGAATTGTAGGTCTTTGGTCACAGAGGAAATCTGTGTATGTGGCACAGTTTTTCATTTCAATATATCTGCTAAATTGATCATGGATGAACTAATTTTCCAAAAATCTGAAAAATACAAAGGGCTCATAGGTGTGGTTTGCACTTGAAAGAGTGATGTCAGTTTCTGAGATAAGGTTATGAATATGATTCCTACAGTCAGCTAAATAGTATCTTAGAAATGTAATGCTTAACATAACACATCCTTCCTTTCATTTAAGAGAGGTTTGGTTTTTTCCCCTGCAATTGTTTTAGTTCTTAAGTATTAATGACTTTACCAGCAAAGATTGGCTCACTAGTGTGAGTTTTTGACTTTTTAAAGACTTCAGAATCAAATCCATAAAGTATTTTGACATTTTGTTATAGCCAATTCCTCATAATTAAACAATAAAAGTTTTCCTGGCCAAGCTCCGATCATAGCCCATATTTCTCACAATGAATAAATTTGCAAGGAAATCTTGGATTACGAACTGCTGAGAGTAATCCTAGAAACCTAGCATGATAGATAGGCATCGCTCCTATTGATTCTCAATATTTTATGTGGAAGTATCTAATATTATGTTTTCCCTTTCATCAGGAATAGGTAGCATACCTAAACTGAATCATTTCATATGAATTCCAAAACCTGAATGCAACCAATCTTCCATTAATGCATCTCAATTCAACAAAAACGGTGTGGAAATTATAATACGTACATTAAACCTAGAGCTAACATTTTAATCTCTTTCCCATTGTGTAACTTAGGCTTCTGTGCTTCTAATTTTCTAGCTATGTGGTTTACAGCTGAGTTTACCGAATGTAAATAGTAATAAATTGACATGTTTAATGCATCAAACATGAGTGCTTAACATCTCCTGGCAATATTGCCTGGGACTTTCTGGGAAAAAAATCTGTTGTAGCTGAAATCTTGTTTTTCAGGGTCTTTGATGGACACTTTTTCCCTGAATGTGCCTGATCAACTTTTGACCCATGTATAGGTCTCACCTCTCCAGCATGTTCTGGGCATTGAGTTCCATGCTTTAATTCTGATTTGTGTGGAAAACGTCCTTCCATCATTTTGTGATGAAAGGCAACCCCTTAGTTGTGATCTGATAATTTAGGTTGATTTTCCATTGTTCTTATATAATGAAAAGTAGAATTAATTATTTTACATTCATCTTTTCCAAGCCCTTCAGGACTTAATTTTTTTCTGTAATTCTGCCATCAACTGTCTCCTTTCCAAGAGTGATTTTTTTTTTTTAAGATATCCTTATTCTAAAGCCATCCATATCTTTGATTATCTTTGACTGCTTTCTCTGTACTTGTTCTGATTCAACTACTTCTTTTCTGAGATGAGGAGAAAGAACTGTGCCTAGCACTGAGGATGCAGGACATGAGGGATTTGTACAGTGGCATAATGATGTATTCTACTTTCTTTCTATTGCTCTTCTACAATTTGATTCTCCTTTCTGACTGCAGCTGAGCACTGAGCTGATGTTTATAATGAACTATTCACAAGTTTTCCAAGAGGTAATAACAAATTTAGAGCCTATTACTGTATA
Organism: Limnodromus scolopaceus; assembly: GCA_028565335.1. Taxonomy (NCBI): domain Eukaryota; kingdom Metazoa; phylum Chordata; class Aves; order Charadriiformes; family Scolopacidae; genus Limnodromus; species Limnodromus scolopaceus. The sequence goes on from JAOXNO010000013.1 coordinate 121,940,153, forward strand.
TGTGTAGTTACGGTTGCTTTTCCTTATGTGCATTACTTTGCATTTGTGGACATTGAATTTTAACTCTAATTTTATCACCCAATTGCTCAATGCCATGAGATCCATCTACAGCCTTTCACAGTGGACTTTCAATTTGCATTGTCACCAATCCTAGTCCTCCTCATCCCCCAAAAGGCTTTAATAAGGGACATGGCGGCGGTCGGTCTAGTCTCCCAAGTCACAGGAGATAGGACAAATGGGAATGGCCTCAAGTTGCACCAGGGGAGGTTTAGATTGGATATTAGGAAACATTTCTTCATGGAGAGGGTTATCAGGCATTGGAATAGGGCTGCCCAGGGAAGTGGTTGAGGCACCATCCTTGGAGGTGTTCAAAAGACGGGTTGACGTAGTCCTTAGGAATATGGTTTGGTGATTTTTGTCAGGATTAGGTTGATGGTTGAACTAGATGATCTTTAAGATCCCTTCCAACCTAGACAATTCTATGATTCTATGATTCTATGGATTTCCTCTTCCATCATCTTTCGTTCTTCACTGTTTTCTCATGTTTGTCCCCATGTCCTTATATTGAATAATTACACTTTGTGCCAAATTGCTTATTACAGGAGCCAGACTGCCTCTCCTTTATTTTCTTTTTGATGAAAATTGGCTTTTTGTAGAAGGTAACGTTTCAAAGAACTGTGTTCTTTGAGAGAGTTGTCAATAAAATAGACCTACCTGAGTTTCCTTTAAATGAGTTAGCTCTACTTCTGCTCACAATATAAGGGAATTGTAACAGCAGGGGAAAGTGCCATATAGCTTAACCTCCCAGATATTTATTCAGCTAGTCTGTGCAGCACTGCATGGTTTAGTAGGCTTAAACTTCTTTGTATCTGCAAGGAAGCAAAGAAAAAGAGTTCAAGCAAACAGCTAGTCCAACGGAAGCAGAGGGACACTAGAAATGTATTCCAGATGTCCAAAGCTGCCCATTTTGGTGATGTCTTCAGCCTCCCCCATGCATATTAAGGTTTATTCCAAGGACTAAGGACATACCCCTGAGGTCCTGGGGTCCCCCATGTACAGGGGACAAGTTTTCTCAGCAAAGATTGGTCCCAGCTCCAGACGCAAGGAGAAGGAGGAGAAGTGGACTAGCATCCTCTCTGCCTGACTTTCTCTCCTTTGGGCTGTCTATTTCAGAGGCTGCGTTCACATCAGGACAAGACCAGAATAAGCATCATGACCTATGTCCTAGATTTCTTTAAATCTGAGCTTTTTTTCTGGAAAGAAACTCTATGTGCTGTAGCCAAGAGCTCAGTCTAGGTGACCCAGAGTCAAGGACATCAAAGACACCCTTCTGGTTAATATCTTTCTCCGGTCAAGACATATTCTCTCTGAAGCAAATTCTTCTTTGGCTTCTTTTGCAATTGCTTTTACCAGGTGCAGCCTCTCTTGCTGCATTTGCATTTCTTTGTAGGAGTAGCCTTAAGGTAGGAGTTAGGGCCAAATCTGCCTCCTGTTTGCTAAAACATCCTGGGAGTTGGCTCCGGGGCAGTACGTTTGCTGCCACCCGTACGCCCAGCACATAGGGGCACGCTCTCCAGCCACGTAGGGATGCTTCTGCTGGTTTTGTACTGGCAGTGGGAGACAAAGTCTCGGTGTAGCTGGTGCATTTGCACACTGCCTGATTACAGGCTGAGCTTTTCCTCCTTGGGAAAGAAATATCGATTTTGGATGCACCCTGGGCTTTGGGCTGCAGAATCAGACCCAGGTGAAGGTAAAGGGAGCAGTGGGATGCGGTGTCAAATGAAAGCCATTAGTAAGAAACAGAGGTGAATAGGATACAAAGCCACAATGTACATACAGGGGACCATATATTGCAAGCAAATAAACTGTGCCAGGGAGATGTGGTATAAGAGATCACACTGGGTCAGATATGACCGGAGAAGCGGCTTCTGAAATTCATTAGGCATTGATGGAAAGCAAAGCTTCATTGCAATTCTTGATAGCTTTTCTGCCCAGTGGGAATCCAGCACAAAAGCCTTTTAGCACACAGTTTAACTGGGAATACCTGAGCAAACTGATAACATTGCTGTTTTATAATGTCTTGTTTCTAACATATCACAGCACACCACTCCACGAAGCATTTTAAGGACACACACGTGTGTGTGTGTCTTTATGTACCTTCATCTGCATATTCAAGTAGCAGTTTGAAGGAATTAAACAATGTTATCCATAGTAAGAAGAATTACAGTGGAAAGGATATCTGTAAAGGAAAACCAACTTTCAAACAAGGGTTTTTCAAAATGACTTGCATTGCTATTGTAGAATTCTTTGTGTTGCACAGTTTTGGTGTTACAGCTGAGTGAAGAGGTTGCTGTGTTACCTGCCAAACACACAAATCCAGCCACATTCCTGATTATAGTATTGTTTCTTCCAAAGAGCAAAACCGGCTCAACTGTGGCTCAAAATCGAGTCATTTATTCAGTGGCTTGAATACAACAGATTCATACACAGATGAAAGCACACACATGGTAGATCATCTGCTAAATGTCCTGTTAGATGGAAAATGATTAGGAAAAACAAATTGATGATCAAGAAGAAGGATCCTATCTTCACCTCTGCTATCTGCAATATACTATTGTTCATCACTGTAGTATTTCAACAAACACACACAAAGAGGCAAAACAACATCAAAGTCTGGTGGGCGTAGAAGTGATTTGTTTAATTTTTCATTTTCGAGATTCAAAAGCCATTATCTGTTTGCCCGACCTGTCTTTTTTTACCTTCCTAAGGATGCAAGTAAACTTTCTTTGCCAAGAATAGACAGACTTATCATCTGTGGTCCTCTAAGGAAGATAAGATTTTAAGAATTTCCATCATATATTTACACACCCAAGCAAAAATATCAGCATTATTATTTTTTTATTATTTTCCTTGTCTGTATTGGACAAAATATTAATAGAAAATGAATATTGAAATATGCAATATCCAAAAATAATTTGGAATTGAGACCCACAGAGAGAAATACTGTATACTTCAAGAGCAGGCTGGATGGGGCTTTGAGCAACCTGCTCTAGTGGGAGGTGTCCCTGTCCATGGCAGGGGGGTTGGAACTCAATGATCTTTAAGGTCCCTTCCAACTCTAACCATTCTACGATTCTATGCTGCTTTTCCAGCTCCCCCTGCAGACTAGATTATAAGAAAAATTTTCAGAGAGTCTGTGCTCATCCACGCTGCCTTATATGAATCTCTACACTCAAGTGAATTTTAACCAGCTCTTGGTTATTACCAAAACCTTTTTCTTCCCTTTGATTTAATTAGTGCCAGGTTTAAGCTGGTGCATGTCTTTCAGGCTTTGGAGCTTACTTCTGAGTTGCGTTTCTGTGTCTGCCACTCCTGAAAATCCTCTCTGAGGGCTCCACTGGGGGGCTAATGTGAGCAGCCTGGTATGGGTAGAGATTAAATCTTACTTTGCAGTTCATTAGATCATATAACATTTCCTAACATGAGTTAATATGATGGCTTAGGCTTTATCTGCAGGCTGAATTTGTTGTTCTATTTTTCCCTGAGGTATGTTCTGGCATAATTGTTGTTAGTGAAAGCTTTGCATCATTTTTCACAAAATTTTCAAGCCACGTTTATGGATTAACAGGAGCTAGAATAATCATGTACGTCTTCAATCTTAGCTATTATTACCTAGGCATTTAAGAAGTATCTATAAAGGAGGTTAGAGAATAGTGGGGATCAGGCTGTAGTAATTCTGTTCTTACACTCACTGTCACCCCACTGAAATCTTGAACTAGTTTTCGTTACTTCTGTGCCACAGTGTGTCTATCTTTCCTCATGGTGATATAATAGTTCCATGCATGTGTTATTCACATGGTGTATGAAGGGAAAGAAATTATTCAGAATAAAATAAGTGTTTTTTACAGTTTGCAATGCATTGTTGGAATTAAAATGCATTCTCTGTGGCTATTGCCACAGGTAAGTGGTAATAATACAGTCATTATGGGCCTTCTGATCTAATAAGGAGTGAAAAAATATCTTTTGGCGTTCTATCAACAAAGGACATCTTTCATAATTGCAGTATAAGCAGTGGAAGAATTTTAAAAGGAATATTAGCATAAAAAATGGCCAAGATTTGCAATATGCTGCCGTTCTGAAAAGAGTTACTTTGGAACCTCCTACATGCATAATCGGTTTCCCTGGGATTCAGAAAGCTGCCCAAGCACACTGTCAGATCCTAAGGAGATTTACACTGGCTGTAGTCACTGGCAGACAATTCTTTCTTCTGATTTCATTACCAGCTTCCAAAGTGACACGTGGAGCTTAGCGGAGGTGAAGTCATTACCTGATGGATACTTTGAAGAAACAATTTGGGTTACAAGACAAGATCAAACCTGAATTTCTTTGCTTTATCTAAAGATGTGAAATGTTGTGTCACCTGCAAATAGCTCTTAAGTTATCTTTAACACTGATAAGTTAAGGTAAAAGCAAATAAAAGTAGTTATTTAGAAAATATAAAAACAAATAACACAAATTCAGGTTTACAGAAATGAAAGAAGGCCATCTTTCTGTCTGCTTAGTGTAAAATTAAATGTAAACGGTTTTCTTACTAGCTGTTATTTAGCTGACAGGCTAATTAGTCATTAAACTAAATATGAGAACTTTGACCCCATTCTTAGGACAACTTTTCTTTTCTTTGCACATTAGAGGAAAACTAGATCTAGAGAAAATCTTGCTTGTTTACTCATCTCTTTTCTGGTGATTTTGTTAGAGTATCTTCAGATGTAGATCTCCCTTCTCTCCCTCTTCCATCTTACCACCCTCACTCCCCTCCCTTTCCATTGTCTTATTCTTTAAATTTCAAGGTTTGTCAATGTTTGACTTTCACTGTATTCACTTAAATCATTAACAAGCAATTAATATGTTGCAAGATAAAACACTCTATTCTAGCCAGTCATGTTTAAATACTGTGGTTGGTGTTATTACATATTGAAAATTTCATTTTATTCAAAATGTAGAACTTAGATGTCTATCACATGATAGACAACCAAATAAGCAAGATTAATTCTTGGTGCTTATTTCTTTCTCTTGTGTGAGTGAAGGACAAAGGTTCCAAATTCTTTCTATGGACAGAACTCACCTGGAGCACAAGTACCCCTACCTAGTCTGTGAGGGATGTTCTGACAATGTTATCTTTGGGCTACCAGAGTATCTACATGAAATTCTGTGACCTACACAATTATACAGGAGGCTGGATTAAAGAGTTTGTTCCAAATCCTCCACCTTTCTGTTCTCAGAACACACAGTTTTTCCTAAAGGTCCTGCGACAAAAACAAAGCGGGAGGAATAAGCCGCAACTGAGCTAAACACTTCTGAGAGGGAGAAAGGCAAAGAGAACACGCAATGTTCTCACTTGTTTTTCTCAACCCTAACCAAGCTGGGACTTGGCAATGTAACACAGCATTCCTCCCTCTTAATTGGTAAAGTCCTTTTGGGCAAACGGGCAATAGGGGTAGTTATGTGTCTGTGCTCTTGGAGGAGTAAATTCCCAGACCCAGTGCAGGTAGCAATGGTTCTGATCTTGGTCTGGGAAAACTAGATTGTCAAATACAATTTTTAATTTAAGGACAAAGAGACACTGTGGAGACCAGAATTTGTGAAGAGCAGATACAGGATAGGACTTCAGAAAGCATAGTAGCTAACAGGTATAGTCTTTTCCAGCATGCTGCTCCCCCCTCCCAGTGCTACATAGATGGCATTCAAGAGGAATTATCTCCTGCAGTATTGGCCAACAGCAACTGCTATGTATTTTAAGAATAGACATTTATTTTTGTGTCTCAGCTAACTTGTTTCCCCTCGATCGATATAAAGCACAAGTACCTGTAAGCTCCTGTCACCCACTTTTAGAGCCCTTAACACATTTTAAGGCCTATCAGAGTTGTAGCCTCTGGGATCTCTCCACTACAGCTCTAAATAGCACAGTTGGACCAGACCAGCTTTGGTTTGTGCTGATGAAATTGGTAGATGATGCCTCTAAAACCTGAATTTTATTCAAGTTGAATCCAAGAGATTTTAGGAAGATGAAGGAAAGGGAAAAAAAAATAATCATGCTAGGACAAAGTAGTGTATTTCACACATTGCTGCTACCGTGTCCTGCTATTTTTTCTGCACGTTTTTTCAGTTGTTTGTTTGCTTTTATGGTTTTAGATTTGTAAATACTTTAAGGTTGGGGCTCCTACTGCTACTGCTGCAAAATGTTGTGCATTTCATCCTTCTGTTCTAGAAAATTAGAATATACCTTTGAGACTGTCTCAACTTTTATTCAAAAAAATTGCATTCGGTTTTTAAATTTACTATAATTACATAATATTACAACTCATTTCTAATCAAATATATATAATCAAGCAGTTATAGTACATAGTTATAAGCAGTCATATAATTGGATAACTACATACAATAGTATATATTATATAATCATGCAGTTATAGTGAATTGAATGGTTACTATGATTATACTACTCTTACTCTTTGTCATTGTCTTGAAATACGTGGAGTTATAATTTCTTTGTGCCTGATAATCTTAGTCATATTTCTATATTGCTGACTTGTGCAAACACACAGATCCTGGGATAATATCCTGTTTCTCTTACGTATCTTCCATTCTGATTTAATGCTTTTCTAGTCTTTAATGGAAGAAAAAGGCTTTACAGTCCTCTTTGCAGAGTATTAAAAATGATAGTGGCAGGTAGGTTGCTAAGAAGATGAACTATTCAATTTTCACCTTTTCCTCAGAATTTGTTAGCTCTCCTGAAAATGCTAGTCAGGAGATAGTAATAGTTGGGGTGTTTTGTAATTTAATGCATTTTTATCTTCTTACTCAGTAAATTCACTCTCGCTACCCAGTTTCCATTTTATAAGTTAAATTTAAAGACGTTTTGCCAAGCTTTGTATCCTACACACTTTTTATACATAAACATTAAATTTTAAAAGTTCCTTCTCCTTTCATACTCCCTCAATCTTTGTAGGAAATTGGGTAATAGGGAAACATCTTGCAGGAAACAGGAGTTGTATTCGCTAAGTTGCACTTCTGAATTACCACAGAGATAGATGGGAAATAAAGTTCTTCAGCTGTCATCAGCAAAAAAGAAGTCAATAAAAAGCCATATTCAGTGAGATGACAATCTGGGTGGACTGGGTAGGAAGGACGTGAAGCACAGTTGTCTTATTTTTTTGATTTGATGAATCTTCCAGATTTGGTTTGCCTATAATTTTGGTCACATTCTCCGGGAGCCAAGCCTACTGAGCGTTTATTTAGATTACTTGGACTACTTGTTGTTATAATAACATCTCTGCAAAACTCTGGACGGTAACTTAACAGTGATAAGCGTCCTATTGTACACCTGATCTGGAAGATTAACCTGATAGCCTACAGCACTGCCTCATGTTATCTTAAATACCCAGTATATACTCATATCTCCTTTGAACCCATGGAACTGTAGTATGTGAAGCAGATAGATAAGAAAGTAATCACGTACAGTGAGAGTGTATTTAAAGGCCACAGCTGATGATGACAAAGCCAAGCAGAGAGGTTTAAATCAAAATTATCAAAATCATCAATTTTAATCAGAAATATTTCAGTTTGCAGACAATAGCCTTGATTTAAATAATCACTTCTAATTTTATTTTACATTTGTCCTTGTTTTCCTAAGGAAAGGTTAATTCACATTAAGTGGTAACTATTAAAATACATTAATTTGCAAGTAAATATACATTTTACACTCAGTTTGGTTCTTCTTTTTAATAGGATATATTCTAGCAATATTCATTTATTAAGGCAATTACATGGCACAGCATATATTTGCTCAGATGATTAGTTTTTTAATTTCTTACATGTTTTCATAGTTTCTTACAGTTTAATGATGGACAATTACATAATCTAATTTCACTTCTATTAAACTAGGCATTTATATTTCATGCAGATGTCCATAGCTTAAGCCTAGAGATTTTAGTTAGACTAAAGCATTTAGGTCCTCTAGAGACTATACTGCACAGGAGAAAAATAACAGAGATGACTACTTCATTTCTACCTAAGGCTATCAGCAGAAAATAAATTATACATCAAAAGCCTTGATAATAGCATCATATAAATGTACCCATGTTCCACTAAGAAGAAATCCCTTTGTGCAATCCACACTGAAGTCTCTGCCAGCTTAGTGTAGGTGGCAATTATTTTCCCCCACCCTGAGCCTGTTCATCGCTATGATTTGGAAAATGTGAGCAATATTTAACAGCTGGTCATTGTAGAAATAAGGGGTTTGTTACAAAAATACTGGTGATTCTTAAAATACTGGATGGTTGCATCCAAAGAGTTATGGCTTAAAATCCAAATGGAAAACAGTAACAAGTAGTGTCCCTCAGGGGTCCATACTGGGACCAATGCTATTTCATATCTCCATTAATGACATAGTGGGATGGAGTACATCCTCAGCAAGTTTGCTGATGACACCAAGCTGAGTGGTGCAGTTGATATACTTGAGGAAACAGATGTTACGCAGAGGGACCTTGGCAGGCTCAAGGAGTGGGCCTGTGAGAACCTTGTGAAGGTCAACAATGCCAAGTGCAAGGCTCTGGGGAAGGAATGAATTGAGAGCAACCCTGTGGAGAAGGATCTGCGGATCCTGGTGGATGAAAAACTGCACATGAGCCAGAAACAGGCGCTTGCAGCCCAGAAAGTCAACCATATCCTGGGCTGCATCACAAGAAGCATGGCCAGCAGGTCAAGGGAGGTGATTCTGCCCTTCTCTTGTGAGAATCCATCTAGAGTACTGCATCCAGCTCTGGGGACCTCAGAACAAGAAAGATAGGGATATGTTTGAATAGGTGCAGAGAGAGAGAGAATTATCTCATGAGAATTATCAGAGGACTGAGAGAACTGGGGTTATTTAACTCCGGGCAGACCTTACTGTGGCCTTTCAATATATAAAGGGGGCTTATAAGAGAGAAGGAGAGAGGCTTTTTACCATCTTCTGTAGTGAAAGGACAAGAGGCAACAGTTTTAAACTGGAAGAAGGTACATTTAGATTGGATATAAGGAAGACATTTTTTATGATGAGGGTGGTGGGATACTGGAACAGGTTGCCCAGAGCAGTTGAGGATGCCCCATCCCTCAAAGTATTCAAGGCCAGTTTGAATGGAGCTTTGAGCAATCTGATCTAGTGAAAGATGTCCTTATCAATGGCAGGGGCCTTGGACAGGATGATCAAGCCATTCTTGCCATTCTGTGATTCCATGAAATATCTGAGTATTTTATGTATTGCTTATTCTCTCTAGAGAAGATGTGTACTCTGTGTACACTGTGTAGTTGGATGAAAGCAGGGGACAATAGTCTCTTCCCACAGTTTCCCACTTGATTTTCTTCAGAATGTCACTGATAAGTGTCTTTTGAGACAGTTTACTAGACTAGGCTCTGTGGGCAAGTCCCCTGTAGAGTGCAGGGATCCCAGAAGGTTTCCATGCCTTGAAACTCAACATTGTCAAGACAAGCCCACTTTGGCATCTAAACTGCTCTCTAGATCAAGCCAGAGGTTCCCATTTATACTTTCCAGTGCTAATGACCTTTAACATTTTGGACATCCTGTTCCAACCACTTCATTGGTCCCTTAGAACAATTACTGAAACCCAAGATGAGAAAACTAAGTCTCTTCCAGCTCATTTGCATCACAGTTTCTTTAGTTATCAGAGAACACACATTTAAATCTATCACTTGGTGCCAGGCCAATAGCCAATGTTTCCAATACCAAGAAACCGGACAGTACACTTCAGTCAGCTCACTGCAAATTGGCAATTAACATGATGGCTAGATGGGCTCACATGAGCATAACGTTATTAATTAAACAGCAGCTGGGTTAATCAAGATAGCAAAAGTAATTTGTTGGAATAAATATTTTATTAGCATGTCCATCAATAAAGCAAAAGAAGAGGTTTTAATTAATTCATTTATAAAAATATTCACACTGTGGTAGCTGTAACTCTGCTTAGGGATCTGGAAACAGGTCTCGTCTGCAGAAGGGTATATTCCCACTTTATCACTTTATGTTAATTGTACTATAGATAACAGTTAGCCAACTATAATTACCGGTTTGTTAGCTACAAGCCAAACATTGCTGTCCACCTCTGAACAGCAATACCTGACAATTGATGCTAAAGGGCTCTTTTTCCTCTGTTGCTTTATCCTTTAAGAAATGTGCATTCTGCCATTTAATTACAGAAAGATATTCTTGGAACATGGTGGGTGGGAAGGCCTTTTAGAGTATTTTTCCCTCTTGCATTCTTCTTTGTGTCAGGTGGTTTATTACACATTAGAGTGGAAGTCTCTTTCTGGGCTTTATCCACCTGTCCAACATCTTAGACGTGTGAGAAATTTGCTGGAAGCCCTCATGGACAGATAGTTTATATAATATGTGTGGATAAGGAGTATACATGCATATATAAAGAAGGAATTGCATTTGTAAAAGTGAAGTTAATTTAGTACAAAATACTAAAGAAGAAAAAAGAAAGAAATATGTGGTTGGAAAACGGTAAATAATTCTAAATAGTTGATCTTCCTTCACAAACATTTAACCCACAAGCTCTACTACAATTCATTTGTATCATCTTCATTCTTTATGCAGCAGTTTTACTCTTCAAATATTCCAGTCATGCTTAGGAAAAAGAAGCAAAACCATGTGACTTACACAGTCAAATTGCACAACAGGAATGGTGGACAGGAAATACTGTAAATAAAGAGGTGACATTCCCTCGTGAAAAGCCACCTCTTTTCTGGTACGTTGTGTGGTACTTAATGCAGTAATTATTTCATCTATATGTAACCTCCAGGTGGCACAAGCGATGTATCTCAAGTACGATTGGTTTTTTGATCCCTCGGAAGCCTTTATATCATACTGCTTCAGTTGTCATGCCTGAAAGGTGCTCTAAACTGTGAAGTTTAGGGAAAAAATGTGCTTAATATCTCAAGGATTCTGTAAGCCAGTGATGGTCCTGGAGGTGCAGGGCTGCAGAACCACAAGATCTCATTTTCATTAATAGCTGGAGGCTGGACGACTCCTACCCACGCTCATGGTCTACAGCAGGCAAACGTGGGCTTGCTCTGAGCCAGTCAGCCCCACTGTGGCTCTGGGTCCCCTCCAGCTGCAGCCACCATGACACCGGGTACAGCTGAGCTTGGTAGCCCAGGCACAGCGTGATCCTAGCCATCCTAGTCATTAGGGAGGTGATCCTAGTGTAATCCTAACTTCCCTAGCCGTTAGGGAGGTGATTGTCCCCCTGTACTCAGCACTGGCGAGGCCACACCTTGAGTATTGTGTCCAGTTTTGGGCATCTCAATACAAGAGAGATATCGAGGTGCTGGAGCGAGTGCAGAGGAGGGCAAC
>JAOXNO010000013.1:121964284-121978370 GCA_028565335.1 Limnodromus scolopaceus
GTCTGGTGGGAGATGTCCCTGCCCATGGCAGGGGGGTTGGAACTCCATGATCTTTAAGGTCCCTTCCAACTCTAACCGTTCTATGATTCCATAAGAGCTTGCTGTTTTGTGCTCACCCAGGGAGAAAAAAGATTGAAAGGAGAAAAGTGAGAATCTGGAGACCACAGAAGGTGTTTGTCTACTTCTGTTTCTGATATTTAGACTTGAATTTAGAGAAGGCACAATAGGACCACAAGCCTACCTACTGGTTAGTCAAAGAGGGAGAATGTGGGATTTTCTGCTGGGATGAGGAAAAGAAGCAGTGCTCTGCTCTGGAAGCAGTGTTGTCGGCTTAAAAGAGCAAAAAAATGTAATTTGGAGTTTAAAGGGGCTGAAACCCTGGAAGATGTGTGGCAGAAAGCATTGGGGTCTGACTCCACAAGGGTTGAACGCACCACTGCTAAGGACAGTGTGGCTGTGAGCAGGAGTTGCAGAGGAGGGAATGTATATAAGCCCCACACTAAGGAGCAAATGACATGTGGTGTAGCAGGATTTCTACACGGGATATCACTGATGGTCGTGGGGGCAAAGGCAGGATGATAAATAAGAAGCATGATGAGGAAATGGAAATTGCCTCATCTGAAATGGAAAACAATGTTATAAAGTGTTAATGTGCTTGATATCATAAAGTGGAAAATATTACCAGTGTTTTTCTGGAAAAGCTGATACCTGACCTCTCAGGCTACTGGAAGCACACAATTTGACGTGTGTATCTAGTTCAAGATGTCAAGCCCATCAAGGTAAAGATGGTGGCTCTGTAACTGGATCCCAGGAAAATCAGCTACTAATAAAGGAAGGAAAGATCAGGGAAGAAGGAGACTCTCCTGGCAGACAGCAAAAGGCGTTAACGGGCAGAGATGTCAAGCAGATTTTAAAGCAAACATTTGAAAATAGGGCAGTAAAGAAATTACAAGAAAAATTGCAACAGGGGCTGATGTGAGAGAGCTTCAATCAGCCAGAGGTTTGAACACACCCCTTTATAGAAAACTCCCAAAGAAAACCACAACACAAAACTCAAAAAAGGCAGAATTAATTGGATTTTAAACTAGCACACCAGGTTGCTCAAAGCCCCATCCAGCTTGGCCTTGAACACCTCCAGAGGTGGGACCTCCACAACTTCTCTGAGCAATCTGTTCCTGTGTCTCACCGCCCTCACAAGAAAGAATTTCTTATTAAGATCTAATTTAAATCTTCCCTCTTGCAGTTTGAAAACATTACACCTCGCCCTATGGCTCCTCTCCCTGATCAAGAGTCCCTCCCCATCTCTCCTGGAGCCCCTTTAGGTACCGGAAGGGGCTATAAGGTCTCCCTGGAGCCTTCTCTTAGGCAAGACTGTGCTTGGCCTCCCAGGTTCTTAGCAGTGCCTTCTCTCCATCGTTTCTAAAACCCTCCTGTTTTGCTGCTCCCCTCTGCAGCCTCAGCTTGAGGACCAGCCTGGCAGCCCCTTACCTCTCTGGCTTGTGTCCTGTGCTGTGCCACAGAGACACGCTCTCTCAGCATCCTCGGCTCACTCCTGTTCACTCTTTTTAAGAAAAGTAAAGATACAAACACAAGCAAATCCTGTGTCACAGAGGTTGATAGCAGCAAGTTCAATAACAGTTTTGCATTCCTAGGAAGGTGGGAATGAAAATCCAGAGTCATTCAATGATAAAAAAGGTCCCTCCAGTCCTGCATCTCACTTTTAAAAATAATGTTAGTATTCTTCTGGAATAGAATAGATAGAGTGAACTTTCTTCTATGCATAGAAATCCTTTCCTCTTAATGCCACCAGTGTCCTGAAAGGCATGACTTTATGTCTTATTTGGCCTTGTAAATACTTTGCTCTAGGAAGTCTATCTTTAATTATCCGAGAGAGTTGAACAGGGTCACCATTGTATAAGGGGACATTAACTTCACATACTACAGCATCTGTGACTTGTAGTTAAGGTTAGAAACAGCAGTTGTGATATTCTTGGATAGATAATAACCAGGCAGATATAGATATTTAAAGTCTAAAAAAAAATAATAATTGGATCATACTGACAAATAACTGAAGCAAAAAGAAATTGGTATGGATCGGAGGCCAGAAATAGAGTCCTGTGGGACTCAACTGACAGGGAAAAACCAAACATCTTGAAGGAACAAAAACTCCAACTTGCAACCTAGCAATGAGCTGTAAGTGGCATAGACCTATTCCAGTCAGCCCTAGCATTTGCACTGAACATTTTTAAAAGTTTATGGCATCAAACCCAGCAGAAATATAAAGGCACGTTAATACGTAACATACATCCCTGAGTCAGAATACCGAAAAAAAACCCATCAAAGCATAACTTCAAAAAGCAGATTCAGAGTTCTGTCTCTTCTGAAGCCAGCTTGGACACATTCACTGCGGAGATCGGTACAACAGTCTTCACTCTTGACTACTTGAGCTGCCATTTGAGTGGATTGACTGAGTATGTGTGGCGACAGCTCAATGGCGTTGCTTCTCTCCCGGTATTGTGCCACTGTTATTGATGGATGTAATCTCTGGGCATTTAATATCTGTTATGCATGGATTGGTTTTCCTTTGCTATCTAAATTTGTACATAGGCAGTATAGTGACTTCAATGGTAAGAAAAAAAAGGGAATGCCAGACCATTCTGCACCAAAACGGATTAGATCAGAAAGGGCGCCAGATAGGAGAAAATCAGTAACTAGTGAAAACAAGTGAGCTAAGATTTTTGACGTTTCTCACTTTCTTACTGTGTAAAAATGATATAGAAAATTGTAATTGGAATTGTTTGCAATTTACTTTAGTCATAGGCAGAAAGAAGGTTACCCTTCACTGTGTTTGAAATATTATTCTAGAACTAGCAATAATGGCTTTAAACACAAGCCTCAGAAAAAAAAGCTTTCTTTTTTTGAAGTGTTTTTATATACAACTTCCATACACTCTTTTTCCATAAATAAATGCCTAGACGCTTAGTTTTCAGTCATTAGACAAATATTTCAGTCATCGACAAATTTTTTTTAAAAAAAAAGTTAGTATTATGATAAGAATTTTAGCATTTTCATTAAAATGAGGAACAGAAAAATATTGACCTATATAGGAAGAAAACATAACATCAGAAATATTTTGTTCAGATGGCACTGCTGATGAATAATGTGAGCCATAGCCAACTATGCTGAGATGTATGGGATATTTAATGGCCAGAATGATTTGCTTTGCTGAAAAGATAATGCTCTGATATGTACTTGGGGAGGGACTCTTTATAAGGGAGTGTTGTGATAGGATGAGGGGTAATAGCTTTAAATTGAAAGAGGGAAGATTTAGATTATATATTAGGAAGAAATTCTTTGCTGTGAGGGTGGTGAGACACTGGAACAGGTTGCCCAGAGAAGCTGTGGCTGCCCCATCCCTGGAGGGGTTCAAGAGAGGCTGGATGGGGCTTTGAGCAACCTGGTGTGGTGGGAGGTGTCCCTTCCCATGGCAGGAGGATTGGAACTCCATGATCTTTAAGGTCCCTTCCAACCCAAACCATCCTGTGATTCTATGATTCTATTTAGAGAGAGTACAACATAACATTTTAAACCAAAATGGAAAACTATTCCTCAGCAACTTCCTCTTTGCCTGGGGGTTCGCAGATAGCACAACGTCACGAAAAATGGATGTTTGGTTAGGCCAGAAGGAAAGAATTCCTACATGTTTGCAGTTTAAGTATATTCTTTTTGATGCAAAATTAGTGATAATAAATTTGTGATAAGTATTTTTCCTACAGACCTTATGTGTGATGACCATACTCTTCTAGGGGCTTTTCCCATGTAGTGGCCAGGAGTCCTTGGTAACTTGAAAGTGATTGGGAAGTACTTACCATAAGAAAAAAGAATGTGATCGGGTAGCCTGTCATTTAACTTCAGTAATGGGATGGGAAGGTTGTAAATAGCTTTTAAAGGCTTGCCACAGAGAACATTTTGGAAAGGTATTTTCAGATTTGGAATGGCGGGGTGGGGAGCCGGGTCTGGGTTAAGAAGGTTTGAGCCATCTTCACTTCCTAACATCTTTGGTCTTCCTTGTATTTCCTTCAACTTACTGGGCAGTCATATCCTTGCAGAATAAAAAAATCTCTGCATATCTGATATTGATATCTTGGATGTCACACCACCAATAAAATGAGGAGGGAGTTCAGTAGCAAAAATCATAGTTACAATTTCTCTACTGGTGGCCTTTCTAAGCCAACTTGTGAGAGGAGGCTTCTTTCAGTGCAGTCCTGCAGGGATGGGGTACTTACATGTTACAATGTAGGGCAGCTTTTAAAATTACAATTTGTCTCACTAGGTGAAGACTAAGAAGAAAACCTGGTGCAAAATCGTAATAATTACTGTGGAACCCTGAAATAGTCCTCTTCCAGCTTCCAATAATAAAATGTTTATGTAAAAGGTTGTCACATAGTAATTTTCTACCACTTTTTCCTGTTTTAGCCTGATTACCGTCTGCTAGTCCTTTATAGAGACAGAGCAGCTATCACAGTGCCACGTATGATTACTGATGTCTCTTCTTCTCCCTTCCTTAATTGTCTGGCACACATTTTCCCTCATTTAGTCCTCTACAGAAATGAGAACCCATTCCTGGGATCCTGCAAAGGAATGTGTGATCCTTCTGCCGTGTGACTCGAGAGTTAGGTGCTGAGACTTGGTATGAGGAGGGAAAAATGGAGGGTTATTGGCTCCAAATAGCTGGGTCGGTGGAGGGTGTAAGAACAGCGTGTCTCTTGAGAATGGAAGGCAACTGAAAAAGAGAGCCTAGAAAAAATCCATGCTTATCTGGAAAGTTTATATCACCTATAAGTGCCAACACTGGAAATTCTGAAGCTTGGACTTTATACATCTAGCACTGACTGATCGTCAACCCCCCATTTTTGCTTCCTCTTTCTTGTTGACTTTGGCTCCTTTTCTTACTACTTGTCACTTACGTGACCTGGTTACACCCTCCCCAGTTACATACCTTTCCTTAATGAATGTAATCACGTTAATACATTGTAATACACCGCCATTCAAAAAAAAATCTAAGCACAAGGAAAATAATTCCATGCAAGATAGCGTCGGGAACCCCACAGGTTAATAAAACCTTCTGTGCATAAAAACACACGTTCGAGCAGCTGCTAGTCTGCCCCTCTCTTGGAAAGGGGACAGCTGGAGGTGCCAGCCATTCAGGCCATCAGTTTCGGGGCTTATACTCATTTATAAAAAGGGGAGGCAAGCACCAATAGGATCTAAGGTATTCCAGGCCAAAGGCTGCCGGATTTACTGAGAAACATGCTGTCTCCCTGTCGCTGCTCTGTTCATACCCTGCACCTCCAGAGGCGCTTAGAATTTGCCAACTCTGAAAGGAGAAATTAGTAATATACCAATGGGCTGACAAGCTCTGGCCGCTGTTTGCACAGGGCCTGCCAGCGGGTCAGTGGGATGTTGCCAGAGAAGCCGAATTCCAGATGAGAGGGTGGGAAAGGAGAAAGGATTTATTTTTTTCCCAGAGCTCTGGTTCTTCTGCGCTAACTTCAAAGGAAAGCAAATTTTAACTGGCGTACGGGCGAACGCGCTGGATTTAACAGCGGTAAGGCAAACCTAAATGTCACCTGTCTCCGAAAGAATAACCCTCAAAATGCCTGATGCCAGCAGACACGCTTTCTTCAGCCAGCAGCGTTATTGCACTTTTCTCACTCGGGCAGATTATGACAACTGTTCCTCTGATACGGCCCGTGAGTGAATGAACATCATTTGAGTGGGCTGCCCGCGGTGGAGAGCCGGCACAGATTTGCACTTCCAAGCCCAGCAGGTAGCGAACTCGAAAGGAACGTTTCCCACTGGCCATTAAGCATCCGGCACGGCCACAAAACTGAGGTGACACGAGGAGAGAGCAATTCCCTGGGAATATGGATCATGTTTTGCAGCCAGCCGCAGATAAAATAACAGGCTTCTGCTGTAGCCCGCTATTGTCTGTGGGGTGCTAAAAAATCCTCTCCCTAGGATTTTAAGTTTCTCTCTGCGTGACTGTAGTTAATGACTGGACTCTGGGGGGGGTGCTCCTTGTTTAGTGACTGAATATCCTTACTGCTAACAAGTTGTGTTTTCTGTGGGGTTTTTATGTTTTGGGTTTGTGGTGGTTTTTTTTTTAATTTAATGCATAGAATTATAGAACTGTATAGAAAATGATGGGTTTTTCCATTGAACTATGTTCCAGGCATATGCAACTTTCTGAAGTTAATTATTGTAGTACTATGGATCTGTGGCAGAATTTATCCATAATCCATGAACCAGGCAAGAAATAAAAAAAATTACTAAAAAAAAAGTCAATTATTTGATATCATCTTTAAACTAATATTTTCCCCTTGGGAAACCTATACAGATGTTTCTGCTGTTTTCTTTTGGCCAAGAGTGATGTATGCATCCTAAAAGTTTAGTCAATGTAAAGTTTTAAAGTATTTTATCAAATCTGGCTAAGATGTCTGTTTGAAGTGAAATGTACATAGTAGTATCTTCGTACCGACTGAAGATAGCAATTCAAATGTCTATATTTAATGGTCATTTGAGGTCTTAGTCCTGGGAGCGTACTAGACATAAGTGGTGAAAATATAAGGTAAAATCAGACTGATTTTTTAAAATTTAAAAGTAACTTATAATCCAAATAACTCATGGTGAATCTTCATATTAAAGAGCTATCAGCCATAAAATAGAGTGCATAATGAAAAATGGCAGATTCCATTGTCTTGTGTGATAGAGCTGCTTCTTGCCTCGAGAATTAGCTTCATGTGAATTTTAAGTCAAACTTCAGTTTTGATACTGTATAACAGGTCTTGGGCTGCAAAGGAGAAAGCCTCAGCTAAACAGGTTTGAGCAGCTCATCTCAAAACGTGTTGGATGGTGCTATTAAAAATATTTTCTTTGTCAGACAAAGACATGTCTATGTTGTCAATCATTAATACATATTGACTTCATTTCTTTCTCCAGAAGATTTGTTGGCAGGAGATCTAGTCACTTTAAACTCTCTCACCGCTTGCAGTTGCAGATGATGCTTGTGATCGCTAAGAGGAACGGTGTGTGGTTCTGAAGTGTTGCATTATCTCAAAAACATACTTTCTAACTCCTTTTATCACATGTCCACAGCAAAAAGAATAAACCCCTTCAGAGAGTAGGGAAAACTGAAGTATATAACCACAAAACCAAATTGTATCACTGTGAACACAGTTGGTTTTTTTTTTCAAAAAAAATGAATCAGTGACTATGCCTTACATTAGACATCTAGATATTTGAAAAATCAGTATTTCCTAAAATATTCAAATATGTCGCTTTGTAAGGGTTTGATCCCATTAGTGCTTAAGTCAGTTTTGATGTAAGTTATTTTATTTGGTGACAGCGTTCCGAAGGAGAGCTGCAACATGGAAGAAATAGATTATAAAGAGGAGGTGCAGACAGGCTAGGGCTGGCGCTGGGGCTGGGCTGGCTCTTCAGCATTATGTCCTGCCCAGACAATTTTAAGGATAAAGTCTGGAGGCTGAGGTGATGCTGTGTGATTGAAGTACATCACATCCAGTTTTCAGCTAAGCCACCCCTTTCCCGCACTCCAGAGGAGAGGCAGCTACAATCAGCAGGAGCATTTCCACAGCTTTCAGAGGGTATTTCATCAGTCCTTCAATCTCTAAGCCTCATCTCCCCATCCCCTCATCCTGGATGCACACTCTTTCTTCCTTTACCTAGGGCGTATGTTGCTTGGGAGGAGGTTGTTTCTTATTAGGTGCTCATACAGTGATTAACACATAAGGACCTAAATTCTACTTAGGACTTTGGGTATATGCCTATATATAAACAAACGAAGGCAGTTGGTTTCCATGTGACCAAAGAATGTGCTGAGAATTTGTCAGCTCTGCTCAAGTCTGCAAAAGGCCCTCCTGAATCAACAGAAATAATAGCTTGGAGGTATGGTTTCTCGAAGCTGCTTACAGTCTTACCAAAAATACCAAGATACAAGAGACAGACTAAAATGTCTTAGTTTAAAATCATTATCACCGCAGAAGGAACTAAGAACTTCTCAAGGGCAGATAAACCCCACATCATTATTTCTGACACAGACATCTTGAAATAAAGTAGAAGGATGCTGAAAAGGCTTCCTGTCCTCAAAAGTTCATCCAGAGAAGATGCTGCTGTTTTTTTAAAATTAAGTTATCACCTATTGATTCTCAGCTCAGGGGACACGCCTTTGGCTTTGCTTGATGTGTCGCATTCCTGCTAGATTTGTAAAAGTTTAGGTGAAATTAGGTTCACGAGCCAAACCGGTTCCACTGCCTACATTTGTGAAAAAGGAGTCGAAAGGGAATTGTGAAATATGTGCCGAGGTTGCCCTGAAGAGAAGCAGGTACATCACCCCGCAGTGGTTTCCATTCATATACTCCGCTGATCCGCCAGTGCTCCTTGTGCTCGCACGCTGGCAGGAGTGTGTGTCTCTGGTCAGCCCACTGGTTGCCCGTCCGGCCAGGCACGGGGACAAGTGGACCCCAAGTAAGACAGAACACAGGGCCTTCCATAAGTGGCTTCCGCAGCATCTTTACCTCCTTGTTTACATCTAGGACACAAACCTGTGTGTGCACTTACTACTTTCTTTTTTTTTTTTTTTTTTTTTTAATATAATTTGTCCATGTTGCTTTTTCAGTTGACATACTTTCATTTCCATTTGTTCATTTCTGGAACTGTTGTATTTTCAGTTGATTTCATAGGCGGACTTGACACATACTCCTACCGACAGCCCCCCCAGGAACATGTTGAGTTAAAGCCCGTAAAGCCTGTAGGTAAGGTTCTGGTTCTCCGGACCACATTAATCCTTCTAACTGGACTGAAAGCTAACCTTCTCCTGAAATGATTTTTGGCATCAGGTTACTAATAATTTAATTATATTTTAATTAGAACTTAATTAAAAATTAATCCACATAAAACAGGCGCGTAAGGACACTTTGTCATTGATGACACATCTGCTAAAGCGAGGATTAGTAGATATCGCCGTGTCTGCCCTGTCGTGCCTTGGCTTAGCGCAAGGAGAGGCTCTCAGTGAAGGATGGAATTGCATCCCTGCTGACTTTTTAGCAAGAAAAGAGCTGGTTTATGGCTGCTGCATAAACCGTAATGAGATTAACCCGTTTACGGAAAAGCAGAAGCTTTTCCATTTGTCTAGCTACTGGAAGAAAAATGTTTGCTGAAAAACTGCTCGTCAGCTTAAAATCTGTCTATCTGTAGAGTTTCACTGGAAGTTCATTATCCCTCTGCCATCACTTATTTGCTCCCACCATGAAAATCACATGTTTTCATAAACTCTTCCTACTCTGCTACCTAATGAATAATTTTGGATGCATATCTATTCATTTCATTTGGAATAAATTATGGTATGGGGAGACATTGCTAGTACATATGTTTTGGCAGAAGCTCAGATAACTTCAAATAGATGATATTTCAAAGTATTAGTGGTAAAACAGAAGATATTCATTGGGAAATTCTTCTTAGACGCTTGTAAGTTGTTGCCCTGATGCTTTATGTCATTAAATTTACTTTTGGGCCTCTCATGCATCTTAAATGTAACATGAAATCCATGTGCAGCTAATTGACTGAAACTGATTTAATGACTTAGTGTATTTTACTTACCAGTTAACAGAATTAAAATGGGTTTGAAGGTTTTTCCTGGTGTACACACGTGTGCAAGTGCTGGGAGGTTTAATTTAAAGCGGACACCTGCTAAACAAATGTTTTGTGGGGGGCATTTGACACCTGAACTTTGTTTATGGATTTATTAGGTTTTGCATGCTTTCTAAATATATTTTATTCATACCGCACCTTTTAGTTTGTAGAAATAAAGACAGGCAAAATTTCAGTCAAATTTAGTAAGTGAATATTGTAGGATTATGAATGTCTAAAGAGGAGAAAAGCCCTGTCTCAGTATGATGGTGTGTGTTAGAACAGGAAGAAGCAGCATGTTAAGACAACAAAATGAAACCATGAACAGTTTGACGTGGCATTAAGTACTCCCTCTACACTGGAATCTGCATTTTCAGTAATATTTCATTAAATGCCAATTTTGATGCATTTTCTGTGGGAAAGATGAGAATAAAATGGGAGTTTGATCATTCTGAATAAATAGCTAGAGACTGAAAAAATGAAATTGGTACCCAGGAGGAAGAAAGCTGCAGCTACAACATTTACACCTCTCCATAAAATATTTTAATCTCTAAACCCACATTGAGGTTAATTTTAAAGTATTAGGTGAATAGATGTTTATTACTTTCTTAGCAAACTTACTATAACTAAAGGAGAGGAAAAAAAGACATTTTCGCAAAAGACCTAAGTACGTGTTCCTGCAAAATCTGTTCATTTGTTTTGCAGTAGAAAAGTCAAAGAATCTGAGAATTTGTTCTTTGACAACAGATATTGGCCAAGGATTTTGGGGTTGTTGGTGAGCTTGCAACACTGAAGAATAAATGGCATCTTCCCATTTCCCATGTATAAGTTTACAGCTGGGAGGACACTCTCTGGCCTCTTTATTGCAGCTAGAAATACAAAACTGGAAGACAAATTATACAGTGTTTTCTTATTTATTGACGTTTTGGTTTTACGCACTGAAAGATACAGAGAAGATCTTTACCTAAGCAGGGGGGGAAATCCTACCGGTGATCAAAGACTCAATTAAAAGCCAAATTACTGGAAACAATTTGAATGGTCAGCGGATTGTACCAGAAATTTGCAGATGCTTATTTCTCTGCAGCACATCAGATTTCTTGACTTGTTTTATTAAGTTAATTGCTACGTGTATCATATATATATATAGTCTGAGAATCCATAGTAGCCTTAATAAATATGACTTCTGGCATCCAGGCTGTGAAAAACTTCATCTCTGTTCTCTTACAATTAAACATGAATAATGCTTGTTAAATACTTTCAAAACCTTAGCAAAGGTTACAGATCTTTTGCCATCCTTACCACTTAACTCATGGGAAAAAATTAGCGTGATGCTGTTTATAGGTGAAAGCTTGGCTATATTTTCCTTTTTCTCACCACTTCTGTTTCCCTTCATTCATAAATAAACTAAACAGAGCCCATTGAAAATAAAATGTTCTGTGGCCTCATCAAAACTACGTAGAAGACAGTCTCGTCGTGTCGAGTACTCACATTCAGTGTAATGTCTCCTTAGTGCCGCTATAATTAGTAATGATTAACAAGTTTAAGATTAGTTTTCCTTTTCACCCCCGAGAAGAGGTTAAATTTGAGCTTGTTCTCACGGGGAACATTTTTTAATGTAAATGTGAATGATCGTAGCTTGTCTGTTTGCTCTTCATTCTGCCTATAACTCCATTAGGCCACAGGCAAATGAGAAGCAGGATCTCTGCCCTGAACTTAGTTTCTATTTAGACGTGTGTAAGGCAGGAGACAACAGAGGGAGTGGGGAAAAAAAATCTTCATGTTCTCATTGGCACTAAAGCACATGGACTATAAAGAAAAATGTTGTGTTTTCTTCTGTTTCAAGCACAATATCAACAGCCAGGTCACTTGGTAGTAATTAGAATTGCTTCATGTACCACTACACAGAAAGGAGACAAGCATGGGGATTAGAAGAAAAAGGAAAAAAAGTTGTGTTTTGGCTTCCATTAGGGTTTTCATCATCATCATCATTATTATTATTATTGTTATTATTATTGGTTTGCAGAAGTTAAAGTTTACATGTGCCTTATTCCTGTTCAGATGAGTGCGTCTGATCCAGTGCCACCAGAGCTTTGGGCAACCCTGTCTGGACAGACACTGAATCCCTGGTTCCAAGAAGGGATGTCCCTAGCATCTCTAGGGACATCGCATACTGCTGCTCGTGGGACTGATCCAGTGTCTGAGAAACTCTGCCAGGAGAGAGGTCACCTCTCTGTGATGGGTCTGTGTGGCCCTGTCCTGTTTGTGTCTTCTCCCGAGACTCTACCCGCTGTAAAATTGCTACAAAAGACCATCACAGAGTTCCCAAAATTACACAAGTGAATGTGGTTTACAGGGAGTAATGCGAGAATACACAGATTCAGCGGGCGGGTGGTTGTGGTGAGGACTATAAATAGTCAGTCCAGCTCAAATGCACGTCATGTCTGAATTTTATCACCTGGTGAAAATACATCTTACGCTGTTAAAATATAATATGCTAAAAAAAATGTATTATTATGTGAGATACAGAAAGGTTTCTCCACTTGAGAGATTTTTTGTGGTATGCACAATAGAAAGCTTCTCCTTTCTACCCAGCCATTCATTCCTGACCTTATATGTGGGTCTTACAGCTGGGGAAATTAGTGACCAGAGGTGCTTTATCCTTATTTAATTCATTATTTAGTTCATTAGTTACAAACCTGTCAGCTGGTATGAAGTTACATCTCGCAAATTAGAAGATAAACAGACCAGGTTTTAATTCGTAAGTAATTCATATATTCTGCTTTTTAGGTCGAAGTAAGTAATGAACATGGACTCAAGACTTCTGCTGCTGTAGCTGAAGAAACAGATTTTAGAAGAAAAGACCAACCTTGTGACTCATCGTTCTGGAAGAAACCCACCATCCGTTTCTCACGGCGCGTGGATTGTTCTTCCCACAGGCTCAGTGTCATTATCAGCGTCGTTATTTCGTAGATCTTTGTAGATGATCTTGAATTTTTTGAATAATTTGCTTATATGGACACTTGTAAATTGTAAATTTTTTCTTTTTTAATTTCAATATTTTTACGACATTTAGTGTTAAGGCATGAAAACAAAATAACCTGTGAAAACTAGGAGAAGGGTGCGCCTTTCTCAAAAAAGTCAGTATTTTTTGACTGATAGAATCATACTGTGCCTGGTCAAGATTGTGTCAGTAAAAAGTAATTTTGACTCCAAAATACGCAGCAGGAGTCAAACCCTCACAGTGTACAAAAGATCATTTCGATGCTGTATTTAGAATTCACAATGTCCGCTCCTTGCATTGTTTGAACTGCTGCGTGCAGTAGGAATTGATCTATGACTCTTCTCACCCAGATGTTCCAGCACTAATGTACTCATCTAATTACTGCAATTCATATGTGGCTCCTTCTCCTTTCCTAGCCTCTTTTGCCCACCACCAGTATCCGTCTCTGATTTGAAGAGAAGTGGGACGACCCCTCTGTGGATGTCGGTCTCTAGGATCCTGTACATCCAGGGCTCTTCAGATGTCTGTGATTTGCACATTTTTCAACTCTTTTCCTCCCTCCTCCCAGGAAGAAGCCAAACATGAATGTACAGTACAAGGTACCAACTGAAGCCTTAGAAGCCTCTGGGGACTAATTTTGCTCTTAATTTAAAAGTAAACAAGCAAACCTGAAAATGTGTGTAAAAATTTGTAAAGTTATTTGTAAATACTTCTAGACAAAGAACATGTATGTAACTGTGGTATTTTGTTTTCTATTCTGTCACCACTAGCATAAAGTGATACACAAAGCTATTTTCTCTGGGGAACTGGCAGTCTTTTTACCAGAACACTTTGTTTCTTTCTTCTTAATTACTATATAAAGTGCTGTGCACAGTTATAAGCTCCAGAGAGTTCTGTTGCTCTGCGGAGCCTCTGTGTCTCAGCATTCAGCAGAAAATTCATCAGGGTTTTGGGGCTGTTTCTGGTTTTACACTTTCTCATTTTGTGGTTTCTTTGGTGGCACTGTCAAGAAGGATGTTACTTCTGATACATGTATCTCTACCTCTCCACCAGAAGCTCAACAGAAGTCCACGAAGTTCCTTCATAAATATCCTAAACACTCTTCAGCTGGTAATTTCTGGTCCAACAACATTTAGATCCTAAATTTTCAGTCTTCTCTTGAATCATGTGTTTTCGAGCCTGAGCAGATGAGAGCTAGAATGCAGTTTGTCTTGATTCATTACCTTCTAAAGATTGTGTTATTTATCGATACAAACCTCACGGGGATGCTAATAAATACAAAGGAGGTAAAGTCCGTCATAAGACCAGGCTGGATGGGGCTTTGAGCAACCTGGTCTGGTGGGAGGTGTCCCTGCCCATGGCAGGGGGGTTGGAACT
>JAOXNO010000013.1:121993479-122013325 GCA_028565335.1 Limnodromus scolopaceus
CCTCTCCTCTCGCTTGGGAGGGGGGGGGGGGGAAGGGCCATCTGTCGGCGCGGTTGCAGTGATTTTGGCTGAAACCACGACACACTGAAGTGTGGCTAAAAGCCACACTATATCCACAGCACAAGTTTCACTTCTCTTTCGGTTAAAACAATTGGAAGTGAGTCCAGATTCAGTCATTCCATTTGTCTCAGGCTCCCTGGGTGTGGAAAGTAAAGAGGAAACTGCTGACTGGTTCTGAACGGCTTTCTTAGGGAAGGAAATACAACTAAGGAAGGGAAAGAGCACTGACAGTTAGGAATAAAATTACGGTACAGTAACTAAGCTCCCTAAAGAGCTGCAAAGTAGCATTGCCTGCAAGAGCCAAAGTGGGAAAAATCACGAGGATGTGTTCAAATTCATCCTTGGGAGGGGTGAGAAACCTGAAGGAAAGCTCAGAGCCTCGGGATGAAGGGTGAACCAGCTCCTGTTTCTAGTAAGAGGAAAATAAAGTTGTTTTCAGTTCAGTAGCATAAAGAACAAACGAAACTGTTGTGGGTGGAACTCCAGAGGCAAAAGATTTACTGGTACTCTGGGTTGAAAGGGTGGACTGAGATGCTTCTTGCAAATACTAGTGAGAAATAATCAGCACAAATTCCTCAAATTAAGGTGAAATCAGGGAATAAGGTTCTTCAGGTTTCTCTCTTTTCCTCTGGAAGTACAAGACATGCTTAGATCTGCTTTGAGAGGCTGCAAGTGTCCTCTATCAAACGCCATCAGTGGTCCAATGGTATAAATGGTAGTGATTAATTTGGAAGCCCAGAAGGATTGCAAGGACTAACTCCATCCAAGGGGAGAATTGGAATGCTTCTCTTCTGCCAGCAGGTGACTCTGGAAAAATCACAGAAATCACCTGTAAACTCTTCATTGTACTTTGTTTCTCCTCTTTAACACTAATACTAACGTTATTATTAATAAAATGTAACGATAGTATTAACAATTCATAATTAATGTAATAATAATAATAGTAACAGGAATGGAGTAATTGGTCACAATATTACATCTCCTTGTCTTTTGAAAAAGCGGGCCCTGAGGAGCCAGCCTGGTGTGAGAGCTGCTGAGTAAATCCCAGTGAAGTACAGGTATGTCAAGTTTAAATTTCCTGCTCTGAAGCTGAGCTCAGCAGGTGATTACAACCTGTTGGTGCCGGTGCCTCAAGGTCACAGAGAGAAACTAATTTCCTAATGTGGTCCTAGCTAGAAAATTTGCTATTTCAGGCTTTCTGATTTTGCTGATGTACTCTTCAGGGAAATGGTAAGAAATTACACATGTATAAAATCAGCTCTTGGACTTGTGTAACTGCAAAAACACAGAGAAACACCTTCCAGACCAAATCATCAACAGAAGCTTGGGAGTTACGCAGCCCCAGGCTAGTAGGACTCAACCCAATTGCTTTGATGATGGGAAGCAACAGGTGCTGGAATTTACTCCCCTCGGCCTTTTCTTCTGTTGGCTTTTCGATTTTTCATTTAGAGAAAGCTCGGTTGTGAGGGGTGTTTGTTCGCTACGTTTCCAAGAGTCACAAAGAAGAGAACTTGAGGGTTTGGGTTTTTTTTTTGCTTAAGTTTGAAGCAAACGCCTTTTTCAAGTGCTCCTTCAAATAGTGATACCTAGTTTTAGATGGTCTGGACTTTCTGGATGAAAGGGTCTTGGGAATTTTTTGGTTGTATATAAGAACTCATAGAGAAAGTTGACTCTTAAAACATACTGCTTACGTTATGAAACAGATATTAACAGCATGAGGAAGCGATGAAAGCTGGAATGGTATCCTGGTCAACAGGTGGCCCTGGGCAGGATATTCCTCACTATTTGCGCTATAAATAAGACCTGGATTAGGAAAAAGGCCTGCCCTGGGGAAAGACACAAGGCTAACGAGAGAAGGTAATCAATCACCTCACAGTGTCTGTCAATCTGTCTTCCATGTAAGTACTCAAACCAAAATAATTTGGACAGGCAATTAGAATCATTAATGGGACTTGAAGGCTAGCCAACTCCCAGAGCTTTTCTGACACCACCACCACCTACAGTGAACCCCACAGAAGAAAAAAACGAACAACCCCAGCTAAAAATAAAATAACATGTGCGATTTCTCTCCCCTCAGGACTCCTGCCTCATTAGAATAATGCAGGGATAATGCATAGCTGGGAAACTAGCCATTATTGTTCTTCCTGGTTCTTCAAACTGTCCCTCTACTTTGCTGTTCCAAAAAATGAACCTCCATTCCCCAAAACAGGCTGCTAATTTCTATGGAAATCTGCCTCAAAGTGGTCCAGCTTTCAATATCCTTTTACCGAGTGGCACCCACAGCAGTGAGTAAGGTGGCACTGGTGAGGACATGAAAAATGTTGAAAATTAGCCTTCAAATAAGGTTGTCAGCATTGAGGTGAGAACAGGGTCGTGGTCTACTCAGCTACTAATCTCTGCTTTGGACTCACTACCTTGCTAGGGCATTTCGCATAGCTGGTCAGCCCCAAGGCAGTGGGGCTTGGGGTGTGTTGTTTCGGGCATTTTCCCCCTCCCCACAAATCAGTTTTTGGGTTAGGCTCTCCCTCTTTAACCCAGTACTTAACTCGGGATGTTTCTTCCTTATCGTTTCTTCCTTACCTGAAGGAATTCAAACTGGTCTTTCCTGCCTCCCAGGCAAAGGTTTTCTGAGCTCAGGTTCTCAGCTATTCCCATCTCAGCTATCCTGTTTTGCATGAGCAAGTTTCATATTCATAGAAAAAAGAACCTAGACGCAATCTGTAGCTACAGGGGAGGAATGGCCACATGGAAACAGGCATGTCATTCCAGTCACCTCCAGCTAATGCTCAAATATTTTACATATTCACCAGAATCAAAATTTAATGCCAGCTGAATTACTTCTACGATCATGTACTCTCCGTTTCTCTCCTGCAATTTTGCCAACCTGGCCAGTTATGCCAATGAGATTCCAGTTTTATTCTGTCTCCTCCCTTCTTTTTCCCCAACATTCCAAACACGCTGGTGCATAAGTAAATACCAGAGAACAGTAAATATCTCATACAACATGTTGCTTTAAACTTGCTGGACACCAACACACTCGAGTGCAAAATTGCATGAAATACCGGTTCTTGTGGGCCATCTAGTGGTCAAAACAGAACAGTACAAAGAGAAAACCATTTCGGATTATTCCTTCTGAAAGATGTTTTAATATAATCTGCAAGACACACAGGGTTACCTTGCTGATCAGTGGACGTTTTCCCCCACACAGAAGGAAGCAAGATGATCAGGCTCACGAGCCATACCCTGAATACGCCGAGAGTACGGCCACAGGCTCCTTTTCTTCTCCCTCCAGCATTAATCCTAAAAACCGTTAGGAGTTCTGTCTGGACAATCAAAACACATATTGTAAATCAGAGAAGAGGTCTACTGAAATTTCTTGAAAACAGATTTTTAAACCCTCTATTGGGTGACTGCTAGCCAATTCTAGGTTACGGAATCACAGAATCACATGGGGTTGGAAGGGACCTCTGGAGATCACCCAGTCCAACCCCCCCGCCAAAGCAGGTCCAACCAGAGCAGGTTGCACAGGAACGTGTCCAGGTGGGTTTTGAATGTCTCCAGAGAAGGAGACTCCACCACCTCTCTGGGCAGCCTATTCCAGTGCTCTGCCACCTTCAAAGTAAAGAAGTTCCTCCTCATGTTTAGGTGGAACTTCTTATATTCAAGTTTGTGCATTCAAGGCTCCTATAGTTTGCTTCTGACTAGAGGAGAACTTGATGGAACACATTGGGTATTCTAAGGAACAGACAGAAATTCTCATTTCACTGAACACTGCAGACAGCAGTTGCTTTGCTTGCAGCTCTCGGAGCCCTGAGGGTACTAGGTACTGGCTGGGGTACACTGGCTCTGCAACCCCTTCCCACCTTCACAGGTGCTCTGACACTGCGCCTGGGATGAGCCCGCCATCAGAAAGAGCTGGGGCAGCCTTGAAAGCTTCTGCCCCTTGGCTCAGCAGCCACATTTAAGTGCATTTAAGTGCGTTGAAGCTCAAGCTCTGGGCATTGATCCTTGCCTGAGCCGTGCTGTAGGTATGTCTGTGCCGGGCCATGGACCTCCCACACCCTGACCTGACACGACCACACCAAGGGGACACAGGTTACAGTTGCCTCCTGATCTGTGACTGCCACAGATGGAAATAAAAGGACAATGACTGTTAATGCTCCATCCATTCTATCTAAAATGGGAAAAGAATACACATCTGCTTGAATAAAGGTTTATTTCATGTTTCATAGAAAAATCATTAGTGCCATCAAACAAGGCTTTACAAGATAAAGAATATAAAGGAAAGACACATACATATTCATAATACAATCACTGCTCTCTCATGGTATTATACACAATAATCACACTTAGGAACTAATTACTACCATTTGCAGTTAGCAGACATTTCACTTGCAAGATTGATCCCTGTTTTTAAACCTAAATCCTGCCCTCCTTTACTTCGGCAAGTTCTTGGGGCTATTCCAAAGAACTCAGCCCGAATAAGTAGAAGACTGGACTTGGTTTGTAACTATCTCAGCTACGACACTTACATGCAACCGTAGAGCATAATCCTCTTTTTACTCTTGGTTCTACTCAGCTAACATAGTTAATATAATAAAGTCCCCTATATTAAAAAAGTTCCATTTACTGAATTTAGCTGATCTGATAAATGTAGAAACAATCTGAAATATCACATGTTTACGCTTGTAATTACCTGGTAGTGTCTTTCTGGTAGTCACAGTTAATGTTTCTTTATAGTTTTTTAACTAATGCATTTCACATTCTCTTAGGCAGTTGTTTCATGATAAAGAACGAGTTAGAGAGTCCTTTACTTGAAAAACCTGAGAAATGTACCAGCTTTATTCAGATACGGTACTTGAGCATATAAGGTACTACAAAACAGAGCTGAGGTACAAAGCTGAATTCTTCATAAACTCCAAATCCCCACTGAAGTTCAGAGAGTTTGGAAGCTGTGCAATAGAGGAGAGTTGTATTTGATTGTCTCATCTCGGTTCCTTTTTGGACATCACACAAAACCACTGAGCAAAATTTTCACTAAGTGTAGCAGCAAAGCAAAGACAAAAAGAAAAAAAGTATCACAGTGTATTGAATACAACTGCTGTTATCACATTTTGTCAACATCAATAGGTTTCTCATATACATTCATCTGCTGTTTCATTTCTAGCTGCATTAAAATATCCAACAAGACAGCAAGAAACTACTGTCTTTACTAAGGTAATGGCAAAGTACCTCCGGACTCAAAGTGAGAATTCTACCAGTAGCTACAGGAAAAGCCAGATTATGTAAAGGAAACATTAAGGTTTACATTCTTTTAAACAGAAAAAAATGGACGTCTGCATCTCATATCTGTCTGCTGACTCCAGTGACTCTTAGACAAATTCCTGGAGGACATATAAAGCTGAATTTGAAAAAAACAGAAAGTGGAGTCAGCACTTAACTGTGCCCTCCATACTTACTTACTTTACCTGATATTTGCAATGCCCAGTTTACACTGCATCCTCATATTTATGTAGACGCCACAAGGCATAAGCGCTGCAAACAACGTTGAATGTGTAAGAGAAACAGCTTCACAAATGGGATATAAATGTGCTTTTTAGGCAAAAATGTCTCTTTGCTATCATACCTCCTTATTATGATGGTCATTTTTTTCAAATGACCAAATAGTCCCTGTCAAGAACTTGGGTACATGCACATATTTACAACAAACCCAAGATCAGAAATCTCATTTGTTAAATCATTTGAAAAGGATAAGATTTTACTAAGGAATGTACCGAAGCCTCTAGTGCTATCATAGTCCACAACATTTTAAAAAGATAACTCTCACATTTTAAAATATATGAATACAGTGTTTTTCCTTGTAATAACCTGATTACTTCCCAGTTTATAAGCATAATCAATACCTCCTTCCTGGAAGAAAAGCGCTTTTTTTTTCTGTAGCTTGCCTTAAAGTGTGATGCACAACAATTATTATGTTATTGAATGTAAATTTTTATATTAATGGTCCAACAGCACAGAAGAAACACGGGATAAATCATTGTAAAGGAAGAGAACTCTTCTGGCTTTCTGTCACATGCAGATTAAATTATGGAATGCTGGCAAGTAATTCCTTTTATAAATAGCA
Organism: Limnodromus scolopaceus; assembly: GCA_028565335.1. Taxonomy (NCBI): domain Eukaryota; kingdom Metazoa; phylum Chordata; class Aves; order Charadriiformes; family Scolopacidae; genus Limnodromus; species Limnodromus scolopaceus. The sequence goes on from JAOXNO010000013.1 coordinate 121,999,664, forward strand.
ACACCGCACCTTTGACACAATGCTCAATCAAAAAAATAGATTTGCTGAAATGAAGAAAATGTTCCTGTATAAATTGGACTATAATTATAAATCAATTCTTTTGTTTCCTCATCTTCACTGGGGAAACGGTGTAGGCTCTTCCGGGCTGTAAAACATTGTAAAAGTACAGATCAGTTCACTGTTACCCTCCTTGACAGTATCTTTCTCAGCAAAGTAAGTTATTCTGTGTAGCGTAACAGCAAATAAAATTACAGTAACTACTATGTGAAGAACTGTGAAGATACCTCTTCAGAAAGCTGGTTACAGCAGTATTTTATTACGGGGGTGTTACGTCCAATTTCTCACAGGGGAGGGAGAAATTTTATTACTAATTTAAAGCCAACACTGTAAAAAAATATTTATCTGTGAGATATTGGCAGTACCTACCAGAGACACCAGTACTTGTAACACTAAAATAAATGCATCAGAGTATCAGCCTACTGAAAGCTGCAGTGTTGGCCTGGACTGTGCTGGTGAGGGCAACAAAACCTGAATCCTCCTCTAGTTTATCATGTTGACAACTCTACACAAACTAAAATTAACAATGGATGGACATGAAAACGATATTCCACTAGAATCGTTTAGTTATTAAGTGACCATAGGTAAGTATATTTTTACCAGCTGAAAGCAGTTTACATTTTTCACCCTATGGTTTATTTGCAAAGTTAAGGAAGACACTCTGCCTTACGTTAGCTAAAAACATAAATAAAACAAAAATACTCATTGCAACGTAATGATACGAAGTACTCAGTAGGAGCAGCTGTACACAGATTGGAGAGGTAATGGAGAGTAACACGTGATTTGCTATGTAGACACATACGGCTGTCTGACACAAGTTTGTTCTACTACAACCGAAGGTCCACAGATCCAAAAGCGACTTTTTTGTGTGTATACATATATATAAAAAGCCACATGCACTGCGTGTCTCAACAGGACTTGCAAGCAGAGCTGGCACTTACTTTGCCACATTTACTTGGATGATGACCTGTGCCACCTCACTTCTGCCCGTAATACGGTGTGCAGACAGATACTAGAGAATGTGGCAAACAAAACTAGAAAACATGCTGCGTTCTTGTATTAGGAAAAAAACCCAGACTTACACTATGCTTTCTATTTTCCCCTTTATTTTTGTCTAAGTCTCTCATAAGTACCCTATCAAAATTCTTAAAGTACAGGAAGCTTATGGACACTGACAAAGAATTTTATGTGATTTTGCTACCTTTTCACAAAGCAGAGTAGGACTACATTATGCAAAAGAGCCTTGAACTTGTAAGAAGCACAACTTTTATTTCTACACCCTCACTGACCAGGTCAGTGCACAGGTTGTATTTCTTTAAATCACTGTCTGCTTTCTCCAATTAGGTGAGTCTTGATTAGAGATGAAATCTAGAGACCAAACTCAATTAGGTTATTGATTATGTTCTTCATAGTCCAAATCATTCTTGTAGGATGATTTCAGAAATAGTCCATTTAAAATATGAAAATGATATTTCAGCAGAATGGCTTAGCAAGTATAAATAAAGGAATAAAATGAGCTGGATCCCTTCCAATACTCTTGCATTTATATCCTGCTTATTTATAGCAAATAGACCAGAAGTGTCACAAATTATCAAAATTTTACACATTAGTTACTCCCAGCTTCATAGGCTATAAACAAACAAATTAGAAGCTGTGTAAAATTCAAAAACTTCTTGCACTGTCTATAGTATACAACTGTTGGGCACTATATTGCACCCCTTAGATACATCCACATACTGCCCAAGCAGTATTTATAATCTTGGTGCAGATATTTTGCAAGCAAAACTGAGAATACACCGAATGACTTTAACTCAGTTTGGGACTGAAGAAACCTCTGGAATTATGAATGGAGTATTTTTTTTTAATTTAATTGTCTTTGTGGAAGGGAGGCTAAAAATGTTACTCTGATCATTCAAAATGGTAGAAAGTCACAGCACAAACAAGACTTTTGAGCCAGCTTACTGAAAAGAGTTTGTGGAATGCCTGGCCTTTTGATCTCACTTTTACTAAGCCATTCTATTTCTAGTATCCCTTGGTTTTTTTATAAGCCTATAAAGCTCGCAGAGTAATCTTCTCAGAAAGCAGTAAGAGGTACTGAACTTTGACAACTGAAAAAGAGCTCTGTCTTCTTCAAAGATTTTCACTAACCTTTCACTCTAAAAACTGACATTTATAGATAATAAACTTTTTTACCTTCATTAATGAAGAAGTCGGCTATATAATAGGCTGCTTTTACAGCTGATGGAGAATGTGGAATGCCAGGTGAATTCTTCCACTCGAAAGGGTTTTTCTCTGGATGCCACTGGACACCATAAATTGGGTATTCATATGCTGCAACAAACACAAAGCACGTAAGCAAGGTCTATACTTTAAGAATTATATGCTTAGTCTTACTGCAAAAGAAACTCAAAGGATAAGCTATAAAAATACTTCACTCATCAACAGTTTCACAGAATCTTAAATAGCAAGTTGAAACTCTGTTGAAAGTCACAGCAGAACTGAAGGAAAAAAATGGATATTCTAAAAGAAGGGCTGGTATTCCATACAAGAAGATTTTTGTCCATCATTTTTATTTGATTATTCATTTCAGAATTAATATTTATATATTAAAAAATAATGTTACGAATGTATCGGTCTCAAAACTTCCTATCTACAGCCAACATCACTCAACCTAAAATATTCAGAGCCACATGGGGTATCCCTGGCAGTTCCATGGGTCAGATCCAAGCCTTAGGATCTCCCTGATAGCCCAGTCAATCCAGGGGCAGCTTCCACCTGCTCTGTGCCAGGCCTGACACACGCAAGGGGAAGCCAGTCCTTAACTCTCTTACAGCAGCTGATGACTGCTCCGTGATAAACCGCTTGCAGGCACGGGAGATGTCTGTCATTAGGCTAATCAGGTTTTCTGATCAAACTGCTGGAGGACAGCCAGTTTGCCGTACAGAAGAATCCCACGGGCCGACAGCCGGGGCCTTACTGCAGAGCTGTTAGTAGTGCACTGATCGAGATAAACCACTCCCCAAAGAGCTAACTTGTTTCCTGAGCTTAGCAAGCCTGGCGCAAAACACAGGCAAGGCAAGATAAGTAATGCAAAAGGCTTTTGGAGGAGGGCAATTACCAGCATTGCTGCTGAAGTAATGAGGTACGTCGCTGCTACCTCAGTACTTGGAATTGTTCTTTCTGTAAACAGCAAGCGGATACAGAGCCTCACACGAATGGAAGCGTAAGCAGATGGAAAGCAAGGTGCAACAGAGACACATCGCACCACGGAGGGATTAAAGGGCTACAGGAGGAGCGCTGTGCACTTCACACCACAGCACTCAAATATTCCTAACGTGCTTAAGCGTAACAGCATATCTGGAAGGGGATCAAGTGGGTGAGGGAAGTAATTAATTAGGCTCTCAGATACATACTCAAAAGATAAAACGCAAACAGAGTACATTCCTCACAGCCAGAGCACCGGCAGGGCTGGTGCTCACCCTGCTATTCTGACAGCAAGCTCACCGTACAAATTACATCAATGTCAAAACACCTCGATAGAACTAGTTTGTTACAGCCACAGTTTACGTAGGAAATTCATTTCCCTACCTTCCATGGTGGATATAAACTCCACTTTACCATCCGTGTTAGTGGTCAGAACATTATAGAAATTACGAAGCTTTTCATTCTTGGTGAAATTCTGTGACAAGGAAGGGGGAAAAAAAATAGATGTGTTTTTTGCTCATTTATTTCTAATTTTAAGAGAACAAATGCGTTTGTGTTCAGGAAATAAAATGATCAAATACCTCCATGGAGAGGCTCCACATATGAAAGTTTGATGTCAATGGCTCGGTAGCAAATGCGTGTAATACATCACCAGGGAAATTCTTGAATAATCTACTGTTTTTTGCAGCTATTACAAAGAAAAATGAAAACATGATATTGTCCATTACCCAAGTTGCTAACAGATGGACTAATAACTGAACAGGAGACAAATTTAATAGAATACTGTATTAAAGTAAACTTTTTTCTACAGTATAACTTTATGATTTTAGAATAGGCTGCAAGGAAAAATCAGTGAAATAACAGGTTTCCAATATGCTATTACCACCATCCTCCAGTTCTGACCCAGAGAGGAGCCAACTTTGCTACTTAAGTTCCCACTAAAACAAGCATCACTCTTCACCACTTATTTCAGTGACCTTTCCATTCACAAGGAGTACAAGTGACAGAATTCGTGGATGCTATATGGTCCACAGATGGATTGCTCACAAATTAAATGATAAAGTACCAACAGAGGCCACATTTTACCAGTGTTGCTGAATGGCACAGCTCTATCTTAAGGGATGTCTCTGATTTCAACCCTGTACAAGTGGGACAGCGATGCTAATATTCATTATTAGGAAAGATGCCATTTGAAAAATTTAAAATCACCTGTCCTTCGAGTCTGATAGGTTTTGGACCCATGAATTTTGTTCAACTTGGTAACAAAAAGAGACCTGAACCCACATTATTTCTGTAGGTCCAAAGTATCAACTGACTCAAGGAGCCACAACTGTGGTTTTTGCTGACTGCTGTTAGTTTCACGTGGCTCGTGCTCACATCTCTGCTTTAAAGTGACAGAGTTGCACTGACTTTATAAAAAAAAAGTCATGACAACTTAGTAAGAAATAATTTAACACGATAATCAGAAACCTCCCAAATATTCTTCCCTGCATATTTATTACAAACAAAACACAATACCCCTCAGCAAAACTCAGACATGAGACGTAATGGATTTTTCACCTGAGGTAAAGTTCAGAGGGAGCGCAAAACCTTCTGTCTTGGTGTTAACGAGTAAAACTTCGCCACTTGTGAGATATGTAAGCTCTTCGTGTCCAAGACATGTTCCCCATACTGGGAAATAATCTCCTTTTTCGTTTGCCTTCAAAATAAAAAGCAACAACATCACGAAAAAGTACTAAAGATTTACAGAAAGAAGACTGAAGAGAACTTCCTACTCTTTTTGCTTTCTCTTGTGTAGATGAGAAGCAAAACTACTACAGCAGTACAAATTGCTACCAGAGGAATTGTAACAGTTCAATTACAACTGAAATAACTACAGACTCCCTTAGTTTTTCTCCTACAATATGATGGCTAGGGGATATACACATGCCTATTAAAGCAGTAAACTCACCCTAATGTTGATATTAATTTGATTGTTCTGTTCTATGAATAAGTAATATCGAGAGCAGCCTAAACAGAAACCACAAAACGACAACGTTTCTATAAAAAAGGCAATTGTAAGGAGGGACACAAATCAATCTGTCATCATTTTGAAAGTCTACTCATTACGATTCACACTTTTATTTGAAGTACGTTAATGGTCCCATAACAAGGGCCCTTTACAATGTCTGTACGCCTGTGCCCACCCATCTGTATTAAGACAACATAAATCCTGTTACTAGCATGGCTATGGCATTAAGTGACATACTGATGCGCTTGTTTAACCAGCAGGTCTGGACCTGTGTTCCAGAAAGATAAATGCTGAGTTTAAACAACATAAAAAAGTGATAATCATTTTCAAAAGAATAAAAATTGGCAGGTAAGTGCAAAAATGAGAGAAGAAAACAAAAAGGAGAAAAGGAAAGCAAAAAGGAGAAAAGGAATGCAAAAAGGAGAAAAGGAAAGCAAAAAGGACCACTAGCTTCTTGTCACTTAAAGCACAGTGCATACACACAGTAGAAATTTGCATTTTTGCATGGTTTATTCCTGATAGTAAGCGTATGTTAGAGGCTGGAATGTTTCAGAACTCTTGTTTTTGTGAAATCTGAGTAGTCTTTCTTAACTTGTTTCTAAACATTTTTAAGTTATACATACAACCCCACCCCACCCCCAGCCCCTGAAAAGCTGCTGCTCAAAAGTCATTTTTGAGAAAGCTGAAATTACAGGTCTGGAATAAAAATGTTACCCTACTGCATTACTGTGAAATGGTAATAAAAGGCAATACAACCACTTCTTCTTGGAGCAAAACATGGAATATTTGCAGAAAGAAGGCTAATAGTACTGCAGAGTCTTCATGACCACCCATCACACATGGCTAGAGACATAAGACTTGCAACTCCACTGTCTTTTATGTAAGGGAGGAATAAAAACACTAATGGCAAAAAAATGGACTACAGTTTAAGCACAATTACAACTAAACTGTAAACTTTTTGTGCCCCCACCCTTTTTTTTCTTTTAAATAAACATTAGCTTGGAGGCTAAGCGTATATTGAACAACACCCAAGATGTCACATTTTAAAAACTAATTTAAAAGCTGAAAAACTGTATTTCAATGTAGGTTTTTGTGTAGCTAATAAAATTCTATTGACTTGGATTGGGATTAGCTTTTCACATCTTCCACTGATGTTAAAGCAGAGCCAGACCAAACCATTTCCCATTGTGAACATTTGAAAATGAAGAGAAAAGGAGCCCTCCCACTCAAAAAAAAAAATTCAGTCAATTCTGTACCTGCTAATATAATCTTGACTGTTGTAGCTCACTTTATATTAGTAAAACTGTCAATATTTTATAGTGCTGATTAGGTCTCAAAAGATGAAAATCAAAATACACAACCATCACAAACAACAGAAACAACTCCAGCTTATTAGTAGGGGTTACCTATGATGAACCCAAAAGTGTTTTCTGCCTTTCACTCAACTGAAGTACACATACCGCCTAAGAAACCTGTCTCTCCGATCATAAAATTATGACATCAGCAATTCAGTTGATCATTGTGAAATGTCAACAGAATTTCACAGTATTTCTGCAAACCACAAGAAACCCTCGTCCCAATACCAAATAGCAAGACACAGGCTGCACTTCACACAGTGAGCAGGTTCCAAGAGACAAACGAGATTAATTCTTCTACAAAAAAGTGAGAGAGCTCTTTGCAAGATTCAGGTTGAAGGCACAGAACTTAACAATCACCACGAATACAGACAAAGACAGACAGAAGAATAACGACATCGGTGCCGTGGGGATTGAAGAGTAGGAAAGTTAATTACTGAATTGCAGCAGCTGACTGTTCCTGTGAATGCCACTGCCTGCGCCTTCCCTGCCTGCTGGTGGAAAGTCGGCAGCAGCAAGGGCAGAAGAGGAATTCCTCACTGCCACGGAGCGCTTCTACCACGGTAACACAGAATCATACAATGGTTCCGGTTGGAAGGGACCTTAAAGATCATAGAATCTTTAAGGTTTAACAGTTTATGCAGTACTCGTGACTGGCTCTAGAACTGGGCAAAGTTTTTCAAAGTATGACTTCTGTGACAATTTTAATCAACGAAAATAAAATAAATCAGTAGAGAGGAAAAAAGAAAGAAAATTTACATTTTTATTCAACCTCAATACAGAAGGTCCTTAACAAATCTTAAGGAATAAAGCTCAGTGAATCTCCATTTCCTCAATGCAAATTTTACTTCAAAATGTGTTGATTTCTATCTGAAAAAAACTACCTCTCTTGCTCTAAGAAAATGAAATCTTCAATAAGGATTCAGAGCCTTCCTGGTGTTCTTGGAAAGAAATAGTTTTCCCAGAAATTCAATCTTTTCTTAATAAAGCTAATGATCATATCAATATTACAAAATAATTAATATAACCTTTCAAGTGTTCTTCCCACCTTTTTTCATGTTATAAATTAAGCCAGCATTTACTTTAAAAATCTGCTATATTTACATTTACCAATGCAAAGAAATAGGCAAAATGGTGTAACATACTAATGTAGATCCCTTACCTGCACCTCCAAAGATACATTTAAATCTACTTAGAGATAAGTGAGAATAAATGTGTTTCACTAGCTGTAACATATATTTGAAGGGAGGCATAAATGTCATATTATTGTGAATTAGTTTATTTGAGAGTCTCTCTCTAGAATTCCTTCCCAGTCTAAACTTCAGTCATGAGACTTCTACAAATGATCACATTAATGTTATCTCTTTGTTCAACATTTAATGGTAATGGACACGCTGGGCTTTTGGAAGGAATTATTCTTACTTTATTGCAAGTTCCACACAGCCACAAAGCTGTAGGTACAATGAATAAACAATACTGTTCTCACCCCGAAGAACTTGGGAGTTTAAGACCATGACACAACATAGAACAGAAGAGGGTGTCAGAAGCCTGAATCTTAAGGTAGGAAATGATTCTTTATGCAGAAGCCAGCAATCAGCTACTTATTATCTGGCTCACAGTTAACACACTGAACGCCAATGGAAAACTACGAAAATATGAGCCTTCCTGTCATTTTGATCTCTGAACAGTGACAATAACAAGAACAGACTGTTCCTTAGTAATTACCTCTAATGCCTTGTGGTAAAATATCTTAGCAACCCTGGAATATTCTGAAGTCTTAAGATCCACACCACCTCCTGGAAAAAGTACCCTGAAAGGCAACATCCAAGAATCTGATTAGCAATGGTGATCAAAGTGAAACCTGGACAATGTGCACAGAGAAAGGTGTGACAGTGGTTTTAACAGTAGGATCCAGGTCTAGGTTAAGACATCCGTATTTCAGAAATCTACAGACAGGAATCTGAGCTTCCTTTATGGACAGCAGGGATCTAGTCAGGAAAGTCATTGGAGACTCAAGTAGGTTTTCTAGAGCAGACACCCACCTGGCCAGTAGGTTGAACAGCCCTGGAAGCTTCACTGGCTGTACTTATTAGCACTCCATTAATTATGTGAGTTTAGACAGCTATCGCACACACAGACAGCTAAGTTTAGGTGTCTTAGTTTTTAACTTAATCATATCCTAAATCCTAGCGTTCTTCTACTGAAGAATGGTCACTATCACAAAGTAGTTAACTGAGCCTAGTGCAATGTAAGGAAGGGGAGAGTAAACAGAAAATACACAAAGCACACAGATTTCAGCTGATATACAAAAGGGTCTGCCAAATCCTGCCCTGACTTCTAGCTGGCTCTCCCTACCACTTCAAAATCCTGGCCCCGATCTTAGTTCATCCTGTTCCATTTCGGTAAAGAATTGTGGCCCTGGCAGAGTGACCTTCTTATTGCAGACAACACATATCAAAAAGTTCCTATTAAAAAGGAAAAAAGTATGTTTAGCTGTAGCTTTTGGTCTCACGGGATCTAATACAGCTGAAGAAGAAAAAGCAACCTCAGAGACAATTTCAAAGAATTAGTGTTCAATTTTTACCCACCACCACCACCCCCTGCAAAAAAAAAAAAAAAAACCAAACAACCAAACCAAAACAACAAATAACAGCAATGGCAATTCTGTGTAGCGCCCCAAACCCAAACACCACAACGCAGAGTCTAGCAGAGATTTCACATGTACAGGCAATGACATGGAAAGTAACCACATCCCATCAGAGACAGTAACATGAAATAAAGGAGGTCTCTTTTGGCTATAACTGGAATGGTACCCGCAGAACCAAATGCGTGAGCACTCCCTGACCCACTGCAGCAGAACCCCAACTAGATTTACTCAACCCACATCCATCAGTTGCTGATTTTTTACCAAAACGGTTGAAGGATTTACTCTACATTTCTGTGCTGTGGAAATGGCAACCTGTATCAGTGAGATACTAAAAAGCAGCTGGAAACAAAACTAACACTGCAAATGATCCTAAGCATTTGCAGAGGACGTGTGTGCATTTAAACCCTCATGACCAGGTTTATTTTAAGGTGAATGATGCACAGGATCATATGAAAGCCACCAATTATTTAGTGGAAAAGTAGACCAGTATTCACAAAAATATAAATTTCTCCTGTGCCAATACAGAAAATGAATATAGCTGAAGGTATTTTCATAACAGGGCAGATTATAGATTTCTACAGAGATCTAGTCAGATGAATAAGGCGATCCTTACATGGAAGTGGGAGAAAATTCACTTCACCTGTTCCTTTTGTTCAACGCCCAAAATGGCCAATATTAATTAGGAAAAACAATTGTCATTTCTACTAATGGAAAAAGGAAATAACCCATTATGTAGCAATGATAATGGCTTGACATTGTCATAAGCAGATTGAAATGCTGCTACCCATATTCCAGTATCTCTGATTAGAGCTGATGATGTTCACTGTGAATTTCGAAGGCTATCTCAGGAGTATATTGCTGTATTCATAAAATTCTGTCTCTACTATAGTAAACTTCATGATTTTAAGAAGGTGGCGTTCAATGATAAATAATTTCCAACTGCAAAGAACCTGGAGCCAAGCTCTTACACCATGAAAGGTCAATATATCTCTTTCTTATTCTAAGTTTCCATAGAATGAAAAGTCCTTCCCTCCAGAGATTTTACTTGTTGTTTACACACAGCTACACGGTGGCAGTCATTAGCCGGCAGGGTAACAAGAGGAAATACAGACCATCCTTAGTCACCTATGTAGCACAAACCCAGCTGCCAGTCACTGCAAAGACAGAAGGATAAGGGAACGGGATCTACTTGCCCAACATCCTCTTCTGCTTTGAGGGAGAAAGAAATGGGAGAGCCCACTGGTCTTCTGGCACCCAAAGAGAGGCAGGCAGCCATGAGAAAGGGATGAAATAATTCATTTTGCCTCCAACATGAGAAGCCACATAAAGTGTCACCGTCTTATCCTTGCTTATACCACAAGACTAAGAGAGCAGGGCGTGTCGAAGAGGACAGTGCTCTCCCCAGACAGCCACAGGTGTAATCTGCCAGCTCTACACCTGTTGATTAGCATTCTAGTATATGCATAAGCTTAACAAAAATATTCATGGTTTAAGATGCTCATCTTGTGACTACAAGTAGCGCAATCACATGCTGTGGCTCACACACCATCAAGCCTGTGAAGTGCAGCATCAGCTGATTTAACTCTTCTAAAGTGCGCTTGTAGCACAAGGCAAACATAAAAGGTTTCGAATTTCCTTAGTCCACAATTAAAATGCCTTAAATTAGATGACATCCCACATTTAAAATGTAGGAAGAACACGTGGGTGGACAGTTGCCACAGGTCAGCAGAAAAGTTAGAAAGGCCGAAGCCACAGAATCCCAACAGCAAGACGGGCCATTCAAGCAGCAAGAGAGAAAGCACGGAAAGAGAAAAGGGTAGAAGAGATGGGAAGTCAGAAACTTTTATGATAGAGGAGAAATTAAGAAGGCCGGAACAGGGAAGAAAGGGTAGGAATAGTGATGAAACTCACAGCAAGTGCTATTAAATATCAAAATTAAGGTGATCGCTCAAATGAGGAAGAGGAAACATTTAACAAAGAGGAAGGGGGCTATTTCATTTGAAAAACTATTAACTGCTGTAACGCTGCTTCTGCGTGCCTGAAGACAAGCACCAGAGAATGCTGATAGGAGCCTCGACACTGTTGTGGATTATCTGACACGTGCTCCTCCAGAAAGAAAAGGCAGCAGACACACATCGGATGAAATAGTGCTCTCTGCCTTAGAGCATATTTACATGTCTGCAGTGCTCGGCACAACCTCTCAGGAGAGCAGAAAGACGGTGTACTCGATACTATGACAGAGCTCAAACCCAGAACTATCATGTCTTTCAACAGAAAAATCAGTGCTGAAAACTTACCCATTAATAGAGCGGAATATTTTATCATACACTTCATCTGTAAGATTTAACCTGAAACACCAAGAAAATAGTTACAGAACACAGACGAAAAATACATATTTAACCACAGAAATATCATCCTTATTGAACGGAAACACAGAAAATGTGTAGAAAGCATGCTTTAAACAGAGTAAAATAGTCCCAAATCAAATGAAACATTTCACTCGAAACAGCTCAGTAGAGACTGAGAATCCACAAGACTGCAAGTAAAAGCCTATCTGGAGCAGTTCAGGATTAGGAACTCTGAGACCCCTCTGCAGACACTCGTTAAATTTAACATTTACATGAGTAGCATGGTTTATATTTCCTGTGGACCGGCAACTCCGGTTTCCAGTTCACTCCAAGAAGGGCAGAGCTGCAAACAGCGGGTCACACCCATTCTCCAGAAAAGGTATACTCGAGAGGTGGAAAGATGAAAAAGACCTCAGCACCAGCAAAACATCAGCAAACCAGTATGACGGCCACACTCACACAGCACTGATACACTGGTTGTGTTCAAAGCATCCAGCTTTGCTGCATTTAACTTAGTTGCCCGAATTAGAAGCCTTCGTTCATCTATGAAGCTTCTGGTCAGCAACCACTCTGAAAGCTCCACCAGCTATGTGAGGAATATTGGCTTCTAACTCGGGCACTTACCTGGTGCCCATAGTGGACTGCGTAGATACATCCTAATGGGATTTTCTGCAGTGGCATTAGCATCATTTTTAACTTCTGACAATTATCATTTTAACATCTGACTTCAGCGCATTTGCTATTTTATAAACAACTGTTGGCTGTGAAGCACTGTCAGTTGTGTTCCTTACTTTGCTACTTTTTACCCAACAACCAAAATACACCACCACACGGAGTTAGTGACCCACAGTTTGAGCAGAACTGGAATTTGATTTCTTCAAGAACTACTGATGGCTTTCCTCCATTAACTGAATTCTGGGACTACAGAATGTGATAAAAGACAGTGTGTGTATACGTATCTAGAGAAATATGTGTGTTTGGGGGCACTATTAATTAGATTGGATATAGCTAACTTCAAAAACCATAGATGCAAATTATGGAGCGCAATTTTACAGGTAAAAAAAAAAAGGGTATTTTTTGAAATAAAGGCTATAAGAAAAAACATTAAAAATTACATGTTCCAGTCTGCTTTTATTCTGATTTCTAAAACAGCTTGCGAATTGTGGAATCTTCAAATAGTCTTTGAGGAGCTCTAAACACACAGAAAAGGAGCACAACTGCTTTCTGTACCTCTAAGACAATACCCTTGTATCAAACCATTATTATCCACTCATAAGGATATAAAAAATCTACCTTATTGGCACAACTCGGGCACCGGCGGATTCCAAAAACTTCACGTATGAAGCTGCAATATAAGAACTTCCAAATCTGTGGAACTTCTTGAAGTGACATTCCTGTGACAATACCCCTGAAAGGTCCAAAAAAAGAAAGCACTACACAAAGAGCAAATGCTACACACCCAAAGGAAAATTAAACTCCCATTTCCTATATGCCGGGTTACAGTGTTACATTTACTGCCTGATAGAATTAGGAACAATTGCCACAAGGGGACATCAATTCCGATGCCTGGTCACAAGGTAGCGAATAAACACACATTATCAACTGTGCTGGCTCAATTTTCCCTGCTTTATCTATTTAGGAGTACGGCTTCTCTTAAGTAAATCATAAAATCATAGAATCATCTAGGTTGGAAGGGACCTTCAAGATCATCTTGTCCAACCATCAACCTAACTCTGACAAAGAAAGGCCATCACTAAACCATGTCCCCCAGCACCATGTCAGCCCGTCTTTTGAACACCTCCAGGGATGGTGCCTCAACCACTTCCCTGGGCAGCCCATTCCAATGTGCAATAACCCTTTCCCTGTAAAAATTTTTCCTAATATCCAATCTGAACCTCCCCTGGCCACAACTTGAGGCCGTTTCCTCTAGTCCTGTCACCTGTGACCTGGGAGAAGAGACCGACCCCCCCTGGCTACACCCTCCTTTTAGGGAGTTGGAGAGAGCGAGAAGGTCTCCCCTCAGCCTCCTTTTCTCCAGGC
>JAOXNO010000013.1:122013425-122034021 GCA_028565335.1 Limnodromus scolopaceus
CAAGACTTGTGCTCCAGACCCCTCACCAGCTCCATTGCCCTTCTCTGGACCCGCTCCAGCCCCTCAATGTCTTTTTTTGGGTAAATATAAACATGGCATAACACCGTTTACAAAAGCTTTAACCAACCCTACGCTGCAGGAGACCTTTGATTCCACACAGAAGCCGGCAGGGTTTCACGCCGGAGCCGCTCCCTCTCTCAGGAGACTGAGAAGACGGGGTGCGAGGCCGCCCTGGGCCGGCCGGTAACCCCCGGGGAACGGCCACCGGCAGCTGAGGGACCGCCACCCTCCGGCCCCTCCCCCCCCCTTACCGATAATGGGTCTGTCGTTGCGCTCCGCCGGGCGGCTCCGGAGGGAGGCTGCGACAGCACCGCGGAGCAGGAGGAGGAGGACGGCGGCGGCCGGGAGGGGAGGAAGACCTGCAAGGCGCCCCATGGCCACGTCGCCCGTCAGCACAAAGCGCTCCCCTCAGCGAGCGGCCCGCCACCCCCGGCAAGGCCCGCCCAGCGCCGCGGGGCACGCCGGGAAATGTAGTTCGGGCGCGCTGCGGCCTGTGTGAAAAAATGGCGGCCCTCCGCCTGAGGGGCCCGCTGAACAACCCCCAGCAGAAACTGACAGACGAGGCTGGTTCAGCTCAAAGTTTTTATTAATATAATGATGTTAATACGTACAAAATTAAAAAAAAAATTGTGCATTACATTGTGCTTGCAGTCAGTAGTAAATTATATTTGCAACTTACTTTTTTTTTTAGAGGCACTCCTGATACTCTTAAAAGAATAATGCACTTTAAAGATTTTTACTTTTTTTTTTTTGTTTTATTGACTCTGCCCGTCACAGGCGCCGTACTACCACCATTCGTACCAATACTTCTGCAATTCATTATGAAAATGTCATAATTAACTCGTGTCCTTATCATTAGCAGCAGCAATTGTCCCTTTGTGTAGAGTTCCCGCCTTCTCTATAACATGTAAACATTAAAAAACATAATCACCAGTTCATGAAAAAATAACTGCACTCAGTGCTGTAACTGTTGTCTTATGCAAACACCTTACCATTTAATAACAGACTCCGGATATTTCTGAAGACATTTAGAACTTTACATTCATAGAGCTGGTGTAGGCAAAATGAACTGTTTTTTTTAAAAAACAGCTAAATTTCGTCCATGTGCTTATAGATTTGCAATCAAATGAAGTCCCCGATACATAAAACAACAATGATTAGAGATTGCTTTCATAGACAAAGTTTGAATTTTCCTGTTCACTGAAACACAGTTCATTCCTTTATGCAGTTCACATTCGAGGATTAAAATTGAAGAGGCGTAAAATGAAGACAATAGCTTTAGTTCTCCAGTTCATAAATGATTTGGAAGTTGAGTTACACACTCGAAGAATTGCCAGATGCCTGACTACTTAGCTTATTTTCTTATAAAGAAGAATTAGCACTTCACTGAACTCCTCTATTTAAGGAGCTTTTATATCACAAAATAGTTCAATCTGAGAAAAAGAAAGATGTATGAAATAGATGAATACGTGAAAATGTATCTGAAAAATGTTTCTTTAAATTTAGGCTGAATATCAAAGATATCCTGAAAAAGAAGAATGAAAAATGCAACTTGAGGAAATGAGGGAATCAGAAGAAAAAGAAAAAAATTTTTTAAAAAGCCCTTGTCGATTTTGAAAGGAATTTGTACCTGGCATTGGCCTTACCACAGCAGAAGAACTACAGCCAACAAGTACTCTGTGGACCTGTCATAGATGTTCCTCTTGCTAATAAAGAAGAGCTTCCATTGGCTTTTGCATTAATGCAGTATTAATGATAATCTAAAAGAAGACATTTCTGATTTAATAAGATAGTCTCATTTCTTCCCCCTAAGCATAAATTAATATAACATCCCAATGTCCTAAAGATTCCGAAGTTAGCATTTCTAGCTACCTGAGAAACAAAATATTTGTTACAGGTTCATTTAAATGAAGATTCATATGGAATGCTTAAATCCATAATGTTTATGCAAAGACCCCCTGGCTTATTATAAAAGAGAGTTAAAAACTAGGTAGATGAACTCTAGCAGTTGGTGTAACTAACAGAGCTTTTAACAAAAAGCTGAGTGAAAAGTAAAATAATGTTTTAGATTATTAAACAGTGGGGATTGCAGGATGATACTGCTACGCAACGTGAGTGATAGCTTTTACACACATGCAGTCTTCATACCTGAATCATGTGCCTTAAAAAAATAAAAATGTTTTGATTAAGTACAGGGTTGGGGTTTTTTTCATTACTCCTACAGAAATAAAGAAAAGGGCTCAATGGAAATTAAAAATTGTATCTTCTGTTGGGCACTGGAAGAAATCAACTGGAGAGATGCCAATTAACTTTTCTGAAAATAAAATGAAGATACCCAGCGTCTCCTACACTGAGGTCCAAAGTGACCCACAAACAGCCTTAAACCACAACAAATACTTCTCGAGTTCAGATCCACCAAGGATAACATACTTCACCCTCTCGAACATATAGATACTGTAAAGAGCTAACAGCTCTTGACCTCTGTAGTGCTCTTCAGCTGGAATTAAAGGTGATGATAATCTGAGCTGCTTATAGCTTGTGCATAGACAGTATCTCTTTGAAGAAAGAAAATCAGAATTTTCAAGTTTGTTTTGACTGTTTTACCAGTTCCTCCTCCTGATTCATACTCTCCTTTGAAGAACAGGTACATGTTTTCCCTATCTCCCTTTATAAAATTGGACAATTACTGTGTCAATTAGCACAACAAGGGAAGCTGCACAAGCAGCAAAGATTAACACAAATGTCTCCTTGTTGCTGACTGATGTTCCATTTGACACAAACTAACAAAACAGCCCTTTTTCCCTGTGAATCAATCCAAAAAGCAGCCTCTTTTCACTCTCTGTAGATTAGCCCTGTAGTCATACTTCCCCAACAAACCAGTCTACCCCATTCACGTCCTGTTGGCTTTTGTACCCCATCGTCCCGACAAACCAGGATACGAGAGCTAAGGACAAGGTTCTGGATTGCATTGTTATGGATGAGTTGTCTCCAAAGGCTTAAGCAGAGCAGTATCGACCTCTGATACCCAATTCACTATTCAGCTTTTTTGCATAGAAGTTAATCCATTACAAACAGTATTGCAAAGACGTAGAATTCATTAATCTCATCAGACCTACGTACTGATAGACTCCAGTTAGTATAAAAGTGCGGTCAATATAGTACCTAGTGCCCTGCGAAGACATACGGGTTTCATTTACAACCATTTCAAGTTTACATGAAAGATTTCATATTAAACTTATTTCCACTTCCAGTGCTCAGGAATTGATATAATACTCCAGTGAGATTATTCCTGGGCAACCAGCGAAATGCTCTGAAGATAATCTGCAGATGCCATTATAAAGTCAGTCCATTCTTTGGCCAGCTCTTCGATGGAGGCTTCCTCCCCCCCATATTCCTGTGGGAGAATGCTGACCGGGAAGTGTTCGGTCAGACTCTGCATGTAGTTATTTCCGTGCATATACACCTTAAAAAAAAAAACCCATGAAAAGCATTTAGTTGGGTATGAAAGTGAGACTACTGAGGCAGCAAAGAAACTCTGGGCACGAGCTGAAGCCACCAGCTTGGTTTGACTAAGCAAGTTCATAACGAACTCTTTCAATGAAGAAAGTAGAACCAAGACCACGGACTACAACCAGGGAACTGCATTTCATGCAGCTGCAAGCACAGGAGCCGAAACTGACTCCACACTTGTTCCAGACTGATTTAGTGACACCCATGAGGGTACACACCACATCCCTACAGCTAAAGTGAGCTTTAGGGGGCAGGGAAGGCTGGGGTTTGGTCTTGTTGTGACAGATAATCGTGTACTTTTCAGTCATTTCCAAGACAAGACCAGTCTTTGGCTCCTGGCCATTACCATCCGGTCCTGCCACATGCTTTTAAAAACAACATTATGTAGTATGTGTGTAGGTTCAGACAGGTGCCAAGGAGGATATTCAGAAGAATCTACATCTCAGTTCTTATGTTTCAGTTCCAACTGAAATTAGATCCTGGACTACACCTCCACTTTAACCCTTGTAATGCTGCAGTTTTGGTTCTTCTCTTCTTGCTTTATTGTAGCTATTTTGGAGCCTTGTTCATTACTTCATGTCAGAAACTTCTTTAGGCCTCTTATTAACACTTGACTGGAATTTTCTGCAACTATTATTACACAAAGACTACAAGAATATGCACTCAAAAGGTAGTTGCCTGACTTTTATCCAACACTTCCTCATCAGGAAGTAAGATAATGAGTGAATAGTAATTATTCCTATAAAAGTATGGGGAACTGGCCCTTTGAGTAACTGGCCCTTTGAGTTTGGGGTTTTTTTCAGATCATACCTGAAACTCTAAGCCAGGAGACAAGCCAATCTGCTTCTGTTTCATTCCATGAACTGGGACATCTGGTTTGTTTCCTTTTAGACCTTTACTGCCCATTTACCCTCTTTTCTGCTTTTTGAGTTCTAGTTTGAGATATTCTGAGCTGGACCAGGTGACAGGGTCTTGTTTCACAGGTATTAAATGTTGGGAGAAGAAGGGCCACAGCGTCAGGCTGCCCTAACATAATTTTTTAATCATCTTTTCAGAGCGAGGGACTGACTGCACAAGGCTGGCAGAAACAATCCTGCCTCTCTCCGATATCAAAACACACATGCAAGGAAAAGGGGACTGGCAAGCAACAGCTACCAGTGACCAGGAAAATATGGATCTGGTGTCCTGCAGTGCAGCGGCTACCGAAAATGCACAAGATCCATGTGCTGAGACAAGGATGCTTCAGAGTGGGAATAAGAGCAGGCAGAGCTGCTTATTTTGTACCTTAGTCCTGCTGTTAACACTTCACAGTATTTCCTTCTCTGCCAGCCAAACCCTCCGATATTCATCCTATGCTACAAAAGCCAGAATTCTTGGTGTGCTTTTGCACCCAAACACAATCAGGGTTTTCAGATTTAAAACTGCAAAACAATTTAAAACAACAAAGAAGCTATTTGGAAAGAAATTCTGAACTTAAGCCTGACCTATTTTTGATGTGTAAACGCCTCTGCAGAACTAAAAAGTTGTCTTCTATTAATTGTGCACAACTTGGAGCGTAACATCCCTGTTCAGTGACAATTTCTCACTGTCATTAACAGGCAGAGCGTTGGGAAATGTGGGACCTATTTCTTCCTAGTCCTGCGGAAGAATTGCTGTGTGACCTCAAGCAAATCATTTAACCTCCCTGTGTCACAGTGGTTTTTATCTTTAGAGTGGCGCTAACAGCAATCAGTTGCAACTCTCACGTTATTGATAACTGCAAATGCTTTCCAATTAGATTCCGGAGGCCTGTGTGGCACTAACACACAAAAATGATTTATGCTCTTCAGTGCTCAGGAGTAGCAGATCCTAAGGGAAGTGCTGCAGATTGTCATGTAGGGGTTTTGTGGCAGAAAGAAATATTTGTGTGCACTCACCCGTTCTTTTATTTTTTCAGTGAGAAAAGGCTTAATTAGAGCGAAGACTGGGTGGAAGAATAAAGGCTCATTAATCAAGTGGATACCTCGAACTTTTAGGGGAAAGGAATCCTGTGAACATAACATGAAAAACAGCATAAGAGAAAGGAAATATTATTGAAAAGATTCTATTGTTAAGGACAAATCTGTAAAAAACTATCTAGTCCTTCTGACCTTGTAACAGCTGCACTTTGGGGTGTTCTTAGTTTACACTGACCCAACAACACTTAGAAAAATCACATCTTGTTCCTCCTATTCAAAGGAACAATCCCCCCGCCAAGAGCCCCCAAAAAACAGTATGAGGATAGGCTACTAAAAAAAACAACCCACCAAATTATGTATAAGTTATGTACACAAATCTTGTGCTCAGCCTTTCCTCAGAGGTACAATTCTTCACAGCAGAGATTCTGCTGTTAATTTACCGAAGAGCTCTCTAGCCACATGCTTTCATTGGCAATTCACAGCCTGAAGTATTATATGTAAATATATATATATAAAAATCATTGAAGCTACTAACTTTAAGTTAAATAAATTATAAATATAATTTAGAGACCTTATAAATATAATTTAGAGCCTTGAAACTACTGGGAATTTACCTAAGCCAGTTGTTCAGCTTTACAATATTACTATCATAATGAAAATTTAAAATTATATCTGCTATACAGCCTTTATAATATGTCTATTTGCGTTCAAGATTCATTTAGAAGTCCCAGACCTTTGCAAGTTCAAAGAAAATATGGTAGTGCTCAAAGACAGCATTATGCAATGGGAAAAGTAGAGCTTCCATTCACATCCCAACTGATACTACCTCTTCAGCCAGAGGTTTTCTGCTTATAAAAGTGGTACTTCTCACAGCTTTCCCCATTACACAGCAGCTCTTCTCACATTATTTCATGCACTCTTCCATGGATTAAAAAAAAAAAAGCAAACCCAAACACCACACATTTCTGAAGTGCAACTTATTTTAGATTTTAATGATAAAGACCTTAAAACTATTTGATTATAGGTTGATTGCATGTTATTATGTGTTATCATATACTTAAAGGCTACTATCGTGTTTTTCAAAGAACAGTTTAGTTTTGCCTGGGGTAAGAGATTTTTTTAAGATGATGTCACTTACTAATGTTACTATGCCTTAGTACATATTTCCTTTCTATTAACTTCTGTTTCTTCATAAAGGATAGTAATTTGCAAGAGGCATTTCTTAAGAAAAACACAGGGTTGAAACTAAGGTTTCCTTAATTTTTACTTATAGGCATATTGAACAACACCAAGACAATCTCTGGGTGAAATATACGAACTCAATTAAAGTGATGAAAGGAATCTGAAAAATAGAAAAGAGGTAAACTTACTTCTCAGAAAAAAAACCCAACACTGGCAACATAAAATTCTTTTCTGCCTTTTTTCAATAGCTATAATAAACATTTAGAAGCTTGAAAAACATGCAACAAAGCTGAAACAGGACAAGATGGAAATATCACATTAAAATAATTTCCTGGTTCGAGATAATGGACTGAAGCCTTTAGATGTAATTGTAAATCCTGTTCTATTTCAAGGTTAAAAAAAATTACTAGCAACCCGTTTACTACCTCAGAAATCGACTGAAACACTCTCACATGTCCTGTTCTCATGAGATCTGGCCCAGGACCATATGAACATCAATAGTTATTACTCTAGATGTGAGAAGTTGGGAATAGCTGGTGGTTTCACTGAAGTTTTACAACTTTACAAAAAGGAAGAACAGCTGAAGTTCTGGTGATATTAGTTCAATGACTAAGCTTTGACTGAACCTCAGATATGAACCTTAGCAAATCAGAGCAAGAGATTATCTCCCTGGCTCATTTCCACATCATAACAGTTCTATCATTACTGATTTTCAACCTAACTTCTGAAGGAAAATGTGATTATAGGACACACTGTAGCTTGCCTGTCAATTCTCTGCCCCCTTCTTCTTTCTTTTGTTCCCTCCCCCCATTTCCCCCCCTCCCCCCCAAATCCATTTGCAAAGTTCAACTGACTTTGACAGAAAGAAACAAGTCTTAAAGACAGTAAAGTCCCTAGAAGTTTTGTGAAAAACAGGAGGTGAGGTAGCAGTGAGTAACACAAAATAATGTTCATGTTGGAGGGCAAAAAGCAAGCAAAACATAAACATTATACATTCTGCGGGTAGCAGCTGGATGGTTATGTAGCATCATCCATACTGGTAGCAAGTTAAGTACTGTCTTGCTCTTAACTATTCTTAGCACATGCTATTCCTCATCTTCTCTGAGTCTCAGGGAAAAAAAGCTTTGAATGTTGAGTTAACACACAAAAAATTGGAAGAGATAAAACTGCAAGAAGGTAGATTTAGATTAGATATCAGGAAGAAATTCTTTACTGTGAGGGTGGTGAGACACTGGAACAGGTTGCCCAGGGAAGCTGTGGCTGCCCCATCCCTGGAGGTGTTCAAGACCAGGCTGGATGGGGCTTTGAGCAACCTGGTCTGGTGGGTGGTGCCCTGCCCAGGGCGGGGGGGTTGGAACTCGATGATCTTTAAGGTCTCTTCCAACTCTAATCATTCCATGATTCTATGAAATGGGATAATGAACACAGAAAAACTTACAAAACTGAGCTTCATCTGCTCTTACACTCATGAAATTCTTGTGTTGTAACAGGTCTGTGGAGCCTTATAAAACATCAGAGGTTCAAGGACATTTACTACTACATGAGAACATACTTTAAGTGAAATCAAGCACAACCTATGTCTGAACTATCTGACTTTTAATGGATTTAAGTTTTTTTTTTTCAAGCCACATAGACTCTAAGAAGGACTAAGGAAGGAAAACTTACCATAGCTTAGAACAGATGAAAAATAGGGAGTTCCAGCAATGAAAAAGCATAAAGCAGAATGTTATACTTACTGTGAGCACAGCAGCAATTTTCTTGGCCACTGCTGGACTGATTTGAAATGCATGAGCAAATCGCCACCCTTGAAGATCAAAGATAGCCTTGACTCCATTCCGCTGAGTCTCAATCTCCTTTACAATGAGTTCAGAGGTGATAAGACTTACACGGAACACATCATATGCAGTAAATAACTTGGGATCCCACTGTCCTGAAGAGTAAATAGATTGCACTGCATTACCAGGAGAATACCGCATGTACCTGTAACTTTGCTTGTTACTGCTTCTAACGTGCTTCTCATGAACAAGAAGTAACCAGCAATATCAAACAGACTTGCTAGCAAATAAGTTATTTTGTGTGCCTGCTCTGTCACTCATCTTTTGAACTCTTTTTGTGGATGGTACCATGTAATGGTAGATGGCTGTAGATGGCACCTAATGTAGTATGTTCCACCTATGGCCGTAGCCTCCAGTAGAAGGTTTTGACAGGAACAGCTTAATTCAGTAACAGTCATTTTAGCAGAAACCAAGGATCAGCAATCCAATCAATTTGTATAATTTTTCTTCAGTGCAGTAATTCTGTCAAGGTTCAGTGAATCTCGCTTGTTTTTCTGGCCTGAGCAAAGAATGACACGGGATGAGCCTTAACCCTGGATGAAAGCTTCAGAGAACACAACTTTTCAGAGATACATTATTTTCTACTAGACCAGCTGATATTAAAATGATTCTTTAGAAATTGTCAAAAATAATTTCTCTGTCCAAAACAAACACAAAGAAATATGTTAACACGTGATCATTTAACTATATCTTCTAAAAAGACTTTTGGGAGTGCATGAAACAAACCAAGGATGTTCAGGGTGTTGTTAGACAGGGCTTTTTTCCTACATCTAAGCAGTGAAAACCTAGTGAACTTCTCACCCTCATCTAAACTGAACATTGGTACATGACTAGGTGTACACCCTTTTTTTTTTTTTTTCCTGTTCTCTCTCTCCCCTTTGTGCTGCACGTGCACCAGTACCACAGTCTTAGAACATGGCTTTGAAAATTTGCATGGAAACAAGTAATTGTTGCAACCCAAATAACTCAGACCCAAATAACCACATATTCTTGCAGGTTTTAGGGTTTTAACCTTAAGACGTTTTCTGATGCAGACAAGAATTCCACTATAAAGAAACTAAGATTGTACAGTTTTAGCCATATCAGTATGTAAGTCAAATTATATATAACAGTTACAGGTCAATAAGCTTTATATTAATGTAAAGGTATTTCTAACAGGGAACATAAATATGCAACATTTTTAGTTAAGACATTCTGATAGGATCTAATTTTACCAATTCCTGGTGTTGCACGCATAAAATACTTTTATTTTGCTACTGAAATTGTGATAATGAAAAGAAACCAAAACCAACAAATCAACAACCAAAACACAACCAAACTGTCAATGCCAGAGCCAGGTGTGAATCAGGTCCAAGCAGTTTTGTCACTCACCAATTCTGTATATTAGAACTTTGCTTCCATGTGGGTCCCTTGATCTCAGGACTCCGTGATAGCCAGCATGCAAAAGACCAAGAATAGAAGATGGTTGTAAATCTGCACTTATTTCTGGGCATTCAACTCTCCACTTCTGGTAATTCTTCAATAACTGGAAAAAAATAAATGTGAATGACCAACAGGTATCAGGTATTACATGAAGAGCACAGTGAAAAATGTATTTTCAGTATGTGGTCACAGTCAGAGGTTCAAGTCACTAAATTAGCTGTCAGTTCATTGTGTATTTTAATCAAATCCCTCTTAGCAATAGAAGGTTCCTATACTGGATCAAGTAAGTGAGTTATGATGAATTTAGAATCTTGTCAACTTGTTAATGGACACATACCATTTTGTGTCAGAAAAGAAAATTGGAATATGGAGAAAAAGTCAGTAGGTCCTATGTAAAATACACCTGAAAGCCAATTTTCTTACTCAGATTTTGTTTGATACTGCATCAGATTCATTCAGGGTTTGTTGAACTTAGATGGGCAAAATCTTAAGATGAACATTCTCCCTTCACCATCCCACCACAAGCTCCACCCCTGCAAAGTATGAGCCCACTTTATACACACAGTCATTAATAACTTCAGTGTAGTATTTGAAACAGGTTTGATGATCAGCATATCTAAAGCACATTTTCAAAGTGCCTCCTACCCCTCTGAAATTGCAGAATATAACAATGTAGTGGGTCTATTACCCACGAGACAATTTCCCTCCCCCAGAGTGGAAATGATGAGAACCCGTTTTGCTAAAATAGAGACCGTGTTCATTATCGGGGACGTGACCACCCTGGTCCCTAAGGTTGGAAGGCAGCACCACCACCAAGGGCATCTGAGGCACAGGAAGAGCTGTGTGTTGAAAGGCAAGGGCCTAACTCTAAGGAAGGATCAATTAAAGGCGTTCCTTTCTGAGCTAACATCCACGTAGGGGAATTACAGGGGATACTGTGAAAGGTCATCTTAGAGATGAATCACGAGAAATTAAGTTGGTGATGCAGTAGTTCTAATTTCCAAGTCTAACTACTGTTTCTCCTTTAATATTAATTAAGTAGTGGTGGAGAAAATGAACTGCTATGGCCTGCAACTAAAATTTATTTAAGCCGTTTTGCATAGGTAAGCGGGAAGCCATGCACAACCATCTTCTAAAAACCTTCCTCTAAATTCATCAACTAAATTCTGCCTCTGCTGCATTACCCACCCATGCCAAGTTCTCTAGTACTGAGTTTGGAGGGTAGAGGGATAGCTATGGCAAGTAATTTAGATTGTGTGTTTAAACTTCCTAAATAGCTACAGTTTAGACTTCTAATCCGAGACCTTCAAAAGAGCTAAGAGAATCAGAATTTTTCAGTACCTCGTTTCAGAAACCAAAATATAGGTTTAAATCTTAAAGGCAGCATGCACAGGCTAGCCTTTCAAATAATTACCGTATTTCATCAAACAGCAAAACCCAATCTGATCCTCAGCACAGTTTCACAAATTAGGTGTGTTCCCCACAATGAAAGCATCAAACAGGTCTTTTATCTGTTAATTTGTATTAATAGAAATTTATTTTTATTCATTTCTCAATTATTTCATGTTTCACAGCAGGAACGGAGTTAAAAGAACTGTCATCTCCAACTAATAAAACATAACTGTAAATAAATTACAAATTTCTGGTATCTACGCAAGTATAATTTTCTTCACCATTTTCACAGAAAGGATGGTCAGAAGGAACCTCAGTGGACACTGAATTCATCCCTTGGAACATCACAGCCTCATAGAGGGAGACCTAAGATTCACCATCCTTTACCTCACAGCATGCTTATGTTAGATAGTCTTTTTTCTTACCCTTCCCTCTACTTTCAAGTCTCTTGTATTGTTTTACATATACTTTTTCTTCAGCTTAAAGCTTTTCTGCTCAGATGAAGGTTGTGAATTATTTTGAAAGTCTCTCAAAAGAATTGTCATGAGGAAACTATTTATAAGGCATTACTGTTTGTCAGAAGAATTTATTTACAAGCAGATGACAAATCAATCAGAAATTATCTATATCCTTCATGGAAATAGCATCTATAAATATGTATTTATAGGTAAAAAAATGAAAAAGCTCATCTGCCACACTAAAATCCTATTTGATTTGGCAATGAGAAAGTTGATAAAAGCTTCATTCTAAATCATACACCGTAGAAAGAAACATTTAACCATTAGGAGAATTTTACTCAAAGCTTTTTGACTGCATTAAATCAGTTCTAGTCTAGGCTAACTTAAAAACAAACAAACAAACAAGGTGGGGGGGGAGAGAGTAGGGAAAGTAAGTTAATTTGTGGAACAGTAATTCGTTGTAATTGCAAAGATGAGGTATTCTGATTATCTCACTCTGTTAGTGCTTGACTCTCTACAAAGGGCACTGTTTGAGCAATACCAGCTGCTTTGTGCCAACCAGACACCACTGTCAACATACTACGTTCTTTTCCTTGGTCTTTCCAATACAAACACTTAAAACAGCAGCTAAATACAGAAACACCCTCAAAACAACTATGCAAACATCTGTAGCTTTGTCATTTCTCCCTTTTCTTCTAAAATCTGTTGTACCACAACCTAATCAACAATTACATAAATATTTTAAACATCTCTTTGAAGAGCTATGTGCCAAAACCAAGATGAGAAAAAAACCCCGATACATTCATTCAATACCCTAAATAATCCCATTTTGTCAGTACAGTTATTTTCTCATTTTCACAAATACTTTCCCAAGTGGTACATCTTTTAGACATATAACATGGCTAAGTTCCAAACATACTTCCCTTGGTCAGAAAATCATGAAGTGCTGAAGAGAGTTCAGATTTTGAAAACTTAATTAATTACCTGAAATGTTTTAGAGCTGAAGTAAAGGTTAGCATTAGGTGATCTTCCACAGCATCTACAGCTAGTTTGGGGACATATTCTGTAATCCTTAAACATATAATGGGATTCAAAGCCTAGCAGTGAATACTTACAGTTTTACCTCATTTTGAAAATATCTAGTCTAACATTATTTAAGCACAGAAATTCACATGCAATTTTTAAAATGTGATTTACTTATTCTTTTTAGTAAAGACAGCAAGGAAAAACATAAACATATATATAACAGTCTGGATTTAGAAGATGAAGCAAGCTAATGTCAGGAAAAACAGGAGCATTTGTTAGTATAAAAAATGGCTCGTGTACTTATAACGCAAGGAAAACACCTCAATGTATAATTATCTGTGTTTACAAACTGAATAACCTACTTATCATCTGCTCAGCATCTGAAAATAGATGCAAGAAAACTTGATAAATGAGGAAAGCTGGATGAAAAACTTCAGTGTCTGGAGTTAAGCATTAATCAAGAGGTTTTGTCCTGAGGTGTCTTGGGGATAGTTCCAGATTTCTGAACATCAGAAGTTACTGATTAATCCAAGATTCATGTGCTACAAACCAAAGAAATGTGAACTTAGTACTTACTTAGAATTAAAAGAACTAGAAAACAATGCGCTTGCTACAGAAACCAATGTATCTGTAGATGTAAATTATTTTTTCTTGATGAAGAAGTATTTATTCATATTAACAAGGATGCTAGACAGAATTAGGCCTCTACTGTGTCAGCAGATGCACACAGTATTTAGGGAAAAAAAGTGTTTTCTGTTGGCAATCTTTGGAGGAGAAACCAACAGATCAAACTTTAGAATATAAACATGTATATATACACACATAAACACACATCTTTGTGCATATATATTTTCTGTATTGTTTTTGATACGTGTGAATATAGCTACACACAGAATTTAAACATATGGTATACATGGAC
Source organism: Limnodromus scolopaceus (assembly GCA_028565335.1). NCBI lineage: Eukaryota > Metazoa > Chordata > Aves > Charadriiformes > Scolopacidae > Limnodromus > Limnodromus scolopaceus. Next base: position 122,027,167 of record JAOXNO010000013.1, read on the forward strand.
AAAGAATCTAAAGTATTTTTATAGAGACACAGAACTTTCCCAATTCCACATGCGTTACCTCTTTGCCAGTTGGGAGCAGACTGGCACATGGGTAAGCTGGGACATTTGGTTTAGCACAAAGGGAGGTCTGGCTGACTGACTCGTGTCTCCTCAGCAGGCCACAGAGTGTAAGAGGGGCTCTTCCATCCTTTTCGAGGAATCCCTCTGTATTGATGGAAGAAAAGCAGCCAAGTAACTGATTTAAACTTGGTATTTATATTTGAATGACGTGAAGATCCTCAGAGATAATGCCTGAGACTCAGAAGTATGTTTGACACTGCAGAAAACAATCTTTCTTGTGCATCATAATTATTTAGAGTGTGGCCAGTAGGTCGAGGGAGGTCATTGTCCCCCTCTACTCTGCACTGGTGAGGCCACAACTGGAATACTGCATCCAGTTCTGGGCTCCCCAGTTCAAGAGAGACAGGGAACTACTGGAGAGAGCCCAGTGAAGGGCAACAAAGATGATTGAAGGATTGGAGCATCTCGCTGATGAGGAAAGGCTGAGAGAGCTGGGACTCTTTAGCCTGGAGAAGAGAAGACTGAGGGGAAACTTTATTAATGCTTCCAAGTATCTCAAGGGTGGGTTGAAGGAGGATCGAGTCGGACAGGACGAGGGGCAACAGCACAATCTGGAACATGGGAAGTTCCAGTCAAATATGAGAAAAAATTTCTTTAGGGTGAGGGTGACAGAGCCCTGGAACAGGCTGCCCAGGGAGGTTGTAGAGTCCCCATCTCTAGAGATTTTCAAGACACGCCTGGATGCCGTTCTGAGTGATGTGCTCTGGGCAACCCTGCTTTGGCAGGGGAGTTGGACTAGATGATCTCTAGAAGGTCCCTTCCAACTCCAACAATTCCGTGATTGCAAGCAACTTATTTGCAGTACAACACACGAGGAAGTCTTGATTCCTCCATAAGTCAAATGCAGGGCAAAGACAAAATCTGACTGTACACCTTCATATCAACCAGAACTCATAAAAGGGTCCTAGGTATTTAGATAGATTTGAGCGCCATAAAAACTATCCTTACAAAAGTCTAAGTGTTATGTTAGGAAAACATCCCTTGGCAAAGGATTTCAATATTGCATTTTTACTGAATTTAAAGGTTTTCATTCTTTTCCCCAGAGTATGATCTATTTCAAGTACAAAAAGACAGTATCCCCAAGTCACTGAGAACCAGCCTTATACACGAGTTGTGGGATGTAATTCAAGGACACAAGAAAATGCACTAGGAGAAAGGATTTATGGAGGACAGGAGATGCTAGTTCTCCAGATTTCACATGTCACCACTGAATCCGAGTGACAGTGTTTTGGATCACAACAATGAAATCAAACATATGCACATAGCTGATACATTTAAAAGGGATATATAAACCCTTTAGCACAGTTAATGGCGACCTGTTGCCCTGCTTCTCAGTTTACAGCATATATAGTAGGTAGGTCTACCTGTACAAATTAATGAGCAAACAACACACCCAGCTCAGGTACGAACTCATATCCAGATTAAAATCTTTTGCAGCATTAACATCTGATCCCCACCTGTGTCTCCCACAGGCATTACAAAGGCACAGAATAGGCTGCAACAATATCACACTGTTCTTTCTGAGCGTTAATTTTTGTTAAGGTAAAGTATTGCCTAGAAGTCTCACAGGACAAGAAAAATTCTTATTTACCTATTGAAGGCTTGTTGTGGTGTTTGACAGTTACTGTTAGTCTGTGTCAAAGGACTCTCTGCTCATTCCTAGAGACAAATACCTGCCAGTATTTCATGTAGACTGATTCAACACTTTCTTACCAATAACATTCATGCATTTGAAATCCTTTCATCAAACCTATCTGCTTAACTTCACCTCTTCTTCGCTTTTACCTCACTTCACCTGTACTCAAGTTGTTCGGGATCATGGATACATCTCCAGCCACTTTCTAAGACAAGGCACTGGGCCAAGTTTAATTCTTCCTGTGATTCAAAATGCAGAAAAAGAATCCTATTCTATCTTGAGAACAGTCTGATACTGAGCTTAATTGAATAATGACTGGCTTTAAAAAATACAAACAGTTCTTCACTTCCAGCTACCTGTTTCAGGGGTAGATTTTCTTCTAGCATGATGTATATCAATAGATCTGTGCTTGAAAGCAAGTCTGGAATTGCCAGTGGAAAAACGTACAAGATTGCTGTTGGAATGAGTCATCATAAAAGATTCAGAAATGAAATCTCTTGACACAATCTACCCGATCATTCTCTTCTGAAGCATTTCCAAATGTTGATAAACTGAAATCAGATAAATCTGTGTCAAATATTAACCAGGGATGCATCAGTAAACAGCCTGGTCAGGCGCCAGACTCTTGATTCACATTTAAGCCTAAGTATGAGCCCATACTAAGAAAGATGCTTGGCAAGGGCTTGAAGACCTTTGGTTGAAAGCCCTGACAGGGCCACAAACTTTGATTATCCCTTAAAGGCTGCTGTACAAGTACTTATACAGGAGAACACAGCGTCCCAGTGGGCAAAAAAGGGACTGATTCAGCCTGAACTCCAAAGTGCCAGGCAACATCAAACCAGGGCAGGAGGGAGCAGCCGCTGTCAGGACGGATGGCAGGAGGACCCTGTCTAGGATGATGTACCAACATAACCTCTCCATCAGGTCAAGCTTGGGTTAGATTATGACCACCACAGATTTTTGCACAATAATTCTCTTGGACTTTAGTATACCAATTGCAGATAAAATTGCAGACATTCCAAACAAAACAAAACCCAAACTAACCAAACAAAAAAAACTACAAACACACACACACCCTCCCCAAAATGCTTCTTTTCTTCTTCCCATGCTGTAAGAGAAGTAACCTAGAAATCGGTGTCAGCTGGTATGTGGAAGATTAAATACAAGTAGCTACAGCATTTAGAGACCTGAAACTCTAGACAGAAAGATTAAACACAGGTGATTTTTGAACATCAAAATCTCTTAGTTCAAAGAAGGGTCAAAACAAGAAATTTAGAAACTTAGCAGCCTGTGGAGACTCAGAAATTCTGAAAAGATTCCAAAAAGACTCAGTTTTTCCAAAACAGGTCCCCAGCCCTAGAGGTCCGAGTCTCCAGACGAACATAGGAAATTTGCTACTTCTTAGACTCCATCTCTAAACACAGCTTAGATTCTACACTCCTGGAGATTAGTCTTACCTACAAGACATCTCATAATTAATCACAAGAAAGTACAGAAACGTATGGGCCAAATTCTGAAGTCCCACTGTCCTGTCTACAGGATTATCAGTAACAACCAATTGCAATGCAATTAGGAGTGCATATTTAGGAATGCATATTGTCTTCATTAAGCCCTGCTTTTTGGAACCAAGGAATATAGGAAAACAAAATGGCTTTTGTTGGAAAAGCAAAAAAAAAAGGCACGGTCCTACAGTTATTAATGCACAACTGATACAAACAATCTCGCAAACTTCAAGCAAAAGCAAGATCCATAAATATTCAAAGGAACCTGACTTGACTTGCTAGTTCTGCTGAGGAGGAAAGCTTTAAAGCTATGATACGAGTCTTATGAGCCAAATTAAAAAAACACAAAATATAATTTTTAAAGCTATTTCTGATTAAGGGCTTAATATAATTTCTCATTTAGCTACCCTGATCCTGCAGTGTGTCCACATGCAATCAATCTTCTCTTATTGCAACTAAACTTGGAAAATCTACAGTTGTGGAGAAGTCAGAAACTAAAAGGTGAGGTCTGTTGGGCAATGCTCTGTCCTCATCAAATTCCACTAAAACACAGCTTCCAGTTGGCACAAGCGAATACATGCTTTTGCCCTGGGAAGATCTGGAAACACTTTCTTTTCAGAAGGGTTAGTGGCTGACAACCTTTCTGCAAAAAAAGAAACAATTAATAACAATTTGTTCCTTTGGGCATTAAAAATACACATGCCATTCTCTGTATGGCGAAGTGCCTTACAAACAGCTAGGAAAGTACCAAAAACTTACCAAAGCCCCAAAGGAGCGTTGTAAATGACAAAACTCCAAGAGAAAAGAAGTTTTTACTCACAGACTCATAGCTTTAGGTTAGAGACACTATAAATCTGTAGCGAAACCGGTTACCGTTGCTAGTAACTAGTAATCTGAGCCTGATAAGTGCGATAAGGGTATCCTTTAAAGGATATTGTTTCCCGACTGAAGTCGTGACCTTACCACGCGTACCCGTCACCTCTGCGTTACGCGGCCACACCGCACTTACCATAACCTCGGCGTTACCTGAGGGGAGGCTGCACAAAGCCACCCGCCACGCCGCGCCTTGGCGGGGCCCCACGCGTGACGAGCAATTAGTTACACCCTGAAACTCCCCGCTTGGCCTCAGCCGACCCCCAGCATCGACAACACCCCGCCTGCTCCTCCATTCCTCAACCAACCCCGGCGCCTCCTCACCAACCCCCGGGGCTGAGGCGAGACCCCCGGGGGTCGGCGGGATGCGAGACCCGGTGGGCCTGCGGGACGCCCCCGGCATGAGGCGAGCCCCCCAGGGGTCGGCGGGGTTCGAGAACCGGTGGGCCTCTGGGACCCCCCGGGCCCGAGGCGAGGCCCCCCGGGGTCGGTGGGGTGCGAGGCCCGGTGGGCCCGTGGGACCCCAGGCCGTGGCCGGCTGGTATCCGCCGCCGCGGGGGCTCGTCACACAGAGTCCTCTCCTCTGTGTGAAGTCCTTCGTCCTCTCCTCGCCCTCAGCAGGCAGCCCCCTCAGCCCCGTTCCTCTCCCCGCTTCCCCTCCTTACCCTCCATGCCAGGTCCAGGTTGAAGTCCCGGGCTCGCAGGAACCTGACTAGGAAGGAGTCGGTGAGGGGCTGGGGCCAGCGCTGGCCGGGCTCTGCCTCCGCCCGCCGCCGCAGCTCGGCCACGGCGCTGCGCACCCGCGGCGAGTGGTCGGGCAGGTCGTTGAGGCGCCCCGCGCCCGTCGGCCCCTGCGACATCCCACCGCCGTCCCCGGCCGGCTCCTCAACCGACGGCCCCCCTCAGCCCCGCCGCCACCGGCCGGCTCCTCAGGCGACGGCCCCGCCGCCTCGCCGGTCCCATTGGAAGCCCGGCCGTGGCCGAGCCCCGCCGGGCTGCCTCCGCCCCCGCCCGGCCTTAACCCCTCAGCACCCTCCCGGCCCGGAGGGGAGAAGGGGAGGAGGCAGGTGTGCTGCGCTGCGTGCCCAGCCGGCTGGTAGTCTTTTTGGGGTGGTTTTTTCCACTTTTATGAGTTTCACCAGTTTTTACAATTTTACGCTTTAAGCCCATCTCTTGGGGTTTTTGGGTTTTTTTTTCGCTTGCAGATCCAAAAAGGAGCTGGGCTGCTCCCCCCCCTTTCCCCCCCCCCCCCGGAGCATGGAGACCCGGTGGCCCGGCCCGGCCCCGCATCCCCCGGCCGGCCCTGAAACACGCCTTTCTGGGCTAAAATAATCCATTCTCAGAGGTTACATGGCAAAAAGCTGCAGCGGGGAACTGCTGCGTAAAGGAGGGGGTCGGTGTTGGTGGGAAGCGGCCTTGGAGCACCTCTTCATTAACGTGGAGACGCGGGGGTAGAAATAGCATCCGTTCTGCCTGGAGAAAGGATGGGGGAACGGAATCCAGCTTTAGTCCGGCTTTGCTGCCCAGCAGCGAGTTCAATTATCGAAGGTGAAGAGTTCATTGCTGCTATTAGGGTTTTTATTACAACCATTTCCTTTGATTAAGTTTCCTTTGAGATCTCTGTGGCCTACTTAGGCTAAAAGCCTTACTTCATTTACCGTGCAATTTATAAGCCATACTTAGGCCTATTAAAAGGTTCACAAAACTTTGTGCCAGATTATCTACCCCTTCTCTGGTTTTCTACGTGTACACTTAATACTCGTTTTTTGGTCGGCCTTTTGGTCATAGCTAACTATTTCTTGGACTCTTTAACATACTGCTGACACGTCTGCAGGTAGCCCCCTCAATTTTATGAATGAAAAAAAAAATAGCCTAACTAAACCCATAAAGGTAAAGAGCGGGAAGAGCGTGAATAATCATGTCAAAAAAAAGAGATTAAAGCAGGAACTCAAGGGACTGAATGGGAAAGATGCACCTGCAGGTGCACAAAGTGTTGCAGCGAAGGACAAAAATTGGGAAACAGGTGGGTGTTGTTTATAGATGGGTCAAGAGTATATAGAGGTGGACATGTAGAATGGCAGGGAGGAGGAAGGTGTGAGGAAGTATGGACCTGCCCTTGATCAAGAATTAAAAAACAAGCTGGAAATACAAGAAGAAACAAAGAGAACAGAATGTGGAGAGGGCAGTAACAGCGGATTGTGCTAAAGCTTTTGTTTCTGTACACAGCTGGGCAGAGCCTCCATGGGAAAAATGTCATGCAAACGTGTAACCCAACCACTGGTGGCAGGACAAACACAAAGGGATGTCACAGTGAGGTCACACAATGCTTTTAAATGCCACTTCCTAATTTTTGAGCACTTAGTTTTGCCATCTTAGTGTTATTACAGCTTAAAGTTTTGTCTGCAAAACATGAAGGGTGAGAAACTACAGATACCTTTTATTACCCCCTTCAGCTGAGCAACTCATAGCTTTTAGCTAGCTTTTCTACAAAATTCACATTGCAATTTTGGCTTCATATTTGACCAAAGTTAGTTTAAGCGATTTCCCTCAAGACTATTTAAAATAGACTTTAGGGTTCTATTTCTCAGGACATGATCATCCCCCTGTACTGGGCACTGGTGAGGCCCCACCTCGAGTGCTGTGTCCAGTTTTGGGCCGCTTACCACAAAAAGACATTGAGGGGCTGGAGCGGGTCCAGAGAAGGGCAACGGAGCTGGTGAGGGG
>JAOXNO010000013.1:122048442-122059304 GCA_028565335.1 Limnodromus scolopaceus
TTTGCACAAAGTGCTGAGTTTATGATTAATTTCTTCTCTATATCTTTCCAGTGACCTAAATCCTTTTTTTTTTTTTTCCTCCTAAGAGATCAATATCCTCAGGCTGTTTCTTCATAGACTATGTTTTAAACATGAAAAATACCTGACATGATATAGGCATACTAAGGGTGAAAGATTAGCTTCCCATGTACATCACCCTGGTTTATGTATCTTACTCTGCTTCCCTCCCTTGTGGTGGAAAGAGCTTTTGTGCTTTAGCCATGAGCAAACCAGACTTTTGGTGACACCTCAGTGACACGTTACATTTGACTACAGTGCATTTATCAATAGCTGGGCCTGGATTCTCTGGGTTCACACGTGCACCCTTTAGGGACTTTTATAATAGAGCATCTAGAGTCTCTTCCATTGGCAATTCACACACGCTTTTCCTTCATATCCTGCCTCAACATTAATTTAAAACATTTTTTCTGTGAACAACAGAAACCTGGCTTACTCTAAATTTGTCCTGTATCTCTTAAACTGTTCCAACTGTGATTACTTCCAATTTCCTAAGCCTCAATAACTACTAGTGCAGCACCTCTGATCCCTCCCCAGACCTCAGTATTGCCTTCGCTTTCCCACCAGGCTCCCCCACTTCAGCTCTCCAGCTCCCTCACCCCAGAGCTGAAGACCTCCTTGACCTGCCCTGGCCACCAAAGCCCTCTCATGGGTCTCACCTCTGCTGGCCTGCTTCCTGGGCAAGACTTGCAGGGGCTGTGGCTGTGCTGGCCACCTGCCTGTGACCGTTGGCAAGCAAAAAGGATAGGAACACATCCATCTTGTTTCCTCCTCTCCTTCTCTGTCTATTCCCCATTTGTGATATGGGTTAGAGGAGTTTGTTCTCCCACCAGAGAAATGCCTTTTGAGGGACACTTTCCTCAAAACCACATGCCAAGTGAAGCCTGGAATTTCACCTTCAAGGCAGAGGGAGAGGACGTGGTAGTGGCCAGAGGGCTGAAGGTGTCACAGCTTCTCCTGGCAGCTGGAGGGGCTCTGGAGCTCCCACCACAGCACCAGGTAGGTGTTTGACAGAGAAGCAATGTCAGGAACAAACAGTTATGCTAGAAGCTTGTACTGTCAGATTGAACAGCAGGGGAATTACCTGGCCGAGAAGTCTGTAGCCGCGGTGCTTTGTTCAAAGCTCTGCGGAAGCTGGTTGATGTTAGGAAGAGTGTGTGCACAGCAAATGGCTAAAGAATAACTTGGAAAAACAAGCCTTGGTCTCCACAAGGAGTTTGGCACAGTGTCCGTAATTCAGACCTGCAAAACTGGCTACACGTGCCTTCCTGCCCCTTCCCCTGGCCATGTGCAGTAACACCACAACAGTCTTCTTTCGTTTCTTATTCTTTCAGGACTGATGAGGCACTTGGGTAATGCCAAACTTCATCTTTATTTAATATATTTAAAGAACTACTTATCCAAATCACTTTGAGTCTGGCCATAAACCTCTCCTTCAAATGCCAAAAATACTAATGGGAAATGATCTATTTTGAGAGTACCAGACATGAAGAAACACTGACATTTATAATGGAGAGCAGTACATCTCCATAATGGTGAACACCTTGTTTTACTTCTGAAACAGAAAACTTGATTTTGGAAAAGGCGGAACCCAAACACTCGGAGAGCAATCTTATTCCTCTTGCCAAGAATATTCCTGATGGGGTTTTGACTCATGGATTATAGTCTAACATTTCACAGCCACGATAATTTCCAGTTGCCCCAAGATTTCCGAGATGGGCTTGGCAACCCTGAGCAGCGAGTCACAGCGGGGTGGCTTATTTCAAGCACCACCTAGTGGATCTATTTAAAAGACAAACACCAAAAAAACCCTCAAGTCACAACAGCTCTGAAAAACGCTTAATTAATAAAGGTGAAAAAATACTAGCCTCTTGAGCTGTTAGATGTACAAAATTTGGCTCTTACTGAGCCTTAGCACAGGACATTCTCTTCCCAACTCATTAGGGACAAAATATGAAGAGAGTTATGTCCTTCAATGATCTGAATTCCCCGAGTGAAAGAAAAATTAACTTCTGCTTTTAAATGAAAACAAGTGAGAGAGAAAGACTGAGATGTCATGGTTTTCATAATGGAAAATAACTAACCAAAGAAAGTAGTATTTTCTATATTTCTGATCTTGTTCACTGGTCAGTAAAATGTGGCTACATATTTACGCAAGTATATAATTTTTAAAATTTAGTATATTATGCTTAGAGACACTTGATAGGACTAGTATCTGAGCAATTTCTTAAAATAAAAATAATATAACATGATCCAATACAGGAAGTTTATTAATTCTTTTATTGGTTTTGTTGATTTAATTTATGTATGGAGGGATGGTTACTTATTTTAAATTCTGTTTGATCTGAGCATCATATCATAATGTACATAATTCATACATTAAATACTGCGCTTTAAGAGCATTCTTCAGCAAGACTTCAGATTTGTTGCTGCAAGAAACTGAGATTTGAATGAAAATATTAAAATATGGAGATGGGTTGTCAGCCTAAAGTTAACTGAATTTGCCTGAGTCAGGACTGGGACCAAACCTTGAGCACCTGAGTACTTGTGCCTTGTCTAATTAGGGGGCTGGCCAGTGCAGACCTTGGAGTTAAGGTTAGGGAATAGAGATAGCCATTACCAGGCAACTAAAATGCAAAATAGAAAGAATACTGTGAAGTGTCAACAATAAGAGAAAGTCCTGTCTTGCCAGAATCAGTATAACAATTTATGATAAAATTATTGATGGCTGAAAGATCAAACCAGTGGCAAACAGAAATTAGTGAAAGAATTGAAAGCAGAAACCAACGCTCAGAAAAAATAATCTTGAACTCTCTACCCTGGAGACACTTTTGAGTGGACTAGAATTAATGGTGTTGATCCAGCAGCTGATCAGACATTTGATTACGTAGGCTAATGAAAAGCCTTAAAAAATGGACAGCTTCTCTGTCTGGAATAAAATATAAGGATCTGGAAAGGACTGTCCTTGATGAGGCTGTTAAAATAAAAACAGATTTACAATAGCCAGTGGGCTACGGGTTCCATCATGTAATTAGTAGTCAGCTGTATTTGATATTTAGTTATTCAATTAATCTATATTTAGAAAAAACCCAAAACCTCTTAGTTCTAACTTTGGTATATTTAAAGTATTTTTCACCCATTTTACATTAAACTCACAGTCCAGATTTAACTTGCTATTTTACAGTAAGACATGACTGAAAATAAATCAATTCTGTAAGGAATACAGAGCTACAAGTAGTGAAAAGAACAGACATTTATCTTTAATGAGGAAATGTTACTTTTAGTTGACTGAATGGAAATGATCGAGTACTATGTACTAACCATCACAATTTTATCTTTATTTGAAATTACCTAAATTGTTTTGCTCTGTATGTGGTACATTACAAGTTATCTCTGCTTTGAAACAGAATTTAAGTTGCACTCTTCCTACAAATAACAATGGGGGAATCTCACTTTGGTGCCTATTTGTTCATGGTCTTCTTTTGTAAATATTTGGATATTAAAAATATAAATAAACTATATTTATTTTGTGCCTAATTATATCAATACCTTTATCCTGCGGATGCCAAGTGGCTGTGCTGACAAAGTAGGTGTAGGGCTTACGTATTTCAAAGAAAACAAAACTTTCTCCTTCTCCAGATTTGTATTAAATATTTTAAAGTGACGCAAATACAAAATATCAAATGTTCTGATTCATAGGTCTCCTTCTCCCACATACTGTGGTCAAGGAAGCAGTCAAACAGAGAAATGAACTAAATTCTATCAGCCTTTGGTGATTAATTCTTTTTATTATCATACTGGTAAAAGGGTGAGTGGCTGGATTTTGTGCTCACAAAGGTAAATTGTAATAATGGTTTAGCGATCCAGAACTAATACATTATAAAAATCATAAAGCTGCCCTCTGCGGGTCCTGTATTTTTAAGGGTCAAATTTTGTAAATGGACAAAATTCCACTGACACTGTACGCTGATACTAGGGCTGAATTTATCCTCTTCCACTGCTCAGGGAAAATGGATGTATGTCTTTTTCCTGTTTTTTTTTTGTTCATGGGACTCAAAGAGCGCAGAGGAAAACAGCAGCCGTTCTGGTCAGTCAGAACAGTGCTTCTGAGGACTCGGAAACGCTGGCATGTGTCCAGAGCAGGATTTATGAGCAGGACTTCAGCATCCCAGAAGGTAAATGCTTTCAAGGAGATATGTGCAGCATGTTATCCAAGGACAAAGAAAGTTATCGTGGTTCATTGTAAAAAAGTTTGATTCTAAAAAGGTGATTGTGAACATTAGAATGTTTCTTAAACAGAGATGGCAATATAATTTACACAAAATTGTGCATGTGATGATATCAAGTGACACATATAAAATTAGCATATAGCTTAGCAGAGGAACATGATACAGATGCAAAAAAAAAAAAAAGATACTTATTGTAGATATCTTTAAGGCAAATGTCTTTCAGGAACACAATTCTTTACTTATTGCTTTATTGCACCATTATTTGGTGAGGGTTTGTTCGACTTTCTTGGGAAATAAAGATGTGTGGAGAAATCATAGAATCATAGAATGGTTTGGGTTGGAAGGGACCTTAAAGATCATGGAGTTCCAACCCCCCTGCCATGGGCAGGGACACCTCCCATTAGACCAGGCTTCTCAAAGCCCCATCTAGCCTGGCCTTGAACACTTCCAGGGATGGGGCAGCCACAACTTCTCTGGCTTATAACCCAAAATATAAAAGTATGACCTGGAAGATACTGCTTGTTGTTAAGCGTTGTAACACTCACGTAATTAATTTTGACAACGTCCTATAATTATAGAAGAACATTAAGCGAGGACTCATCCTGCATAGACATACCTGTACAGATAGCAAGGTCTACACATGGGTACAGGGATTACTTTAACTTTCTCAGGATCTGTCAGAGCAGGCTTGGAGCTAGCACTGGAAATATCCTTCACATTCCTCCTCTTCTGGTCAGCAGTGAGTATCTGCTTCAGCATTATGCTATGCGGCTTTGGAATCTAACCACTTAGAAACTGCATACCAAAAAGTATCTAGGGAAAAAAAAAAAAAGAAAGCATCATTGACAGTAGGATTTTAGAAAGTTTTGTAAGGTTATAAAACTGATAAAAATATTCCAAGTTTAGAAATCAGATTAATGGAATGAGATGTGGAATGGATGCTGGGAGCAGAGCCAAACTCCTCATTCTACCAAAGAGTAAACTTGCAGGACTTCTTGAGCAAGAATGGAAAACACAGAATCCTGTGAAAAAGACATGAGAGCTTCTCCCACTTCTGTAAAAAAAAAAAAGTAAAAGCTTTAGGGAGAAAAAGAATAATAGGACACTCCTGTGACATGACAAGAGCCAGGCAGTAAAAATATTTCATTTATCTAATGAAATAGTCAAAGAGTGCAGGAGTCAAAATGCCGCAGTGACATGCAGAATATGACTTCAAAAAGGTTTACTGAATTTCACTGAATTTCACTGAATTTTTAGAGTTGGAAGGGACCAATAGAGATCATCTAGTCCAGCTCCCCTGCTGAAGCAGGATTGCCTAGAGCTAGAGCATGTTACTCAGGACGGCATCCAGACGGGTCTTGAAAATCTCCAAAGAAGGGGACTCCATGACCTCCCTGGGCAGCCTGTTCCAGGGCTCTGTCACCCTCACCGTGAAGAAGTTTTTTCTCATATTTGAGTGGAACCTCCTATGTTCCAACAGGAACTAGATGATCTCTATGGTCCCTTCCAACTCTAAAAATTCAGTGAAATTCAGTGGTTGGCTGTTAGGCACCCCCAGGCTGTAGTCAGGATGATGGCATTGCCCAGCTACAAACAGGCGGTTACAGTGAGTAACGCCGTACACCAAAAGGGAGATTGACTGCTCTGTGTGATCAGGAGCAAAGGCAGCAAGAGACATTCATTTTACACAAATTATGAGTGAAATTTAGATTTAAAAATCAGACTGATGGACACAGAGGGTTTCAAGGAGAGAATGTATAGAAATAAAGGGGATTTTTTTTTTTTAAAAGCCTGTCTTTCATAAGAAGAACTAATGAGAGAAGATCTGTCAGCAACTAATCATTGTTGTGGACCCAGCCTACTGTGATAGGGGACTACACGCTCCCTTACGGCAAATAGTTCTCAAACACTGTTATCAAATATACTACTACTTTACATTGGTATATAACTGGAAAAGAACTTGCCAGTGTGGAAAGCTCCTGTCTTACCTCACGTTCCCAGATAGTGGAACCCACAAAAATGACGCACTAGTTAAAAAAAGGAAATAAAATCAAAGTATGTAGGAGGTTAAACCATTGATGTTTAAACACCAGAATCTCTCTTTTAAAGACAGCATACACTTAGCAGATTAACTAAGTCACAGCATTACCTATTACATTCTAAGAGTCCATCAATTATAATTTTATTCTAAGATGAATTATAGTCCTTTCGTACAATTTTGCAGTCCTTTCCTACGTTCTCCTCCAAACTCTTCCATAAGTGCAGGCCTGTATTTCCTCATTCCCAAGAAGTGCATCAACAACATTAACGTACCGTACAACTTTATCACGCTTTTGTGGTCAGTGTATTTTCCAGAACGCCTGTTGCATACTTGGAAATTCCCCATTCCATAGATGCTATTGAACTATTCGAAACTACTCAAACTTAGGACAAGAATGCTTGCTGGAATCTGCGACCTGCTGTGGTCTTCAGCACAGGACTGATTTTCACAGAGGGTGCAGAGCATGTAGTTGTTTAATTACCACTGACAAAGCCATATATGATAAAGGCTTTATAATACTCCTACTTTTGATAGCTCAGAACTCTTAAATCTTGTACACACAGAGGGAAGTTGTTTATCTGCAGTTGAGCTGGTTTTCACTCATTTGTAGCTGCGTTATGAAGACTTTCACCAACGCGGTGTTCCTTCATGCCAGATGAAGTTGGGTGGCCCAGTCTCTTGACCCCAGAGCCAGGGAGCTGAAGTGCAATCCCTAGGTACAGCCAGAGGTGTGCTAATAACTGGGACACTCTGGAAGGCAAGTTCCTCAGCAGTGACCTACACCTGAGCTTTGACTTTGTTTCATGAACCATCCACAGACTCTCTCAATCCCAGATGATCATTAAAATGCTGGTTGGTGGAGGTCACCTAGTCCAGCTTACTGCTTGGAGAAGGTCTTTCACCAACACAAGGTCATAATCCACTGATACATATATTTTTTAATATATTTTTGAGGCAGTAAAAACAGAAGAACACTAGTAGCACATACTTTCTACTTATTTAGTGAGTATTTTCATAATCTCATAATCTTTTTGAGCTGTCAGGCTACACTGAGAAACACAGGCATCGTGCTATTTACAGTTTGTCTGTTGTCTGGTATTAATTTGTAAGAGTCTTGGGGCCACCTTCTGTCTGTGGCCAAGACTTGACAAAGCACCTGTTTTACAGTCCAGGGAAAGCCTCTGAGATGTATGAGAAAATAATGGTTATTTGGGCTTTGTCTTTTTTTCATTTTACTGCCTAAGAAAAGAATCTTTGCTACATTTTCCGAGCACTAAAGAACTTGTGTCTTAAATCTCAGTCATTTTCAAAGAAGTTACTAACATAAAGTTTTCCTAATTTTTAAATTACACATATTCTTCTGGGTTTTTCCAGTGAAGCTGAACAGAAAAACGTATCTCAAAGGGTCATCCTTTTGCCCTTTAAGTTTGAGTTGGCACAATCACTACTCTGAAAGCAGTAATGGAAAATCCAAAAGGTTTTGTTGAATGTAACAGGGAAAGCTGATAAGGACCTGCTGATTTCATGGTTAAACAATGGCAGTTGTCCTCCTCCTGAGCTCTGTTGTATTCTAGAGCTACATTTCTAGAAGGGCTCCAAGACCTTTTCAGGGTCATGAGCATGCATCCGTTCGGTACATGTTTCAAAAAACCACGAGGAAGTGGAGTCCTGAAGAAAATGTCACAGTTGGCACTCCCTCTCCAGTTAAGTTCAGGTGAAGAACTGCTGGCATGGTGGCTTAGACTCTGCAAGTCATGTACATGGATGATGCAAATCTTCAACATGATAATCTGATGGCAAAGGGTGCTGGAATCAAACCGTCATAGTTCAGATCATAAACTGTTTTCCTGAATATAACAGACAATGGAAAATTAGGAGTGGGGGGGGGGGGGGGAAGATGCCCTAAACGCACTTTGAAAAACAAACCACATATATTTCCAAAGTCTCTAGGGCCACGTAAAGTCGGAACTTGAACTATAATATTACAGAACTAATTGCCACAGACCATTCCAGCAAGTCCTCAGAGGCTTGCATTATTCCCCATCAAAAAGGTTCATTTGAGCCTAAGACTTTGTCGAGCTTACAATGCAGACTGGAATCCTGCTGAACTTGCACTCTCTTTAAGGATAATTTTCACTCTACCACATTCCTAATGGTATAGATAAGGAGGAAAAATGTAGAATCCCTTCCCAGCACAGACACCAACATTATCAAAAACTGGAAATATGTGCAGCACAGTGAAATTTTGTCACACAAATCACAGCAACCATTATAAACTGATTTCAAAATTCCTACTGCTTTTATTTATTCCACTATTACACAGCATATTCAACTGAATAGATACCACTAAGTCACTAGGGGCCAGCACTTTCTCAAAGGCAATACAGTACTTCTATAAAAGGAGCAACGTTTAAAACCTTGAACATTCAAAACCAACCATCAGCCTGACAAAAATTAATGGCATTGGGTCGTAACCAATTAGATCTTAAACAAATGTTAAATTTGAGTTCTCCTTTCCTGATGTCTGTTTTCAAAGTTCTTGGCTGCCTACTTTCAAGACTTCTCTGTCTAACCAGGAGAGCTGAAACCATTAAAGAATGGCACTTTAATGTTATTTTATGATTCCAAAGACAGGGGGTTAAAAACCCCACTTCCTGAGTCTCAGGATAAAATCCTGAGAACTGGCAAGGTACGATGAAAGAGATGGTTTAAAGCCCGTTGTTTCATTGTCCTAGATTCCTTAGTGGACTTACATGGCAGATTCTTACCAAGTGTTCCTGATGTCAAGTTTAGGTCTCTCAAGATCAAAACGGGAATTTTTAATGCCATATTTAACATATAACTTTGTGGGACTTACCCATGGCCAGTAGTCCCCATGACCCTGTGAAATGTTGAGAAGAATATCTAATGTGGGCACTCTTTCCACCTAAGTGCCTGTGCTCTGTTTGACTTTTACTTTTCCTCTGCCTCCTCAGCCTTTGTTTTTTGTACTTAAACTAGAACCAGTTCACCAAGAAGTGAGAACCCACTCATGCCATAGCTGCCTTTGGAGTAGGAAAACGGGAAAAAAAGGGAAAGAAATATGATTTGAAAGACTGAATCTAAGGGTCCCATCTGCTTTGTAACTGTGGTGCCACAGCTGTGGGGGGTGCAGTCTTATTTGCTTGGATAGTGTTTTAAAGGAGTCCTTTCCAAAGTTAAGTCTGCAGATCTACTAAAGGTCGACTAGTTCATCCAGGTGTCATAAAAGATCAACTGTAACCTTGCCAGCTGCAGTTTAAATCCATGCTATTTTGTCCTATTTGAAAGGATGCAGACAGAAACTGTCACTTATGCATAAAAATACTTGATGACTTTCAAAAATTTTCATTCTTCTCCTTCTATTAAAACCAAAGGCGTTTCTTTCAGTCTTCTTCTAGAACCTATTTTCCAGACCTTTCATCATCCTTGTTGCTTCCTTCTGGACTACAGCATACATTTTTTGATGGGTGGTTGTCAGAATTACAGGCTGCACTACAACAAAATAAATAAGCACTCTTCAAGTCCTACCCATACCAATGTTTGGTAACTTCCAGTGTAACATTCACTCTTTGACACTAGTAAGAAATTATTATCCACTATAAACTCTTTCATCCAAAATTGCTACTTAGTTATAGACCAGGATTGCTTTGTGCAATTGTTTAAAAAAAAAAATCCTCTGTGAAGAAAAAATACATGCACTGAGTATCAGAAGGAACTCAGATTGTAAGTCCTGAGGTATGTACCTTCCCCTTGCCCTCACAGGTACGTTTATACCACAGATGGTATTGGATTTAAGGCATTCTCTCCTCAAAACTCTAAGCAGCCCATTAACCACCATGCTGACTTTCCAGATTCCAGTTTATAAATGCTTAATTCTCCCCTGAGGCACTGTTGCAGTGGTCTTGGCTTTTATTGATGGTTGCTGTAAGAAGCCCCTAAGCAGTTGCTGAACTTGTGTTTACACTGACTTATGGCTTGTGCACTTCACCAGTGATGGCGAAAGCAGCCACACAGGCAAAAACGCATCTGACAAACCGTTGCTCCTTCTCCCAACCTGTACCAAAGACTTCCAAGTGACAAGAGCGATGGAGGGCTACGCGGTAAACGTTACAGGCCGGTCACCCCGCCATCTACAAGGCAGCACCGTGAGGTAACGGCGACTCTCCCGAGGCCTCCGCCTGCCACCCCGACTGGAGCTGCTGCTGCCGCCGCGGAGGAGGCCGCAGGACCCGAGGAGCAGGCGGCGGGAAGACTGCCCAGGCCGAAGTCGCGGTCGGGCCCAGACCCGCTATAAGCACTAACGGCCATTAGCGGCCACTAACCGCCACAAGCGGCCCCAAGACCAGGCCGTCCCACAGCACTACGGCTGTGCCCTGCGCATGCGCGGGACGGACCGTAGTGCGCATGCGCGGTGGCGCGCAGGCCATTAACACTATTTACCGCCTCCCCCCCCCAGCATTCCTCAGCCGCCTCCTGGGAGCATGCGCGTTCCGCGCAGCGAGGGGCACATCGGC
>JAOXNO010000013.1:122059994-122076053 GCA_028565335.1 Limnodromus scolopaceus
CCAAAAGGTCGGGGTACCCAGCCCCCCGGCCCCCCAGCCTGCAGCGCCGCTGGCGGCGGGTGCGCGCGCGCGCGCGCGCGGGGGGTGGGGGTGTTGTTCCCCGCCCCACGTGACATGGGGGGGGCGGGGACGGGAAGGGAAAGGTCAGTGGCGACGCCGGCGGAGGGGGAGCGGAAGGTCAGGGCGCCGCGGAGCGGAAGTGGGAGCCGGAGCCTCGTCCGCCATTGTGGGGAAGCGGAGCCTGGAGCGGGGGGGGGGAAGCGGTGCTGCGTCCGGCTCCTTCCAGCGGGAACTCGATCGGCGGCAGCAGTAGTAGTAGCAGCGAGCCCAGGCGGCGGCGACGACAATCAGGGCGGAGGAGGAGGAGGAGGCGGCGAGCGGCGCGGCTGGGCGGGCGAGCGGGCGGCCCCGGCGTGCGGAATCACTCGAGGCCCAGGCGGAGCGGAGCGAGGGGATCGCGGCTCCCCGTGAAGAATGTCAGCCACCAGCGTCGACCAGGTACCGGCTGCGGGCGCGGGAGGAGGGGGGGGGCGGCCGCCCGCTCCGTGACTGTTCCTCTACCCCGGCCTGTCCTTAGCCCCGGCGGGGGGGGCGGTGGCGGCCACCTGCACCTTCCCTCGCCGCCGGGGCGGCGCGGTTCGCGGCCTTCTCCTTCCCTCCTTCCCTCTTTCCTTCCTCGCCGCCATGGGGAGCGGCGATCCGGCGGAGCCGGGATGGCGGGCCCCTTTCCCAGCCCCTATTTATAACCGCTGATCCTCGCCAGAGCCGCTCCGCCTCCCCGCCCGCAGGGCCCCGCCGGCGCTCGGCCCCGCGCCTCCCGGCCAGCCGCCCAGCCGGCTCGGCCCCTTTGTGTCTCCCCGTCCCGCAGGACAGCCTTCCCCCGGCCGAGCCCCTCCGGGCTCCCCTTGCCTCTCCCGGCTCCGGCAGCCCCTGCCGGGTCCGTCTCCTCGCCCCTGCGCACCCCCGGGTCTCTCCGGCTCCTCCTCGGCGCATCCTCCCTCTTCGTGCCTTTCCCTCTCCTCACCCACCTCTTCTCCCTTCGGGCCTCGGCTTTCTCCTCCTTCCCCCGCGGCCTCCGCCGCTCCCAGCTATTCTCTCTCGCTTCTCTCCCTGCGTTGGGCCGCGCTTTTTTTTTTTTTGTTTTTTGGCTTGTTGGTTTTTTTTTTTTTTGGCGGCTCTTTACAGAGCTTAGAGTTCGTTGGGTTTTATCTCTGCTAGGTCTCTGCTGGCCTTTCCTTCTTGCTGGAAGTTCTTCTGTCTTGGTCTCTGCTGCCTCCCTGGGCCTGTGCCACTCCCCAAAAGTTTTGGCCCTTCAGTCTCCTGGCCCCCCTTTTATTTTTCTCTCTGTGCCTTTAATGTTTTGTTTCTTTTGTCTCTGCCATGCTCTCCAGTTTCCTTTTATGCACTTATTTCTAGCTCAGTGATCTCGTTTTATTGCTCTCTCTTCCACGAAGGCTTCTCCTTCCCAACTTTTATACTTTCATGTCTCCTGTAGGTCTCTGCATGCCTTTGTGTCTGGATTAGATTCATCCCAAAAGATGAGGTGGTTGGGGTTTTTAAAGTTCCAGGGATTTTTCTCTGGTTTTGGGAGAGGGAGGTGACTAACCAGTGCAGCTGTAGATGGAGCAGTGTTAAACAGGATAACTCTGAGACAGATACATGTAAAAGCAAGATGGAGGTGGTTGCCTCCTAAACTTTCAAATCTCTGAATGCTGAGTTTTTCAGAACTAAAAATTGTTAGAGAGTGGTAGAGCCTGGAGATCCACTCATGCTTAGTTTTCATTGTATGAGAAGATGAATTATATTTTCATGGGCTAGCATTTGTTTTTTCTAAGATATTTTATTTTGCTGTAAAGGAATTAAGGGTACTGTAACTTGTACTGCTACAGTGATTCTTAGTGCATGACAGATTAACAGTGTTTTGTAATGACTAATCCTAAAAAAAAAATAAAAATCCTCCTCTAAGGTATTATTTCCTTGTGTGAAAGCTTCATGCGGGTTGTATCATTTTCTCAATGTAATTGCCTACACAAGGAATGCACAAGTTGTAGTTTAGCTTACAATAGCACTGTATATTCCTTTGTATCTAAAAAGCAAGGCATTGTAGAATATTCTCTGATAAATAACCATCAGTCATTTTAAAAGATGACATGATAATGAAGTTCTAATGAAATTCTAGTACTGGCAGTAATCTTAAACTACTAACTTACTTTGTTATTTTACTCTATGCTTTGTTTATTGCTTACATTCTTTGGAGGGGCAATCAAAATTTGTTTGTTGTTTGGGTTTTCAACACCATTTAGGTTTCACCTGCTGTAAAATACTAGATTATTTCAATGTTTTTTGGTGAAACTCTTTCAATTTTAAAATTTTTCATTTTACTAATATTTTATATGATTATTTAATGTAATATAGTATTATAACAGCATGCTTTTTATTAATATTTTATAGTCATAATTTAAGTTCAAAAGAGCAGGATTGGCAAATAAATGGAATTACCCTGAAGTAAACATTAGAGGATTCTAATTGAACTTGTTTTGCTTTTTTTCCCCACTTTCCTATATACAGAGACCTAAAGGACAGGGAAATAAAGGTAAGTTGATTCTTTGTATTTCTGTATAAATCTCTAATGTTGCTATTTATGGAGGTTAATGTGTCTTCAGACAGTCGTGGGAAGAAAATGTTGCTACAGGATAGCTTTTATTTCAGAGCAAGATGACAGGAAATCGCGTGCCAAAATGTTATTTCCCAGCAATTTTACTGTGGCACAGCAGTACGTCAATTTAAAATGTTTTATTTTGTAAATGAAGATTAATGTCAGAAGCTGAATGATAACATAGCTGTTTCTTTTTAGCTGACTTTGTGATATGCTTGTGTGGTCTCTTTAACAGTGCACCTTGGGCTTTTCTGTGCAGTGAATAGAATCAATGTACTAGAATCATCAGGAAGAATCTTTTTGAACGGCTTCCTTAGCTTGGGAGACAACAGCCACATGACTATCTAGTTACTCATATCTGTGAGCAGAACACATCACCTTCCTTATTCTCAGAAATTTTGTGGGCTTTTCTCTTCATTTTAGCATCAGTATAGAATATTCTCTCACTGTTTGCAGGTCTTCTGCTTTTCTGTTTTTTTCATGTTTCTGTCAACATCTTAGTTTTTAAATACCATACTCAGTTGGGTTTCTTCTCTCACAGAAACAAGGAACTAACTACTTAATATTCTCTCTAGAATTCTTGGCAAGTCCGCCGTAAACAGCATCTCAGATTATATCTTGCAATTTATTTCTGGTCTGGAATTTGTTATCTTTGATATAAAGACTTAATACTCTAGTTGGGAATTCTTTTTGCCTAATCAGTACATTTGTGCCCGTTTAATTAGTAGATGTTCAGCAAGCTGAGCTATAGAACAGCATGGATGCAGCTACCTTCCTGTGCTAAGATGCTTATTTCTTCATGAGGATAAGAAACTTTTTTTTTTGAGCTCTTTGCCCCCCACTGTTCATTATCTGAACTAATCTAATTGTTCTCTGTGAACTGTCATTTCATGTTATCTGCAGCGTACTTATTCTATTATTCTGCCTATGTGCAGATTATCTGCTTATTACATATCACTTACAAGGTGGCACATGGTTCCTGAATCTTGCTAAATTTGGCTTCCTCTTTTTAATTTCTCTGCATTCAGAGAAAAATGAACTTTGGTTTACCTCTTCAGACCTTCTCAGTTTGGTCTTGCTTGAATGCTTGTTCTCATGTTCTAATACTTCCACCTTTTTTCCCCCCCAAACAGGAGCTTTTAACTATTTATTATGGTTTTGAAATAGTTTGTGTTTATACCTTCCACATTGCCCTTAAATGAGAATAAAAGTCAGATTCATTTTAGCAAGTAGTTTGTGGCTTCACATTCTTTGAATTAACATATCTCAGTTTTAGGGAGAGATGCATCTATTAGAGAATCGTACAAGAAATTTTTGAACTATACTCCATATATATGAATTGGAGTGGAGGTATTAAGTGTTTTTATTTGGGTGTTGTGTTGCAGCTTGTTTAATAGTGAAAATGCATGAGTCAGCTTTAACTTATTTATGTTGGTGTATTTTTGTGTGCTATAATTTGTAAATGCTGCAGAATGGTTGAATCAAAACACATCTCTTAGGTTGCTGTGTAAGCAAAGGATTTTTGCCTTTCTGAACTTGAATTTTTTATGGGGTGCATCCTTTTAAATGATGGATACTTACTATATATTCTTTTGGTGAGAATATGACCTAATTGAAAACTATAGTGAAACAAAACAGTCTCCTCCATTCTCTTAAATTATTTGGTACAACATCTGTTTAATGAAACTAAGTTATGATTTAGAATTAGATTAAAGGGCTAGGAGGTTGAAGATGGTGGCACAGTGTGGCACGAGTAGTTGGCTTTGGGTTAGAGACTTTTTCAAGAGGATAAATTAAGTCAGTATCAGCAGTCCTTACTGACCACATGTTGGCAGACTGTAATCTTTTTCAGGCGTCATGATAGGTCCCAGCTTAAAGGAGCTTCGAAGGAAGATGTGATACTGAGTTAAAAGACTAATCTGAAGTTGGTTCTGTGCATAAGAGTAATAGCATTAAAGAGGGTGGTAAAGAGGTTAGAGCAGTGAGAGAATGTGAGTGGGTAGTATAAGGAGTGTATGCATGGAAATAAGAGTATTTTTCATATTGAAACAAAATGTATTAGACCTGCAAAATTATATTGGGAGGTAGCTGATTTGTATTGTCTAATCAAATGTTTTGGATGCTTTATTCTGGTTGATTATAAATTGGTGTACTGTGCCATTTCCCTTGACCAGAATTTGTGCTATTGAAGTTCTAATGTGTGGAACAGTAGGATCCACCTGTTATTTGGGACGCTAATGTTGGTATTTCAGAGACTTGAATGATTAAATTATCCTGTTTTGAAAGCTTCCATGTTCTAGTTGTCAGCTACTGTACAGTTGACATAAAACATCAGAACTGGCATCAGTCAAATGATGTCTAACAGGGGGGTGGTGCTGGGGGAAAAACTGCTATTCCTGAAACTTTTTCCCCCCGCACCTTTTGTTTGTTGTGCCAGTGTGATAGGAAAGTGCTGACTTTATGTTTACATATATGTGTATATAATTTTTGGTTTTGTAGAAGGATTAAATGTAAGCATTAGATTTAAAACAAGAATGAAATGTTGCGTGTTTCTTTTAGTATTTATTCTCCACGCTAATCAAGGTGTAATGGATGCTTCTAATGAAAAATTTATTATTATGCCTTTGGCCATCATTTGTACGTTTTGCAAGTGGTTATTCAAAGGATAGTAGCAGTTAAAGGAACTTAAAGCTCATTTTCTTTTATTTGATGAGTTGTTTCTTTCCAATATCTGATTACATTGTATGTTTTCACAGTGTTTGCGGAAGTATATGGTATTTTCAGAGTTGGATTGATACAGATATTTTTAGTAACTGAAGATTACTTTCAATTAGTATTCTTCATCACTGCCCTGTTTAGTTGGAACACTTAATGTGAGATTTTGGGAATGAGGCATGCATCTTAATCTGTTTGCTCTTGTTAAATGTGTGTGGGCTACATTCTTCATTATTAACACATTTTGTAATGTTAGAATGAAAAGCCAAAGAAACACAATACTAGTGATGCTATTTCACTGGGAAAAGTATATATTTACTAGGGAAAATGTCAGTGTAGAACTGTTTTGTGTCACTGACTTAAAATCTCAATACAGAATGAATAAGGAAGAAAACGCATTTACAAAAATATTCTATGTTAGTTGTAATGGCAGACCAAAAATAATTCTGTCTTAAGTGACCTTTAGATACCTCTGAAACAATAAACACAGCAGATGCACGTTTTATGAAGATTAGCTGTCAGTATGAGGAGATTAATTTTGATAGGATTCTAGTCTTGACATGCAGCTGTTTATTCCTTTATTTGTGGTTGCATGCTTTTAAGAAACTTATATGCCACATCTATGTTTTTCATTATAAGATAATTGTATTTGAGAATTGTGCTCTCTGTACTGTTTGGTTAAGTCTAAGCAATGGACGTGGCAAGAACAAAAGATTTTGAGGCTCATTCCCTGTGTGACTGGGCAAAATATAAAAAGGAATGTAGTGTTCCAGCTCATTAATATGTTACCATTGTGTGTAAATTCAGAGTGATTAATGACCTTAACTGAAACTATTTATGGGAAAAAAAGCACCAAACTACTCAACACCTAATGTTAATTTAAATTTGGTGTTTAATTAGAAGTACTGTTCTACCAAGTTTTAAAACCCGTTTCTCACCACTGCTGATTATATTTGGCTGTAGGTAGTATACAAACGCACTGTGCCAGTTCGTAATAACTGATATGTCAAGTGTTCTGACTTTTAAAACTTCAAGAAGGCATTCAAAACATGAGTTGCTTTCTTCCTTCCCAGATAATTACTTTGAAGAAAGTCGTCTTCTGTGTTAAATTATGAATTTTTATCTCTTCTTCCTGAAGTCTGCAGTTAATAATTTTTTCCAGAATTTTGGTTATTCCTTGTGATTATTTCTATTCCTTTGTCATTTTTTTCCAACTAGTTTCATTCCCTGAAGGCAGTTTGTTTTAGAGGCGTTAAATTATTTATTTTTTTCCACCTTTGACTTTAAATGCTTTGGTCCAGTCACTGCTTGGTTTGCAATGTGAACTTTGGGTAGTAACAAAACCCCCACCCCCAATGAAACAGAGAAAACCTTACTCTCAAACACTAACTCCAACAAATTTGAAGGTTTAGTTACATGGCTGTATATACTTTTCAGAAGCTTTTGCTAAAAGAAGGAAAACCACGGAGTCAGCTCCTAACTCAATGTCTCCAGCTGTCAGAAAATCTGCTGTTTTGTTGTAACTTCTGCTGTCATGGTTTTGCTCTAAAACTTTTTTTTAACTGAACCTATTTGATAAATAACAAAAAAAAAATTTGGAAAAGCATTAATTTGTTTTTTGAGAGGTCTTCATCTTCAAGTTGTATAGTTGTATAATTGCTGGTTTAAGTTCTGCTTTGCGCCATGGGAAGCAGTGGAACTTAGTAGAAATTTGTGCAATTTGACTTTATTTGAATAATGGCCTGAGGGAGGGTAGAAAGACACTTCAAGTTATTTGGGCAGCTGGAAAATCCCAGGTAGGTGTAATGCCTTAAATGAAATTAGAGGTAATAGGAAGCCAAGAAGAGCAGGTAGGAAGAGATTCCAGTGCATAGTGGTGTATACGTTAGGAAAGGATTGTTGTCACCCTTGGGGACTTTAGCTCTTGTTTCTGTCTTGCTTTGTCCCTTCAGAGATGCCACTAAGGCAGTACAGTATAGAAGTTATGTAGGAAATACAGAATTAAATAACTGAATAGGGGTGCCCTTCATGGTTGCCTTAGTGGGTAAATGCCTTTCCTTCTGGCAGGAGAAAGCTGTATGTTGCAACTTTCCCTGAACCTATTGAGTATGTCTCATCTGGTTGGTCTGCACATTTGCACTTGGTCTGGTACTTCTGGAAACGCTGGATTTACTGCCAGTGCACATAAGGTGTGCCTATAGTTTTTCCTCTGCCTGTGAAGCTCAGGAAAGGATAGTCAGGAGTAGTCTTCTCTGGTTGCCATCCTTCCAGACCTCTCCTGAGATCTGGTCAGAATCATCAATAGAATGAGCTATTTTCCTTAAATTTAATAAGGTGGTGCTTAACAATACTATGTTCAGTCTCAACAAAGCGTAAGTAGAAGTATTTCAATGTACAGGTGGTTAAGAAGTTTTACCTAGATTAAAAGAGCATCATAAATCTTCTAGAGAGTATACCTAATACAGATTTACTTTTAGTTTCAGTACAAAACGGTTCGATTCATCAAAAGGATGCAGTAAATGATGATGATTTTGAGCCATATCTAAGTAGTCAGACAAATCAGGTAAGTGAACTTTGTTTACTATCTTAAAGTTAATGTTGGAGTTCAGCTGCTTTCCAGACATAGTTAATTTTTGGTATTTCTTAGCATTATTACTTGCCTGAATATCCATTGAAATATAATTTTATATTGTATCTTGTCTTATCATAGGATGCCTTAAGCAGGTAAAGTCATCTTAATTCTTGAAATGATTCAGTTAAGAAGCATGCCGTGGTGTCTCCTACTCATGTGCTTGTTCTCTGACTTCAGAAAGATGCAGTTACAAGAAACCTGAGGGAAAAAAAACAAAACTGAAAACAAACCAGAAATACCAAAACAAACCCCTGCACCTTAAATTTACAATGAAATCATCGTATATTCAATGCAGTTCAAAACAAGAGTTTCTTTACAACATCAGAAGTCATATGGGGGTAGTCCTTCAAATCTGTTGGAGCTTTATCTTCTCAAGAAGTAAATGCTGTGATTTCCCAGGAGCCTTTGGAGTGGAATTTGAATTTAGCCAGAAGACTTTGTTCTTCTAGAGCACGGATTGTATTTAATGCCCATTCTCAATAATGTGGAAATGTTATGGTTTGATTGTTGTTCCTCCTGAAACAAACTGGCATCCTTTTCACTATAATGTTCTGACAGGTGTCTCCAATTAGAAGTGACAAATTTGACAAAAAAAACCTAATACCAAACCTTCAAATCATAGTTGCAGTTGTTTTTCTGCATTTATGAAACTGCAGTTGTTATGACTTCTTTTTTGAAGTAACATGGTTTTTTTTCTTGATACTGTTAACATGGAGGCAGTTAAGTCTAGCTCAGTAACTGAAAATGAAGTTAATATATTACAAAATATGGGGCTTCTTTAGTGCTTTGAAAAGGTCTCTTGAGGAAAAAAATGGCCCTATCTAACAGATACCTTGTTCATATTTTACATTGGGAGGACTGGTGGAAGTTACAAATGCGTTCCTATAATCCTTAAAAAATGTTTTTGACTGTATTACAGGCTGCTTTTTTTTTTTCCCCTGACCATAATTGTCTGTATTACTCACCTTTGTTTTATTTTCCTTGCAGAGTAACAGCTATCCACCAATGTCAGACCCATATATGCCTAGTTATTATGCTCCATCCATTGGATTTCCATACTCTTTAGGCGAAGCAGCATGGTCAACTGCAGGCGACCCTCCAATGCCATACTTGACAACTTATGGACAGATGAGTAATGGTGAACACCATTACATACCCGATGGTGTATTTAGTCAACCTGGGGCATTAGGAAATACCCCTCCGTTTCTCGGGCAGCATGGATTTAATTTTTTTCCTGGGAATGCAGACTTCTCTACATGGGGGACAAGTGGATCTCAGGGACAATCAACGCAAAGCTCTGCTTACAGCAGCAGCTATGGCTATCCACCTAGTTCTCTTGGGAGAGCCATAGCAGATGGACAGGCTGGATTTGGCAGTGATACTCTGAGCAAGGTGCCTGGCATTAGCAGCATTGAGCAAGGCATGACCGGACTGAAAATTGGTGGAGATATGACGGCTGCTGTGACAAAAACTGTAGGTTCAGCTCTGAGCAGTACAGGTATGACAAGCATCGCAGCGAACAGCGTGCCCCCGGTTAGCAGTTCAGCGCCTAAACCAACCTCATGGGCTGCCATTGCAAGGAAGCCTGCTAAACCTCAACCGAAACTCAAGCCTAAAGGTAACGTGGGCATCGGGGGCCCTGCTGTACCCCCACCACCTATAAAACACAACATGAATATTGGAACTTGGGATGACAAAGGGTCAGTGGTAAAAGCCCCCCCAGCCCAACCAGTACTGCCTCCTCAGACTATAATCCAGCAGCCTCAGCCATTAATTCAACCGCCACCACTGGTGCAAAGCCAACTGCCTCAACAGCAGCCTCAGCCACAGCAACCACAGCAGCAACAAGGACCTCAGCAGCAGGCCCAGCCTCACCAGTTGCAGCAGCAGCAGCTGCAAAACCGCTGGGTGGCTCCTCGTAATCGGGGTGTGGGCTTCAGCCAGAACAACGGAGCTGGCAGCGAGAACTTTGGTTTAGGTGTTGTATCCGTCAGCTCCTCACCTTCTGGTGTGGAAGTGCACCCAGTGCTGGAGAAACTAAAGGCCATAAACAACTACAATCCCAAAGACTTCGATTGGAATCTGAAGAATGGACGTGTGTTTATAATCAAAAGTTATTCAGAGGATGATATTCATCGCTCCATTAAGTACTCTATCTGGTGTAGTACTGAACACGGGAATAAGCGCTTGGATGCTGCTTACCGGTCCCTGAACGGAAAAGGCCCGCTCTATTTACTCTTCAGCGTGAATGGCAGTGGACACTTTTGTGGAGTGGCTGAGATGAAGTCTGTTGTGGACTACAATGCGTACGCTGGTGTCTGGTCTCAGGATAAGTGGAAGGGGAAGTTTGATGTCAAATGGATCTTTGTCAAAGACGTTCCCAATAACCAACTGCGGCATATTCGCTTGGAAAACAATGACAACAAACCGGTTACCAATTCGAGGGACACTCAAGAGGTACCCCTAGAAAAAGCCAAGCAAGTGCTTAAAATAATTGCTACTTTCAAGCATACCACCTC
This sequence comes from Limnodromus scolopaceus, assembly GCA_028565335.1. Classification (NCBI taxonomy): domain Eukaryota; kingdom Metazoa; phylum Chordata; class Aves; order Charadriiformes; family Scolopacidae; genus Limnodromus; species Limnodromus scolopaceus. The sequence goes on from JAOXNO010000013.1 coordinate 122,070,517, forward strand.
AATCTTTGATGACTTTGCACATTATGAGAAGCGTCAAGAGGAGGAGGAAGCCATGCGTAGGGTAAGAAATGAATGTCGTTCTAGTAGCTCTCCTGTTTTTTTCTAGGTTTGGAAGCCTTGTTTTTCATACAACTGGGATTTCTGTGTGTGTGTGTGTGTGTGTTGAATGAGAAAGTGGTGCTTTTTACCCAAGGTGTCTGTGCTTGATATAACTAGATCTTAATGAAAAGATTTAAGTTCTTATAACTTGTTTTGTTAAAAAGGGCATGTGTTTAACCACAGTGGTAACACAGACCTGCATAAGGAGACTTCTGACATGTTTTACTCTTCAAAGTAAACATAAACTGATTTGAGTGTATTATCTGTAACTGGAGACTTCTAGTTTAGATTTTTACAGTTTCTGGATGTCACAAAAAGGACCTGAAATAACAGGAGAAGCTTATTTTCATTTAAAGTAACATTTCATCAAAGCAGAATTTGAATTGAGATGTTAACAGCGTGATTTCTGTGAAACACGGGGGTTTTTTTCCCCTTGATTCAGTTTCTTTTGTACAATTATGAAACACAGAAGTGATACAGTTGTGGCTTGTACAATGTCAGAATCATTTTTTGACATTTCTGATAGTGCATTTCCAAAAAAAGAGTAATGTTTAGTTCGTTTCTGCGAAGAACAGTATATGTATGATAAATCTGTAGAGAAACTCTCAGTTTTGGAGGTATTTCAGAAAACCAGACAAGGGAAAAAGAAGTTTAACTTCAGCTGTTTTGTAGTACTTGTCTACTTTCTCTTGCTTGTACTCTCCCTACTAGTAACACTTGTGTTCATCTTTGGCCACAGTATTTACTTTTGCTATATTTATTTTCTTTCCAGGCTTGCTAGAAAGTGTAAATATACGATCTGTCTCATGGTTAGCAACACTTCAGGAACTATTGTACCAGTTAGATGATGTGCAAGTATTCAGAAATGGGAGTTTGCAGCAGTGCAGGTTGGTGGTAGTACTCTCCATTCATCCTGTGACACCACCCACTGAATGAAACAAAAACCAAAAGTCTAGGGTTTATGCTAATTAGAGGCCTTGTGGGTTGTAAAGTCCTGAATTTGCTCACTTCTTGAAGCTGCCGCAATTCTGGCTGCGTAAGAATTTTGAGTGTTTCACAGCCTCTGTACTTCTCTTGGGTTTCTAGTCCTGCAGTGGTTCCACCCCTCTTGCACATTCCTAATCCTTCAACACAAATGCTGCGTCTCCTACACACCGGTGTCGCCTCATCGCCAAAATCAATTTTGTAGTTTTATTGTGCAGCTCTGCAATAAATTATTACGTTGGAAGTTTTTTATTGTTTGGAGGCAAGATGAATATCCCAGTTGGGTGTGTAATGCCTTTCGATTTTAATTTTTTTTTTTTTCCTAAAAAGAAAATGCAATATGCCCTAGATCAGTGTTGTTACTCCCATGCCATGTTGGTGATGGGAGAATGGGCTCCATTCTTAACTAATATTCAATGTAAGGGGAAACCTCTGACTTTTTCAGGCTTTAGTACAACTTCACAGTGATTTTGGTAATGTTTGGGAAGAACTGTTACTACGTTTCTCTGTAGCCTGCGTGTTTCAATATTTTCTTATTTTTTTGATATTTTAAGACACTTCACAAATAACGGGTTTGATTCAAAAGTATCTACTTTTGTCAAAACCATATAAAAGGAGTCATAATTCAGACATGCCAAGGCAACTCAGGAAGAGAATGTGTTTTATTTGTGGTTTTGTTCCCTCTTCAGTAGACGAAAGCTGTGAAATGTAGTGGAGAGGGGGAACGTGGATTATTGTAGTGTTTCTGTGTATGCTAAACTTAAAATTCAAAGTACTAAATTCAGCATTTAATAGGTCTGTAACCTGATAACTGTGGTTATGCATATTTGTGTAATAATGTAACATTGCTATTTACTTTAATACCTTCAGGGAGACGCTCAGTATCTGTATGACTGAAGTACTGAGCTCTGCATTTCTCTGTTAAGTTACCTTTCCCGGTACTGTGGGAGAAAGCACACTTGTCAAGATACTTGCATAGTAGGCATTGATTCTTCTACAGCATCACACAAATTGATTTTGTGACAAATTATAAAAAATAGAACTGCATATTCAGTTACGAGGTTTTCTCTTTGTGGTGGGTTTGAGATGTGCCTTAAGTAAATTAATATGTACTTAAAAATACAAGCAGTCCAAATTAAACTAATGATGGCCACTGAGGGTTCATCTTTATCATTCTGTTACGATTGAGTGCTGATTTTAAATCTCTAGGTTTCTTCTGTTATCACACAGTGCACAAACAGCCTGTCTTTAAATTGTAAACATACACTTGTTAACTCTCTCATGATTCAAGAATAGTTTGGAAATGCAACAATTAGTATTGTAAGCTCTGGTTTATGGTTAATTGAGTAATCCTTTATTACCCAGTGCCAGCTAGGCTTTTATGGAGCTGTATTTAAATTACTGTGCTTTCTACTGCCAGTAGAACTGTGTAAATTAAGCTCACCCGCTTTCTGTGGTAGCTCTGGCAATCACTTTGTTTCCAGTGTTTGTCACAAAAAATGTGCTTATTGCCAATAATAAAATATTAAATGCATCAAGCAGCAGTAGTCATTTACGTGTTCCTTAAAGCTAATATTTTGGTGGTGCATAGGTGGTAACAAACTTTCACACAGCCAGGGATCTAAACGTAGTAAACAGCATGTGATTTATGGTTTTAATTTACTTTATAACTATTTGTCATTCCAGTTAACTTATTGTGAAATAATTGGTTGTAAAAGTTTAATCTTAACAACTCAGGGGGATCAATAATTAATTTCCAATATGACCTAGCAGTATGTTTTATTAAAATATGGCAGTATACTTATAAAAGTGCAATGAATAGACTTGTGATTAACATGAAACTTCAGTAACTTTGCCATTTGATAAAGGTTACTTGCAAATGACTGTGTGTAGTCTCTTTAAGCTTAAATATTAGAACTTGAGTGTCTGTCACTGATGTGACCTGTTCTAGGTGAGGTATCTTCAACAGGGGTTGGAAACAAATTTCTCCAATAATCATTCACATTTTTCTTAAGCCTCAGGTTTCAGTGTCCTATTTTAAACATACAAGTGCTGTGATCTTTCACCAAAGCAGCAAAAAAACCAGCGATGTTTTGCATGAATTCTGTCAGTAGTATACTGAAATAATCTGAAGTTGCATTAGTCTGTAGTTTGAACTGCTGCCTAATGGTGTAAAAGTGCATATTTTTGTGCCAGTTATTTAAAAACACCTTTGATTGCCTTTCAACAGGAAACAGTAGCAATGAGATCTAAAACATGTAAGAGAATTCTTGAAATATGTCATTTAAGAGCATGTAATTACATTAGGAAAATAAAAGATACTGAAAAGAAAAAAAAATCTGTATTAATAGCTTTCTGCCTGATCTCCAGTAAATATGTGGATCAAAATTTAATGTGGCTCTGATTAAAAATGCAGTTGTTGGAAGATTACAACTTCCTCACCCTCAGATGGTGGCTTGTTAACCTGCAATTATCTGTTGTCCTAGGACTTCTTTTGGTGCTTTATAGCACACTATTCTACTTTTGGAGCATATATTGGAAAAAAGATTGTCATTCCACGTAACTGTAGTATGCTTTAGATAGTTTTCTTAATTAGTTTTCTGAACTACTTAACTAATTTCTATCCATGGGAGAAGATAGATGAGTTCAGTATATTGGTCTGTATCAATATTGCATTTGGAATTTTTACTTTTCAGCAAGCCTTTAGATGACAGGTAAATAAGCATTTAAAATGTATTACCTATCTTGTAATAGGAATGCTGATATAGTTAAAACTTTCTGACTCTCAAAAGGAGTAATTTGTTTTTTCCCCTCATTCTGATACTAATGTTGCTCTGTTTCTTTAATAACTGGCTCATAATCAGACTGCAGTGTTAAGCAGTGTAACTCCTTTCCGCTCCAGGACATTGCTGACTTTGTGCTTGATTTGATATTTCTTTAAAATATCTTACAGGAAGGAGGGAAGTGAGAAAACATCCATTACGGGTGAAATGTAGACACTCCCTCCTCCCCTTACCTGCCAGATACATCCCCAGTCCTTGTACAAGTCAAGAAAAACAGGTAGTTGACCAACATTTTTAACGTAGCTAAATGATAGTTGTACCAAACAACTTTTTAAAGTTAGTGTATTTACATCTAAAAGAGGTTCAAAACAGTAAGTAAAACAGGTTATCTAGTGTCTACTGAGAAACTTGTGCGTTTCCTGTATGCTTCTGATGATGTTTTAAGGAACATTTATTTCACAATTTCCTTGAACTTGATGTTTATCTACAGTTTCACCCTTGAAAATGATGTTGCAGGTCTGATGTCTAAGAAAAAACAATGTGGTCAGAAAGTAGAAACAGAAGATACATTTTTGCTCTCTTGATGATCATGAGATGAGTGCGTACCCATGGTCACAGGAGAAGAGGATTATTTGGAGCTAGAATAATTTCAGACGTACTGATCCAGAATTTTCATCCCATGATGGTGTGCTGATTTACTAGGTTTTCATTTGCTTTTGTGTCTTTCGGAGATGCTTAAAAATGACCTGTGAATTCTCTTGGTGTAGACACGTGGATTTCAAATGTGCCTGTTTTCTGTGCGTTTGGTAGAGTCGGTGGTTTCTGTTCAGGGGTCGTGCTCAGAATTTATTAGAGGCTGGGGGTAGCATAGAGAGGTCTCGATGTTAAAATATGGTATGGTACAGAGCGACTGTGTAAGAGTTTGAGCAGTGGTGTGGCCTTGCCTTCCTCTGGTAAGGGATGAAATGATGCAGCAGGGCCTTGAGGTGCAATATTGGACTGTGAATGAAAGAGATGGAATGTAATTAAACTCCCAGGCAGTCTTAGTTTATAGTGATACTTGCATGGATCTTGTCACGTTTTTCTGCTTGGTTTGAAATTCCTACCTGCAAAATCAAGTCTACAGACTCCTTTTCACAGAGTGGCTTAAATTCTCCGAGTCAAGGACTTGAAAGACCAATTTCTCCTGTAAAATAGGGACCCCTATTGGAAAAGAGAGGAATATCAACCAAAAGGTTTGCCTTTAGTGCTCAAGAGACCAGTTATCTTTGGAACCTATTTCTTTAGTGTTCTTAAACATGAAGGTAGCTGCTTAAGACTTCAGACTTCAGTTGAGCTGGATCTGTGGCAGCTCAACCTTTTCTAAACGCTGTGTCTTTAAGTTGTGATTTTTAAAGCAAAGGAGTAATTCCAACTCTCTCCTTCCAGACCAAAATCAGAACCTTGAGTATACATGAATAGCTGTTACAATTCAGGCGACAGCCTTCTGCTTCCTGCTCTGTCTCCTCAGATTGCACTGCTCTATTAAGAACAAATTGACCAGAAACGGTGCTTTTCCTGCGGTTTTCAGGGGAGAAGTATTCCCGCGTGTTGCGCGGGAGTCACAACCCGTGTGACTCTTCACGCAGTGCTTCGGCCTCGCTTCACTGGTCCACGCCACGGACGGGCTGG
>JAOXNO010000013.1:122079579-122096595 GCA_028565335.1 Limnodromus scolopaceus
GCTGGATGGGGCTTTGAGCAACCTGGTCTGGTGGGAGGTGTCCCTGCCCATGGCAGGGGGGTTGGAACTTGATGATCGTTAAGGTCCCTTCCAACTCAAACCATTCTATGATTCTGTTTCATTCTATACTAGTTTGTTTATAATCACTGTTTATACAAAAACAATCCATCAAACAAAAGCCACCCAAAAAAACAGAAGAGGAACAGTTCTTGAGACAGGAAAAGGCAGTGGTAGTGAGTGTGATCTTAGTGCTCTGTGTGTGTGTTAGTTCGCTTTTGAGTGTAATGCCACTACCTGCATTTTGAATAAACCTGGCTTTCTCTCTCTTTTGCTGTACAGAGTGCCAGCTGTCAATGATACCAATACCTGAAGAACGTACTGTTCACTTGCACTGAAAAATGTCAAGTTTGTATGTCTGCTTTAAGTATTTACATATAAATGTAATAATGTGTGACTTTGAGACTGCAGACAAGGTGTGCTGGTGTTGTTTTGAAGCCTATTTCTTTTGTAGAATTCAAAATGGACTTGAAATTTGTAGCACCCCGTTTATTTCATCCATTGGAAGCAGGTAGCCAGGATATTCCCTTTCCACTTTGAACTTTTGTGAAATAAAAGGCATTTTGAATTGGGGGGGGTACATAAAGCACAAGGTTGTTCAGTTTACGATGCAGCAGTTTGCAATGCAGAGAGTCTTTCTAGGCAGCTTGGCTCGGTGCTCCCATATGTACTGCTTGCAAATGGCCAGGAACCGACGATTTTATTTGGACGTAGGTAGTATTTAAAATTGTGCAAATAGTGATATTTCATCATTTAACATCACAGTTTCATAGGATACTGCTTAATACCACAGTGGTGTGGTATTAAGAACTTTACGCAGTTCTTTCAGTTGAAGTCTGCTAATAGTAGAGGAATAATCTGAGATGAGCGTGAGCGGGCTATTTTTGGATGCCTTACACGCGCAGCAAGGCATGAGGCCAGCGATCATCTGGTTTCAGCCTAGGCATGCATTGTTAACATATCGGTTTGTATTAATGGCTGATACCATCAATCTCACATTCTAAAACCAGGATCTTAATATGCAAGTATCAGTCACGTCTCGTTTGAACGAGGAAAACGTGATTTCTAGCAGAACAGTGCAGGTATAGCTCTTGCTTTAAACGTACTGGAGTTCTGCCCTTGAGAATGTACAGTCTTAGCCATAGAGCTGCTTATTGTGACCAAGAAACCTGTGTGAGCTTTACTTAATGTTTCTCTTGAAGGCCTGTCTTGGAGAGGAATAGATCGCCAGCTGCACTCTAACAACCAGTATAAATGTTATGTGTCCTCTTCTCTCACAAAAGTGTCTTTTGGGCAGAATTTAATTGGGTTCACGTGCCAATTCGCACTCTTTCTAAATAGTTTCTAGCATAATAAAGTTTCAGCGTGGTATCAGTGGTTTTGAAATCATTGTTCAAATGCCTCCTGGTTTATTTTGGTTTTCCCTGCTATGTTTATGTTCCATTTATAACATGCTGTGTAATGCAATAATAATAAAAATACTGGAAATGAGGTTTTTTTGTTCTCTTTTGGATGGGGGAGGGGAAGCTACCTCTCTTCCATGAAGAGTGTTTTAAAACATTTATATAATGTCCTCAGTTGTATGTATTAAGAAAGGAAATGCTATTGGAAGATAAAATCTTTGTTTTGAGTCAAACTACAGTGTCTTGCTAGAGTCTAGAAGATACGTAATGAAGGCAACGACATATAGTTTATCCTTTTCTTAGACATAGTCATAATGTCCAAGTGTGTGTTTGTCTTTAACAAAGTACAAAAAATGGAGGATGATGTTAAAGCACTGAAAATGTAGTTTACTGTGTTAGACTTGTAATACTGCAGAAGCATTTGCTAGTCCCTGGTAGAGATATGGTGCAATTAGTGTTTTAGCCCTTAACGGTACAAAGTTGTTGTTTGCTGTTTGTATTACACAGGTTCCTTACGCAAAGCCACAGGTTTGTATTAATCACTTGGTTCCTTTATGGCCAGTGCAGCATCTCGTGCTGCTGCGAGGGCTTTGTGGTCAGTGTGGTCTTGACTCCAACTCAGGCTGGTCTTCAAGTAGGGTTTTTTCCCAGCCATTCTTACCTCACTGGTTTTGTATTTTATTATTAAAAGTAACTTCTAAAAAAAAGTATGGGTGGCTTTTTCTCTGCGTTTGAGTGATACGTTTGTATGGAGGAGGAGGTACTGGGCCAACTTGTTCCTTCACCTCTTGATCTTAAGCACATTGAAACACATCATTATAGTGGGATTTGAACGAGATACCTGGGAATATGATCTTTACTTTTTCAGGGATATAATGGATGGAGAGTAGAATATTTAATTATTCACACAGAGCTAAGCAGAAGATTTAAGGTACCTCTTCTGCCTTGTTTGTAGGTCCCTTGGTCTCCCTACTCAGTTCATTTTGTGCAATAGATTTTATTGGAAGTGATTTTAAAGTATTATAAAAGCTTTTATTTTTGATAGCTGTTTTTTAAATGTACTTGCCTTTTAGTTTGATGTATACTTCTGTGTTTCTTTCTAAAAAGTTGCCTTGAATTAGATATTTCATATTCCTGAAAAAAAGTGAAACTTTTTCCTTGAAAGCTTGTTGCCTAATTTAGAGAAATTGCAAGAAATGCAACTGCTCTAATGAGAGTAAAGCAGATAACGTTGAACTGTGTGTATTAACATGATTTTCCTTTCTGTTCTTGTTCGTTTGTTTGTTTTTTTCAGGAGAGAAATAGAAACAAACAATAACTATATGGAGATGTCCTGCTAGAATTACAACACTAATGATGTAGACTCTGGAAATGCCTAATATGTCTAAGAAGACGTTATTAAAGCTTTTTTCTGCTTAAGGTGACATCTTTGAACACTTTAACACAAAATTGACTCTTCTTGTAATGGTTCTCATCAGTGCATCTGCCCTTATACTCTCTCACCAAACACACTTGAGAACTGTACCTTCGTCAAGCACTTTCTGTCCTGAAGCTTTTACCAGTATCTGCTGTCTTTTGTATTTATGCATCCTAGCTAAGGCACAGGAGACCGAACGAATGCAAGGATTCATTAACTCTTTGAATTTGTTAAATACTAACATTTAACCATTAGAAGTGGTTCAATGATGTGAGATTCACATTGCTTCAACTTAATTTTTTTCTTTGTTGTAGTTTTTTTAATTGTCAGTTTTTAGCTATTCAACAGATTAAAAGCAAATCATGCCATATTTAGTCCTGGAGTAAAACTCAAGTCTAAATGTTCATGTGAAAATTATTGTAGTAATCTTTTAATATGGCAAAGCAACTTTAAGCTGCAGTTTAGCCAAATGAAACGTAACATAAAATTATATTAGAATGACATTTCCCTTGTTTCAAACTGTTTGGTGTAAGAGAATATTAATATGCAGCTTGGTGGACACCACCAGTTAATGCACATTTCTTTATTTTTTTTTTCTGTAACATGTATACTGAAAAAAGTGCATTTGTCTGAGGAACTGTTTGTTTGCTACCACTCAATGAATCTCAGTTTTGAGTAAATGTACCTCAGTCTAAATCAGACTTTTTATGACCTTTATAACTACATTTAAAATAATCTTTAATTCCTATTTCTGGGTGTTTGCAAGCCTGACAGATTGCTATCATGAAAGTGAAAATTTACTCCTCTAGGTGATTCACTAGCTAAATAAACATAATTCTTGTTTAGCAAGCATATACTCTGTTTCTCAAATTTTTTTTTTTGTTTCATTGTCCCAATATCCAGGTGCTTTTTCCCCTATTTGAAACTATCTTGAGAAAAATACTTTGATCCATGGAGATGACATATTCATAGCCATGTTAACGTGATTTTTGTTAGAACCATGCAACAAGAATTTTAGAATACGTCTTAAACTGGGTAATTCTATACTAGTTTTTAACTTCTAAAAAGTATATCTTTTGTTTCAGTTTATATAGCAACACATTCTGTCTGCTGGAAGAGAATATTAAAAAATGTTAAGCGGGTGTATTGACTGTACAAAATACTGAACAGCCTGTACCAAACTCCAGGGATAGCTTTCTCTTTTTAGAACGGCAATGTAGAAGTCAGATATGTTATAGCTTAAAATAGCAATACCACATATTATTTGAACATGTCTCATGTCTTACTGTCCAACACAGATGTTTATATTGTGTTTTGAGTCCTACATTTACAGATTCTGGCAATTCAAAGTTCTGGAGCTTAAGTGGCAAAGGTTTGTTTTGAATACAGACTATTTTGCTGTATTTTACTTTCTCTCTTCTAACCTTGCAAACACAAAAAGTTCAGCGCACACTTGTTTCTTGCTCATTATTTGAAATATTGTTTGAGACTGCGGAGTTGCAGGTATGAATCTTAATTTTTACTGCCAGTTTTCTGGAAGCTCAAAAGGGAAGCCGCTCCCGTATTTTGAGAGAAGAAGCAATCTCACTGAAATGCAGATGTGTAACAAATAGTGAGTGGAGTAAGGGAGGGATAAGCCAAGTGCATATTGTAGAGGAGACTAGGAGATGAAGGTTTCAAGCCCAAACCCTATGAAATTTGGCTTCAGCCCAAAAATTGCTGCTTCCGTGCATTTCTGTTTCTTGCTAACAGGTTTTATAGCTACTTGTTTCCCCTCTGTTGGCTGATTTATGGATTACTGCCTATCGTTCCAACTGTCATTGATCAGTTGAAGTGGCAAAGGTCAATGTTGTGAGTCCAAAGAATGTAGTCCTTCTTATGATCCTTCAAGGGATCAGCATGCTTCTGCTTCTTTGTTACAAAAATACCTTATGAAAATGCACAGAAGTTTCCGGTTAAAAGAAAGCTGCTGTTAAGAGTCAGGCGTTCAGGGACTGATTGCATGTGCAACCTTAGTTTGCTTCCACTGCAATATTCATATTTTTGCAGGCTTTGTTAATATTTCCTGCTCTACCCCTTGCCTCTTTTATTCTAATAGCATGAGCATTGCTCTTGGATTGAATCAGGTTTTGTGTAAGTGGGTTCATCGCTCTGTTGCAGGCTTTGAAAGCTTGGAAAATGAGACAGGATTGCGAGAGAAGGAGGTGATCACATTTAGAGAGCTGTGACAGTTCTTGCACTGTTCCAGGATTGTTAGCAAATCTACAAATAGAAGAGTTTCATTGCTGATGGTGTTAGTCATGTTGCGACCGATTTGCCGACTGCTGAGAGTTTAGTATGCGCAGCTGAAATTTAAAAGGAATTTTATGTGCATATAAAGTACTGTAAAAATAGTATATAACATTGTAAAATCAGCTATGGAGTGCTGTACTAGTTAATGGACATGTGAAACTTCTAGCCTTCACCTTCCTCATGCACGAGTTCTTTTCCTCCAGAAAGAAAAGGAATGGTGCTTAATATCTCAAATAAATGTAGAAATACAGTTGGTTTTTTTTTTTTGGGTCTGATTTTTCAATACAGTGAAGTTGTCGCAATGGCTGCTTGCTAACGGAGGAGTCAGTGGAACCCCTTTTCTCATCCTGGTGCCTTCTCCTTTGTATCAGCATTTGTTGTCCTGTGATCCATACCGAGCCAGTTCAAGACACTTTCTGCTGGTGAAACGATCTGAGCAGTTCTCTGTGAGGTTGGACGTTCAGAAGGGAGATGGTGGGAGGGGAAGGAAGGAGATACATCCTTTCAGAAGCAGTTACCCGCTGCTGAATAGGCTCAGCTGCACTTCACCAACCCATAAGTGTGTAGTTAAACTGGAGTTGCAGCAGAATGTTTAAAACTGGGAAAGGCTCCCCAAGACAAGAAAAAAAAAAAAACCAAAAAACAATTCTGTGGTCAGTAGGAAATTTTTGTAGTGTATAGTGAGATACAGTGTTATCAGACACATTTAGTGATACCAGGAGGAGGGAAGAAATGATGAGTATTTTCCATTTCGACTAATTTTTCCCCTTTGAAGAGATCTGAGAATTCATACAAAAAAGTTACCGCTGAAAGGTTCATTCTACCAACTAAAGTGGTAGGTACAAATTAAGGTTGTATGAGCTTTGCTGACCACCGAGTGTCTCTTGACTTTGTAACATCAGCATCTTTAACATAGGTTTTTCTGGTATTTGACTTTTGACAAGAAATAATTCCTGTCAGTTGAATGCTCAAGTTGCTGGCTTAAGGAAAACATGGGCATTAAGTTATTTTGAGGGACCTGGCTTGGGGGAAAAAACCTCAATATTCACAACTAGACAGATTTCACTGCTTCATGCCTTTTGCTATTTGAGACTTAATTTATCAAATACTCGCTTCTATACATCCTCTTGCTCTACTTTCTTCTTTTTGGATACTCTGGCAGTTTCATAATGCACTGTCTGCAAAATCTAGATGCAAAGGCTGCTTGCCAGAATGATTCTCGTCCCAGGCGAATCTGTGGCACCAAACAAAAGATAATGTTGAGCTCTTGCTCAAGTGCAAATACCTTAATACTTAGGAGAAAGCATCTTAAATATTTGTCACTGTTTAGTCAAAGTTCTATTTTGAAGTGCTTTCTACATCACAGGAGAACTTACACACTTGAAATATATTCCTTAAAAACAAAGTTTTAAACAAACTGTTTTGATGTACAGGTATCAGTGTATCTTTCCTAGCTGAAACTGAGTTGAAGCAACAGTGTTTTGAATTCTGTAAGTAGCAGTTAAGTAAATTTTTCAAAATTACTGGTGGCTGTTCCACCAGAAAGATATTTAAATACTTCAGCTGCTTCTAGTGTGGCGAAAATCCAGTGTGGACAGTCTTTGAATTTTCTGCAGCACTGATTTTTAAATGAATAATTCTAGACATTCAAATACAAATCATCATTTAGGAATGGATTTTGTTATTTTCAAAGCCATTTGAACTCATTTTTCCAACCACTTTAAGGAAATACACACCAGTTTTTCAATGTGTCTTGTTTATGCTTCTGCCAGGTGAAGATCCATATAATAAATTCTGAGAGACTGAGAGCAGTTCTGATTTAAATTTTGTTTGGTTTTGTGTGCATTAGAGTATGGTAACTTAGATGAGAATTTTTTGGCATGAGAATTGACCATTTGATCTTATTCAATCTGTTTGAAAGTTTCAGTGAAAGTAACCTGTTCACATCCTTATTTATTCTATTTTCAGCCTGATGTGACCACCATGGTTTAGCATGGGAAAGGAAAGAATTTCTCTATGGATCATAGGAATTTTAAGTAAATGAGTTTGGCTTCATATACAATTACAACATTAGTGTACAGCTGACATGTTTTCCTCAAAAAAATCTGTTCTATACTGTCTGTTCTACTTTATATATTTTAATAAAGTGCATTTTAATATGATGAATATGGACCTTTCAGTTCACAAAGTTAAATTTATATCCAGTCCAGGATTTTGGCAGTATTTCTCTTCACATAGTAATGCTGAGACATTCTTACTTATGATAATTTCAATGTCCAGGGTTCTCTAAGCCAAATATTAATAATAAAATTTGCTGTTTATTAATAAGGGGATGCATAATGTTTGTATTACCTGTTATTTTCTGACCTTGTCCTTCCCCACACGTGGAAACCCGAGGAACAGAAGTCAGACGCCAATTGGATGTCTCCTCCAAAGGATTTCACAAGGAACAGTTTTGCCACGCTGCAAGCAGAGTACAAGTGGGTGGGTCTTCAAGTTTCTTCCCCTAGAAATCCGTTCTTTCTCAGACATTCGAGAGGCAGGGAATTTCTTGCTCCCGTCTAAGTAAGCGTTCTTTCCCGCTTCCCTACGCTTTCTTGGGAAGACTCCACTGTCACGTCTTTTGTCTGCTGCTTCCTCTGGATGCCCATGAGGGGAGCCTGGCTTTGGATGCTGTTTTCACAATCTACAGAAAAGTTCCTGACTTCACTAATTTCCTTCTCTGGACAGAGGAAATCTGGCCGAGTTTACCTTGTCTTAAGTCTGTCTCAGCTTGTTTGCAACAATATAAACAGAGAAATACTGCTTTAATGACTGGATGAATTCAGTCTCCCATGTCATGTATGCCTTTTTTTTTTTTTTTTAAATTGACTCTGCAGCATTTTCATTCAAAAGGTGAAAAGGGACGCGATTTCATTGGAATTTTAAAGGGCATATAATTACTTAAATGCAAGGGTCCACTCTTAAGTGTTCTTCTGAATTACAGTGGTGGTGATAACCGATGTGTTAACGGGGAGAGTTTATAAGCTGTTTGTGTATCCTATGTGCATTTGCACTTGTCATCTTAATACCGAATTAACTTCCTTCGCCTGTAAAATTTGTTTGTAACACTTGACAAACTTAGACTTTTTGTTGTTGTTGTTTTGAATTTCATCCACTCGGAGATTCTATAACATTTCATCTGCCTGCACAAGTTCATGTGCATCTTGAGAATGAAGTGGATGTTCATGTAAAATGAGACGAGATACTCTGGATCGATGACTGTATTTTAAGTTGAGCGTGTGGGCTTTCAGATGAACAAGCTGTCTTGATTTCTGCCCTCATACGTGAAGCATTACACTTTAATCTTGAACTCCGAATTTATGCATCCATTCTTTCCTGTTCTGCAAACATCTGAAAGAACCTCAGATGTTATAAAAAAAAAGAAAGAAATTCTTGCTTTATGCTTAGTCCGGGAATAAAAATTTCCAAACTTAGCATCTGAGCAAGCTAAATGGATGTTGAGCCTTTAGTTTGAGCTAAGCTATTACATTTCAGCCAAAGGGTAAGATAAAAGGTTTTGGATCTTTCATTATCTACTGTAATTGTATATCTACTGTTTGGGAAAAAAAAAGCTGAAATTTTGTTTTGCAAGCATTAATATATGCAGCTGCTGTTCAATATTACCCAAGAATCTTACAAGTATTTGCATCAGTTCAGATGAGCAGCTATGTAAAATAAAGGATGAAAGGACTGAGATCTCTTTTTTTTTTTTTTTTCTTTTCCCAGGAATACAGAATTGTTAAATTAGTTAAAATTCAGATGTTTGTGCTGTGTGACTGGAACACATTGGATGTTAAACCTATCCCTCTTCTGCTAGTTCTCTGGGAGACATTGCTACTAAATTCTTACTGTATTTTTTTAAAAAATTAAATTGGCTGCCAATTTCTGTTCAGCTGCTTAACTGATTTGCAGCTTAGTTCTCATGAGATGCTTCATTGGGTCTTGTGAGTGTGGTGCTTCATCAGAAAATGTGTAAAACTGTATTTAATTTCTTCAAGTTAATGTAACTTAATTGCTATTAACTTGAGCTGTATTCCATTCAACTTCATAATGCTTGGTCTTTCAGTTGTATTGATCATCTTCTTTAATTTCAAGAGTACCACCTGCGGAACGATTCAGAGAAGTTTTTAGTTCCTGAAATTTATGCTTATTTTAAATGTTAATAAATAATTATTGCATCTGCTCTTTGGGTTGCTAGTGAGTATTGTTGTGGTTTTCTTATTTTTAAATTGGAAGTCAAAAGTGGACACAGGGATACTTGTTCTGGGAAGTAGATGAGATGCTGGAACACCAAAGAGAATCAACAGCTGTACGAGAAAAAGGATATTAAACAGCCAGGAGAGCGTTGCGAGGTTGATTCTTCACTCATACCTCAGTATAGCTTTTTGGATGCTGGAAGAATCTTTTGATCAAAGAATGAAAATTAGTATGTTCACATAGTCCTCTTGAACTCCTAACTTGGTCTGCTTGGGGGTTTTTTTGGTGGGGTTTTTTTATTGTTGTTTGCGTGTGTGTGTGTGTTTTTTTTTAATTTATCTCATATATATCTCTTCCACTTTTCTCTTAACCTTGTGATTTTGCTCTTGGCCTTACATCAGTTTACTGTCTTAGACTTAAATTGTGCTCCAGTATAAGGTTCCCTATTTTCTTTTAATAAGCTGTATATTTACCAAGGCTTTGAAGGTTGGTTGTGTACAGAGCATAGGCCATTCCCATTCATGGCCAGTGATTTTTCTAATTTTAAGTTGCTTCTCTGAAGAAGTTACTCAGTTACTAGTTTATTTCTGTGAATAATTATTAGTCATTGGAGCAGCCTGTACTGGTAAGTTGCATCTTGTTTTTTTTATCCTGATACTGATTAAATGACAAGATAATTAAATATGATAAGTAAGTTCTACGTTAGATTAAAAAAAAAGTACAGAAAGCATATACAAGCTGTGTTTTGAACACTTTCGGTGTTTGAGTCTTTTTACAAGTTCTGCTTAGCTTTCTGTGTGCCAAATCTTTCTTAATGGCCTTCAAGACTTTTTAGGTTGACTGAAGAAGTCTCTGTTTAAACACAGCTTTTCTGCAGCGTTACACCACGATGGAGTCTCTCAGTGTCTGTCTTCAGATCGAAGAGTCAGATTGTGACTGTTGAGGAATTTGAATCTCCTCACCTGCTTTCTCTCCAACAGAAAATTCACTTGAAAGGACGCCTTGACTTTCTGCCTTCTCTTTCTTTTGATGTTTCTCTCCCGTTCCTTGGGATTCGATTAATCATAGCTATGGCGTGTAAAAGAACAATGAGCTGTTGGTTTATTCGGTTGGAACAAGTGGGAGGGATAATGGGGAAGTCTTTCAAGAAAATGAGAAACAGATGGAATTCTGCGATATTTCCACCTGCAGGGAGCGAACACGCCGACTGAGCCTAAGGTGAAAGGAAATTGGGGAAACGCTGTCCAGATGTACTCAGTTCTGCTGTGCTTTTGTATGTTGGTTCAGTATGGAGCTCAGTTTGTGTCGTGGGGTTGCTTTTGGGTTTTTTCTTTTATAATTGAAGCAGTTTGCTGATCTTAAACCTACAATTCTAAGGATTGCAAAGAATAAAAAGCTGGTTTTCAGTTGGGAGGAATTCAGTTTCAAATTTTATTTTTATTTTTTTTTTAAAGTTATATGGCACTTCTCGGTCTTTCCCTCCCATTCCATTCTCAGATCCCCAAGAAGGATCTACAAGCAGTGCGGGGAAAAAGATGTGTGTAATGCAGATATTTGAACAAGTTGAGTTTTGAAGTTTGGATGATTAGAGGCCACCTGCCAGCCCCGTGAAGGAATGCGCAAAGGGAACTGTCGGTCTGAGGCACCGCTACCTGGGTCACCCTGGAAAATAAAGCAGCTGACTTTGCAAAATGAGCGTGTGAAAAGAGACTTTAAACAGATCTTGTACCCGTACCAGATCAAATGAGCTGCTGTTTTTTATAACTGGGCTTCTCAAAAATTAAGGTACCACCAAGGCGGAGACCTTGACCAGAGACCCCAAATTGAGACCATTCCTGCTGCAGAGTATTTGTCTTTCAAACAATGCACAAGAAGCAAGGGAGAGAAATGCACTGTAGGTACAGATTGGCAATTAATGATTTAATGAAGCACTGGGGTAATGGTGTGGCGAGATTTATTTAAATAAGTTGGCTAATTTTTCTTAAATGCTGGTGTCAAAAGACTACTGGAGAAAAAGAAATTAAGTCATTTGGCGGTCAAAAGGTAGTCTTGAATGTGAAATCTAGAACATTTATTTCTGCAAACATCAGTGTCCTGTCCGCAAATTTCTCCTGTTTCTATTTTTAGAGAAAGAGATCTTCAACCAGAATGCAAAAAATGTAATGCGGTAATTCTTACATTTATACCTAGGCAACCACCAGCGGCCATCAACTCATCTATATTTAATTGATAATGTAATAATCCTATTATAATAAATCACATTTTCTACAGGAGAGCTGAAGGATGTGCATGGAGCAAGGCACTTACACTAGACTCTTCACAAATGGATGTCCCTGGAATTGAAAGCTGGTAATTAAGGTAGACTGAGGAAATGGGATTGGTTGAGGGGAAAAATGTGCTGACAGCAAATATCTTGCCCTATTTTTAATTATTTTTTTCTTTTGTGGAGTGGGACAAGGGTTAAATAGAAATCAGTAGTGGTGGGATACAGGGAAGCTCTAGGGAAAGGGCGCTGAAGGTAGAGGAGCATTAGGGACTAAGAAGGGTTTAGTGGAGGTGGTAGGGGATGAACCATGGATAGAGAGGGCGCAGAAATGGGTGCGAAGGGATCTTGAAATAAATTTGTTGATAGTAACGGGGGATTTTTCAGTCTTCGGATTGATTAAACTGGGAGAAAAGAAGCGTAGCACAGGTACCTCCTCGCCTCCCTCCAGGTAGGAGGGAGGAGTTGAAACCATGGGTGCCTGCTCCCAGGATGGCCGTGCTCCTCTGGCAGCTGCAGCTTCACACCTGAGGTGTGAAGTCAAGAGGGAAACATCCTGGCTGGTAAGTAATTTGCCCACTAATCTACTAGCAAAACTTAAAGAAGGATGAGCCCTGTGCAGCTTTCCAGACAAGAATGGAAGTTCCGAGTCTAAAGGGAGACCGCACCTCTGAGTGTGAAATATTGCAGGAGAGATTTAAGATGGTTTCATCCTTCCCCTGCCATCTAGTTCGCTTCACTAATAGAAGGCTCGCTGTGGGCTGGTTTGGATCTGAATTTGTAGTTCCCGTAATCTATGGGACGTTCTGATATTGCAGAAAGTTCTGGGGGAATGTTGGGGTTTTTTTTCATTACAAAGCTTCACAGACTGTGCGAAGTCCTTGGTCACTAATGTCACAGAGGCTAACGCCCAACACAGATAAAATTAAAATCTTCCTGTAATGTAAACCCCCCAAAAATATGTGTAGGAGTCTTCTACCTCACTAACTAAAGAAATGAACCAAAATGTGGGATGTGAAAAAGATGTATTCAGTTGTATGCCATCCTTTTTTTTTTTTTCTTGAATTCTTCTAAATCAAAGTACTTGAGACGCTTCATGTGTCTTAGTGTTCATAACATTGTGCTCAAAAAAGGTCCTAAAAATAAATACATGAAACATGCAAATAAAACAATTTCATTTTGTTGCCTGAACCGAGATCCAAAAAGTATGAAAAGGTCCTAAGTTTTAACAAGTTCAAGAAGTTTGTTTCAAGACTGTTTTGAATTTTCAGCCCAGCCCTTTTGCAGATCTTTTTCAATCAAAAGCTTCCCGCAAATTGCATCATGTAAGAATGGCTGTGCCAGTTAGACCGAAGATCTGGCTAATCTAATGTCCTGCCTCTGGCCACAACCCGTGGTGAAACTCTTCAAGAGCAGGGTAAGAGCAAGAAAAGCATCAGCTGCCTCCAGCGTGCTCTCCTGCCACTTGCTAAAATCTGGCTAAAAGCCCTTTCTGGATTTTTTTTACTTCAATGAATTAATTCAGTTGCTTTATGATTTGTGAGTTGTATAAATAGCTCAATGCGAGTGGAATAGATTCAGAAAACCTTCAAAAAGACGAAAATTCTATAGCAAGACATCATTATTAAAAAAAAAAAAAATTAATATATTTGCAGTAGAAGCATGACTCATTTGACAGCCAAGAACAAAAGAGTCCATTGAGAACTTTCTCAAAAGGACTAAGTTAAGCATGGATTTTCTCTGTTAAAAAGAACCTTTAACCAAATACGAAAAAATCACCAAGATGACAAATGGAATGTTATTCCACAGGCCAAATGACATTTACTTCACAAAATCATACCGCACATGACAGAAATGCGGTTGGCAAGGTTCGGTTACCAGGTGTGTCTAGAAGAACTATCCACAGACTTTCCAAACTCTGTTTTTCCCCCTGGAAAAACACCTCAGGAGCTCCAGCAGTTAGAGAATTTAGAGACAATTTGGTCGAAGTTTCCATCTTTAAATGCGTTTGGTGTTCCAGAGGAAGCAATACTAAAGCAACCTACAGGAGAACTAAATATAGGAGTCGGATGGGGGCAGGTGCTGCGCTCCCACGGAATCGAGTGCTTCTGTCTCCGTAGAAAGACAAAATGTGCCTGACGTTGGGTGAGTTACTGGCTTGGGTTCGCTCTTTCCTCTTGATTTCTTCCCTCGTGCTAATTCTGCAGGAATTAGCAGAGGGAAACCCCTTCCCAGGTGAGAGTTGCATCCTTTGCTTTTAGCTGAAGTGTAATTGCTGAAGGAAACACTTTCTGAAATACAGAAATGGTGCTTAGGAATCCAGGTTTTCCCTCCAGGAACTTCTGTTTCCAGAACACGGGTGAGGTGCTCTTAGATGTTACCTCCTGTGTTCTACAGATTTTATGATGAGTATTCAGCCTTATTTACAGAGGTAGAGCTCTTTTCTAATGGATTCTGAATTTCAAGCCTACCATAATTTGCACAGAGCTCAAATTATTCTAAAGCTGGTATAAAGAAGTCTTTGCCCAAGTCAATTTATTACTTATGAGAAAGTGAGAGCTAGGATGGAAAAAAGTCCTAGGTTGTTATCTGTGGAAGTGCTCGTCTAGGTGCCAACTGTGCTATGTGCCTCTGCTGCCTGGTTTTCTGGCTTAATTTACCGATTAACAACATTATAGAAAAGGAGGGGACAGGGTTGTTTTATTTTCTGTTTTCATAGAAACATGGAATGGTTTGGGTTGGAAGTGACCTTTAGTCCAACCCCCTGCCATGAGCAGGGACATCTTCAACTAGATCAGGTTGCTTGGAGCCCCATCCAGCCTGACCTTGAATGTTTCCAGGGATGGGGCAGCCACAACTTCCTTGAGCAACCTGTTCCAGTGTCTCACCACCCTCACAGGAAAGAATTTCTTCCTGACATCTCATCTAAATCTCCCTTCTTTCACTTTAAAACCATTACCCCTTGTCCTATTGCAACAGGCCCTGCTAAAAAGTCTGTTCCCATCTCTCCTGTAGGCCCACTTTAAGTACTGAAAGGCCTCAATAAGGTCTCCCCAGCATCTTCTCTAGGCTGAACCACCCCAGCTCTCTCAGCCTGTCTTCATAGGAGAGGTGCTCCATCCTTCTGATCATTTTTGTGGCCTTCCACTGGGCCCGTTCCAACAGGTCCATGTCCTTCCTGTGTTGAGGCCTCCAGAGCTGGACACAGTACTCCAGGTGGGGTCTCACCAGAGCAGAGTGGCAGAATCACCTCCCTTGACCTGCTGGCCACGCTTCTTTTGATGCAGCCCAAGATATGATCGGCTTTCTGGTTTTGGTATCTCAGATTTGAACAGCAAACGTCCTTTAATCTTCATGTCTTGGTTTCATGTCAGTCACGTGGGCGCTTCTTGACCTAGGAGGGGTAAGGGAATAAATAAGTTGAGCATGCAAATACTGTAAAGATAAGTTTCATGATCTTCTTCTGTTTCAGGCTTTCTGACACACGGTTGATCCCGTGTCAGGATAATTATTCCAGCTCTGTAGGCAGAGTTTGGAATAGATGCAAGAGGAGCTCTGGGAGGCTGTGTTCTTTCTCCTGTCTAAAAAAGCACGGAGGATGGGCTTGCTAATTGCTTGCATTAACTGTCTTCCTCTTCTACCCCCTGGCTTTCCGGCATCAGACATCTCAAAGGGGCAGGTATAAGAGGGCCAAAACTTTTTTTACCTTTGTAATATCAGCAATTCTTGCACGAAAATTGCTCCTTCCAGCCCCACCAGTCAGGAAAGTAATACCCGTAAACCAGAAAGCGTGCAGCAGTCGGACTGAACTGGAGGAAAGAGAGATGCAACTTGGAAAGATTTGTCAAAAAACTGTTAAAAGATTTAATTTGGGGGGTAAGTAAATGTGGAGACCCCTTCGTTATATTCACATGTTTGAAGGTGCCTTTTGAGGGATCTTTAACTTCTTGGACAATTTTAGTTATTTTTTTCTGCTGATGCCTGAATATAGAGGTAGCTACCTCTGTAATAAACTGTTGAAGTCATTTCTACTTGCAATCTAGGTGAATAAAACCAAACTTAAATTCACTGGATATAGGCTTTGATAGCAGAGAACCACGATTGTTAACTGAAGGCATTTTGGGAGATTTTAAATATGGAGCTATTTTAATATTATTTGGGCATACTTCACTTGAAATACTTCAAAATCTCTTTCAGATTTTTCTTGTTGGATTAGGACGGTCCACCTCCAAGCTAAATCTGGGATGTTAGAAGTATTATCTATATTTGGATGGGCAGAATTTAATGCGTGAGCTTAGCCAAGTAGAACTAGAGAGTGAAGCTATTTCATGCTAAGAGGGTGTTCGTAATAAATTAGAATGCTTGTATAGCTTTACAAAGAGTAATAAATTAGGGTGTTTGTATAGCTGTAGAAAGAGTAAGCTGGACTTGCCTCCTGTAGGTGAATTAGCCTAGCATAATCATAAAAATGTGCTGGAAAAGAGGAAAAAAGAAACAAAAGTTGAAATGCAGACAATAGTTTTGCTCTGCCAAAGATATGGGAAGAGTAGAAGTGTGAGTATTCTTAGCATGTTTCCTGGAGAAAGGTGGTTGAGAGAGATGCAGCTGGGTAAAATCTTTAGTTGAGATTAGACCGTAGCTGCTAGTGCCACCTTAGCAATCTGGGGAGAAAGACTGTCTTCCACCAGCTTAAATATGTACCAAATGAAAAGTGGGGTAAGTACAGCGTGGAAAATCCAGCCATCTCAGTTTCACCATCAGATGAGCAGGGTGACCACTGGCTATTTAAGCGTGTGCATCTAAGTATGGTTTAGACAGGGCACCAAGAAGCCTGATGTGGGGACCCGACAGAGAATGGTTACGGCTTGTCCTGGGCATGATGAAAGCCGCTGAATTTAGAACCATGAGACCATCAAACGTCACAGTGTGCGAGGGGTAAATATAGCTCCTGGTTTGGGAGGGATCGGGTTCGGAGTGGAAGGAAGACGGAAGCAATCGGGGCAAATTCTGTGACTAGTGTGGAGATATTCGCTGCAGTCGTTCCATCAACCTCAGGAGCCAAATATGCTTTAGGGAAGCATTAGGAGAATGTGTCATTCAGCAGAGAGTGTCCCTGCCGGGTGGGCGAGGTGGTGGGAGCACCACTTGCCGGCGAAACCCTGCACTCGCCGAGCAGGTCCCTCCACACGCCATGGGCCTGGGGAGGTGTTTCTCACAGACTGTCTAGAAATGAGGTACTCAAGTATTTTGCTTTCCTCTTAAACTTAAACTTCTGTGTTTTGACTGAGTGCTGCAGAAAACTCTTGATTATTTTTTGCATTAGCCTCCCTCTTTGTGCATTGCTG
>JAOXNO010000013.1:122100345-122112053 GCA_028565335.1 Limnodromus scolopaceus
GCGTCCACCTGGTCTGGCATGGGGTCCTCCATGGACTGCAGGTGGATATCTGCTCCACCATGGACCTCCATGGACTGAAGGGGGACAGCCTGCCTCACCATGGACCTCCATGGACTGCAGGGGGGACAGCCTGCCTCACCATGGACCTCCATGGACTGCAGGGGGGACAGCCTGCCTCACCACGGTCTTTGCCGTGGGCTGTAGGGGAATCTCTGCTCTGCCTGGACTACCTCCTCCTCCTTCTCTGCCCGCCTTGGTATCTGCAGGGCTGTTTCACATATTCTCGCCTCTCTCTGGCCACAATTGCCATTGGTCTTTTTTCTCCCCTTTTAAAAATTGTTTTCATGGAGGTTCTACCACCACTGTTGATGGGCAGTGAGTCCATTGTGGAGCCAGCTGGCATTGGCTCTATCGGTACAACCTTCGTACCATCTTTATGGTTTGTTTTCGCTCTTGCTCCTGCTCATTCCCACTCATTCATTCATTTACTGGTGGATGCCTGGCCATGTTACCATCTTCCTCTCAGGAGAATTATGGCAATCATGTATTGTCTATGGGCTTTTGCAGTTGATCTGAAACAGCTCCTTAGTTGAAAATGCAAAAATCTAATAACCTGAAATTCTAAGATCTTGCAATCGATTTAAAGTATGCAAGTTTAAAAAAAAAAATCTTTGAAATAATTAGAAATGAGGAGAAAGGAAGGTTGAAGGATTTTGATGACCATTTTAAACAACGTTTGCATTAATACACTGGTTTCCAGTATCCTACAGGAGGATTAACCTTTCTTTTAACTCCAGTAGTTTTGTTGGTATCATTCTTTTTTTTCCTGCAAGCTAATCATGCCATTCTTAATTCCTAGACAGAGCATCAAATGAAAGCTGGGACACTCTGGCATGTCTGTCCATTGTAATTACTTTCTTCATTTTTTTTTTTTTCTGGTGACAGGTTGACCTTGCTAGGTTCCAGCTGTCGTGTAGTAATATACGCGACAACATAGTATTATACACGATGATGACCTTCATCTTCCCCTATGTAATTGTCCTTCCTTATTGCTGTTCACATGTCTAGATGGTTTTCAGTTATGGCTGCTAAAATTATGAAGTTGATGGTGAAACTCTGTCACTTCTTGCAAATGTAATGTCTGACCTTCATAGCTGGATCCTGCCACTGGGGCCCAGGGATAAACAACTCATCTTGTTGGCACTTTTATTCCTGTGGGCAGATGTACACTACTGAGATCATCAGGTTGGAAGTCGCTCTACAAACTTTGACAACTCAGCTGCTTATTAGCAAAGCGTTGAAAAGAAAAGCAAAACCCAACAAAGAAATGAACGAACCACCTTGTGGCTATATTCAGAATAGTACCATTTGCTGTTAAGCACTGGAAGAGTCAGTCTGCTCTGGAGTCTGGTCCCTTGTGGAAGTAGTCTGTGGTCCAAAAACCATCGGCCCCTATCAGAGATTTTGAGCTGCGGTGTGTGCTGTTAGCTCTTTGAGCTGGATCTTCATTTCCAAAATGGAAAGTTGCTCTGATGCCTGGAACCCTGTGTTGCTCCTCAGAATGTCTGAGATCTCACTTGTGCCAGTGGTCTCAAAGGTTGCTGGTGCCTACTACTAGATTTCCCAGAGGATTTGGCCATGTGAATTTTAATATCTGTCAACTTTAATGCTATTAAAGAAGGCTGAATGCTTCTCAATTCCAGATGTAGTTACATGAAGTTTGGATCTCTTTACTTCTCCCAGTGGCTGCTGCTAGTTTCAGTATTGAAATGTTTGGTTATAGTCAAGTTTGGTTTAATTCGATTCATTCTTTCTTCAAAGAATTCTGTGGTTTTTGAAACTGGATCATTTTATGACCATTTGTAGATATAAAAACATTGAGTAGGAATGAAGTTTTCATCTAATAAGATTTTTCCATTGGCCAGGCACAGTATGAGACTTTTTGCTTTCAGAAATTTATTTTCTTTCTCTGATTAACTACAAATGCTAGGTCTAAACCAGTTACTATGGAAGAGTTTATCATGCGTCTGATGTTGCTTATTGCTGTCCTACTTGTTGTGATAGGTATCTCATGTTACTTACTCGAAAAAGGATACTGATGATACGCAATCAGGATAGCCGCTTTCTAAATGCTTGATCCAGGGAGTTTTTACTAAAGCACTACTTTTTGAAAAGTGAGATGGAAAAGCTGCAGCCAGTAGCATCTCATTAGATGCCAGGTTATGTAGTCCAATGGACAGAGCAGAAGCTGAAGCGTCACGAGATACAGTTTCTACGTTAGATTTGCCGTCATGTCATTACTTAAGCATTTCACATTTTAAATTAGCCACTTTCTGAATGGGAATGAGCTAATCCCTCCAAATGAACAGTGTTAGAAATCGTCAGCCAAAGATCCTTACTTCCTCTGACACTGATAAGGGAATTAGGAAACATTTATTACACTTTCAAAATACAGGGTGTGGTTTTGTACTTGTTTTACTGTTGGTTGTAGATCTTGGGGGCATGAGTGAAGAGCAAGTGAGACACAGTATTTTCTGTTACACCCAAAACAGACCCCCAGTTTTACTAGCAGAAAAAGAAACTGCACAAAGAAGGAAAAGCAAGTGTTCCATCATCTTCAAGTTTATAACATTTGGAATATGGAGGATTATTTCTGAGTTCCAAAGCATGTTATTTAGCAGACTTAAATTGGAGCTCATGGGAACTTCTTAGGAAGCATTACTTAAGATATTATTCAAAAGAAAGTGCAATAAAAAAAATTAAAGATTAAAAGGTCATCACAAATTATCAAAAAGCTAGGCTTTTCCCTAAAGCATCATATCTTTAAATAATTAACTACACTCATGTTTGATCTTGACACTTAATTCAAGTTCAGGACAGGCTCCAGACCCAAACTGATATTCTTCCTGCCTCATTTGCAAGATCTCTGCTCAATGCCATATTGCTTGTTTACTCCTCTGTGATGCTCCATTTATCTGGTTATATTCCATAACGCACATGCTTTAATATTTGATCATGGAAGCTGGGCTCCTGGGCAAAGAGAAGGCTTGATCCTCTTGAGACTATCTAGATCATATGCTGAAAAACTAAACATAGATATGCTTTACTTTGACTTGGGCAGGAATTAATACTTCAGATTTAATTTCAGTATCAAGGACCCACTCTATATTAGCTGCATACTTCCTGTCTCTTACATTGTGGTTTGATCTGCAATCTTGTTTCAAACTTTCCTCAAAAGAGTGTTCACCTAACTTATTCTTTAGCAATCTGTGCTCTCTGTCTGCTTCATTTCCTCTTTCCAGCCATCACAGTACCTTCTCTAGCACTGCTCATTGGGCACATCTCCCTTCCTTGCTCTCTGACTGTCAAACTATCAGTGTTGATTTCCTTGTTTGCTCTCAGCTCTTGGGTTTTTCCCTCCCGTTCTTACTTTGGCTTCTCTAAGATCACTGGAAGTCCTCCCTATCTGCTATAGCTTCATGTTTTCTTTTCCAATTCTATGTAAAGACATTTCCTGCTCTTTTTCTTTCCCTTGTACTACTTGTAAGTGACTCTCACAAGCTGCTGATAATTTCTTCCTAGTTCTGTTTTTAGCAGTGATGACTGACTTTGACTACGTGTCATTTGGAAATCTGGTTTGTTCCTTCTCTCCTTCATTTTTTTTTTTAAATAAATACTGCCTTAGTTAAATTGTATTTGTCGGTGATTGCTATTATTTCTATCCTTGCAAACTTACTCTCTGTTGTCAAACTATCTTCTCCTCCCTATCTGAAAAAACCTCATTCCGTCCTTTTGATAGCTCTTCATGAATGTCCAACCATTATCTCAAATCCTGAAGGGTTCTATATAGCCTTTATGTTTGTATAAATACAAATACATTTTATTTTATATGTACATATATGAAGCATGCCTATAATATATAAAAAGAAAGCAAACTTTCCTTTTTGTTACATACTCACACATCCACATCCCATTTTTATGTCTGAAGGCAACTTCACTTTCTTACTTCATTCAGACCTATAAAGGAAGGTATATTTTTGGGTATCATCTTTGCCTCTTTTGCATGTTCCAGCCAATTGTTGAAGATTTCTCTGGTGTTTCCAAGAGAGATGGTCTTATTAATCCAATTACACAGGTAAAATTTTTCTAATTTTCTGTGTCAGTTATTATAACATCTGTCTGGGCACGGGAATTGCAGCCTTACTCTATTAGAATGTGCAGGACACAGCTGTAAAGATTGTATTTTTTTTTCCAAGCCATTGTTTAGACATTATCACTTCTTTAGCACATCACACACAAACTTCATTTCACAGTCCCTTCCCAGCCTACCCATCTTCTTTCTTCCACTGTGAATATGCCATCTTTCTCCTCTGAAGTAGTCTAAGATGCCAATTTCTTTATATCTTTTAATTTTCCATATAAATACCATCATTCTTTTTCACGCTACCAACTTATCCCCATACCCTCCTTCAAAATCTTCATCTTCTCAGTGCCTTTATAAGGGATTGTTAGGTGATGTAAAGAGAAAGGCTGATGCTGACCAGCAGCATCGGGCTCCTTGTACTTCCCTTGCCATGAGCTGAGGTTTAGCTGGCTTTCATACACCTGCCTCGTTTAACATCATCATCTATAAGTAACATCTACTGTCCTTGGCAAGGCATGAGGATGACTTGCTGCATTCTGTGATGTGAACCCAAGGTGGCTCAGAGAAACTTCTTGCCTTTGCTACCTGGATGATTAAATGGCCAACTGATGGATGGAATCCACCATTTGTGACTTCATTGTACTTCTTCTGTTACCTTAGAAACCCTGCATGGCAAGGCAAGGATGCTTTCTTAGCTTTCTATACTGTCCTACTGCTAAAAGGACTCCTGGTCCACGACCAAGAGTCCTAGATCCTGTCATAATATGAATAATGTAGATAGGTCACTTTATAGATTAAAGTTTTGGGGTTGTTGTTTGTTTTCCAAGGCACAATCTTGTTCTACTGAAAAATCTTAAAAACTCAGTAAACCACAAAACCTACGTTCTTTCCCAAAAGAGAGTTCCAGAGTTGGTCTTAATTTTTTTAGCTAAGAATAACAACAACAACAATCTTTTGAACCTTTTTTTCTATCCTATCTAAAAGCTCAATATTTTTAATTGGAAAGTTTTATCCAGTTCTACAGCTGTGAAGGATGCTGGTTTGGGGACCGATAACTGGGTTTTCGGAATTGAATGTTTTCCCTTCTCATCAGTTAATCCCAAAGAAATGCACGGAAAAGCTCGCTGCTCCTGTTCCAATCTGTATTGATCAGCTGACCCGCCCTTTGGCCAGGGCAGCTCATGAAGCACTTGCCCTGTAAATGTTTGCTGTAAGTTACGTAGCACTTTGGCACTCCGAAAGCTACCAGGAAAGTCTGTTGAGGTCTCTGTCATGAATTGCTGTGCCTGTCACAAGAGACCCCTCTGCATTTCAGAGAAATCCTGAACTGACTAGTGAGAGGAAGAAAAAGTTGTAGTGCATTGACTTTGCATTGCGTTTTGTCTCTTTGTTTCTTTTTTTGATCACATATCTTAACAGTTTAAGAAAAAAAAAAAAGGTATTATCCAACAGGTCGGTGCTTTTTGAATGTCATCTGTCGCTCCTGTAGTAGTCAATAGGAACTTCGCCATTGACTTTGATGAAAGAACCTTTAAGACTTGATTTTTCTGGTGTGAAGGAGAATGCTTTTAAAGAGGGAGCAGGAATATTTCATGGTGCTGCTGGTGGAAGGAGATGTGCTTTCCAAGCCTGGGGTGTCTCTAGTGGTGGGGCGGAGGCAGGTGCCTTGCTGCAGGCTTGGACCTTGCAGGTGCCTGACTTCCAGCCACCCTTCCTTTTCCAACTTTAGAATTTCATTGTTAAACACTACTAATTTTTAACTTATTTTTTTAAAGTGAAACTTGTATTTTCTGTTTGCCAGCAGATGGCAGTGGTGTAGGAGTGTTTGAACATAGCCATCAAAAAAAAAAGGGCTTTGCTACAACTGTTTGCAGGCTGCTGTGTACTCAGTCTCTTCCAGCTGCGAGGGGATTATGAACATATTTCTCCTTGTTCTGCATAAGCTGATTCATCTCATTAGTACTTTCTGATCAATTGATGTGTTTTTGAAAGTGTGTTTCTGGCAATTACTTTTTCTAACGTCTGAAATGATACCATCTTGGATATAATTGAAAATGGATGCTAATACAATAAACAGAAGTACTTTTAATACAGCCTTTCCCTAGTGACTTAGAAGCATTGAGCATCTTCAAGCGTTTTTACTTTTAGAAATGACCATGTGAACATTTCCTGATTTATAAATTAGCCTTTAAAAAAAAATTGGTTTTATCATGATGCAGGATTTCAAATTGACTTGTTTTGGTAACTTTTAATTTCTAAGGATGTTTCACTCCGCATTTATCAGGAGTGGCTTTATGGGAGGGGGATATAATGAGCCGTTAACCCCTTGTTTGCATGAGTGGATACGGATCTTGCTCCCATCTCCTGTGATGTGGTCCTGACTCCACAGCCTTCTCCCACTCAGATGAGGACTGGAGGGGGGTGTCCTTTTCCACAAGGTGCTCCACTGATGAGTCATTCCCGTCAACATACAGATGCCAGAAAGTCAGTATTTCAGCCTCACTCTGAAAGCCTCTACTCAACTGCTCTCTAAACCTCAATATACCAGCACTCTGAAAGTTATTGATTTTTGGATGTTAATTAAAAATGAGAAAATTGAATTCAATACATGGCCAGAATTGTTTTAATTTTGCAAGTGCCAGGCATCCCAGTACCTTATCTGTGCTTGAGCCTTTCCGGGATTCAGGAAAGCAAATGTTTGTCTGCTTATGTCCCTGACACAGAAAGTAAGACGTGAGACTGACTAACATAGACTGACAGAATAGGGCGCCTTATAAATTCAGTTGTTGCTTCTGCTTTTCTTTTTAGTGCAGCTGAAGTCTGATATCGTGATGACTCTCTTTCATATAACACCTTATTTCTTAAGTGCACCAAGAATTTCTTAAAAGCTCTTAAAGCCATCAGCTCAATTTTACCACCCCTGTGTCAGGAGCTTGCTTTCTAGTCAATGGAGGGAAAGAAGCAGGTTGTGTCCAGCCATGACTCGGGTCTGAAGAATATGGAAACATCTCCCAGAGGCTCTTCCATTTTTGTTGTTTAGGGAAGTTTAAAACTACCAGGCTGTAGCCTACTGCATCTAGATTTTCAATGTAGGCTTTTTGGTTAGTTGGCCAAACTTAAGTGACATTAATCTCTACTACAGCTAGGAGTTTAAGTGAAGAAAAGTAACATGTGCTGTTGAGTAGCTATTCTTCAAAGTCCTGGAGTTTGAAAAAAACCACTTATTTGAGAAGGAATTTGAGGGACAGACAGTCGTATAAGTAATTGGCTCAAGTGAGAGGTCTTGCGCAGGGTTATCAGTATGGATGATGTTGTGATTTAATCCCAACCAGCAACTAGGACCACCCAGGCTCTTGCTCACCCCCAACTTCTATCCCCAGAAGGGTAGGGAGAAGAGATAGAAAAGGAGGGGAAAGGGGAAAAAACCCCTCATGGGTTGAGATAAAGACAGTTCAATAGAACAATAACAAAAATGGAAAGTAACAAAAATGGAAAATAACAATACTAATAATAAAGGTAAAAGAATATACAAGACACAAGTCTCTTTTACCACCTCGTAAATTGGTTGCCCAGCCCATCCTGAGCAGTGATTGTGGATTCCACCCTTCCTTGACCAACCTCCATTTATATACTGATCATGACATCGATGGTATGGAATATTCAATTGGCCATTCCATTGTTCTATCTATGCTCCGTCTCAGCTTCTACAGGAATGTGAAAAACTCCTTGACAAGGAGTTTTGATTAGAAACAACTAAACCAATATGCATTATTGACATTCCTTTCATACCAAATCGGAAAACGCAGCAGCCACTAGAAAGAAAATTAACTCTATCTCAGCTGAAACCGGAACAGATGAAAACATGAAATGGCTGAAAAATGGCTAAATGTACATCAGCTTTTGAATTTATCACTGGGAGTGCAGAAGGAGGCACAAGAAAAGAAAAGAAAAATAAGGGGAGAGTAGGAAAGATGTTTAAATGAGAGGATGAGAAGTTCAGCAGAGGGTTGGTGAGGTAAAGACTGAATGAATGCGGTCAAAATGTTTGCAAAAAGAAGGCTTTAGGGACTGGAAAAAATTATTTGCTATATAGGAAAGGAAGCAGCAAGTGACGGAAGGACCAAGGAAGTCAAGTAGGAGGTGGCTGAGATGACTAGTATTCTTTTTCCGTTCTGTAGAAGATGACGTAGGTGATATGTTCTTCCTTCACATGCCAAAAAAAGTACCTTGACTCTATCTGCAAGGAAAAGGTGAGTGAAAATTTCATGCCACGTATTGCAAGTTCACATTTCTCAGTAATAAATCCTAGCCTAGCCCCATTTTCTGACTGAATTATATATAAAGTATATAAATATAATTTACTTTTGAGTGTAATTAAATATGAGCCAAAATACTTCTGAGACACTCTACATTAGACATGGATTAGACACAGCTCTTAATTTTGCTTCACTTTACTATCTTTTCTTTATCCCCTGGGTTTACTTCTCACGGCAATACAAATTATGGCCCTGCTGTGTGGCCACAAGATTTAAGCTGAGGGCAACCCGCAGAAGGGATATATTGAATCACTGGCCCTATTGCTTACTGGCATCTGAAACTTAAGAAGCTGTGGCTACTTCTGTTGTTGACTTTAAACTTCTATCATGTTTAGAGAGGCAGTGATAAGTACCAGCTGCTAAAAAAAAAATGCTTTGGACTTAAATTCAGAATCTTTTTTGGGGAAAAGATTTTTCCATTACATTTTCACACTCATTTTCCCAGGGACCAAGAGGCACCAAACAGTCCTGTTGCCAAGTGTTTCTTATCAGCTAAAGCCAAGTATGTAATTTCTCATGTATTGTGAAATTTATATAGGCTACTGGCCTTTCTGAAATATGCAATAGTTCGACTCTTCAGCTTATTCCAATGTTTCACACAGGAGCTGCATGGAGAAATTCTGACTTCCACTTGGTAGTCTGCAGGTCATTTTATGCTTCAAAATAATTGGAAATATGTAGGAAAATAAGGAGGTGTCAAAGACGAAATCAGTTCTTAAAGGGAAAAAAAAAAATCGTGCCCAAATGCAGATCATGATTTGGTGGTTGTTTGTACAGCACTGAGCACACCAGGGTTCTGGGCTGGGGATACAGGTTATTATTGCAATACAAATACAGACTACTCACACTTTAATGATTTAACATAGTGCTCACGGGGCCAGCGAACTGTATCAGTCAATGCTTTCTGTAAATACAGAGAACTGTTCACGTGAATTATCAGCATGCTTATGTAGCTCCAATATTGTTTGCATTGTACTGTGCATTTTAATTTTTGATGGCACTGCCATTTTGAGAGAGAGAATATATGTAGCGCATTACAGAGGAGGAGGTATGTGGTACTTAAGGTGAAAATGGGTTCGCTGCACCCAAGGTGAAATTAGACCATGAGTGGCACTTTTCTGTTAATCGTTAAAACTTATCTGTGTATAAAAATGGAGGTACAAGTTTTCCCGTAGAAGCGCATGTGTGTGTATCGTGAATCACAGAATCATATGGGGTTGGAAGGGACCTCTGGAGATCACCTAGTCCAACCCCCCTGCCAAAGCAGGTCCAACCAGAGCAGGTTGCACAGGAACATGTCCAGGTGGGTTGTCTCCAGCGAAGGAGACTCCACCACCTCTCTGGGCAGCCTGTTCCAGGGCTCTGCCACCCTCACAGGAAAGAAGTTCCTCCTCATGTTTAGGTGGAACTTCTTATGTTCAAGTATATGCCCATTTCCTCTTGTTCTATCCCTGGGCACCACTGAAAAAAGACTGGCCCCATCCTCTTGACATCCTCCCTTTAAGTATTAAATATATAATTATATATAAATACACAGGTACTCTTAGTCCCCACCCCAATTAACAGAATAATAAGGGGCATAGGGGGGGAAATGTGCTTTCTAATCCTTGTTGGATGAAAAGAGATGCCAACTTCCTTTCAAGGTGTTGTGTAAACTCACAGTATCTACAGGTACCTGTTGAAATCCTGTGGTTGCAGATCTGTTACAGTCGCATCAGCCACCTACTCTTTTGGTGGTGATTTGTGAAGGAGAGGGGAGTTAAGCAGATAGGTAATGTTGCTGTGTACTTTGTGTTCTGTTGATGGAAACCAGGTTTTTATGAATCCGGTGATGTTTTAGAATGCAGTAAACTCTACTAGAGTATGCTTTTTATGATTACCAGAAATGCCATAACATTTCAAGATACTAGCTTCTGCGGGTAGATTTATATGATTGAAAAATCTTTGAGGAGAACAGATGTGAACACTGGAACCAAATGAGAGCATGTATTTCTCACATCTGTCCCTTTAATTTTCTGCATCTTTGTGACTCTGTCTGGAATCGTGGGATGCTATATCTGTCATATGCCAACAGATGGCAACATTATAAGTCCATTTTTAAAGATGGTTAGAAATAACCAACCTCTCAGCTGCTCCAAATTTAGTCAGGGAAAAAAAAAAAGGAAAATTAATTGCTTCTTTCCTTGGATGTAAAATGATTTTGTGTGCCAGTTAAAAAACCAACAAACTACCCCCAGAAAACCTCACCAAAACCCCTAAAATCACAGGTACTGTTATTTGTTCCATCTCTTTAATAACTCCTCCAACTCCTCCTGTATTTCTTTCTTTTACATACTTTACATTAAATTTAATATTCAGTGTTGTTTGACCTGGTTTTATTATGTTACCCTTTCACAAGTATGTATGAAACAGTGTTCGGTGATGTTTCCTAAGCCTTTTGAGATCCCAGAAGTAATAAAACTTTAACATAGATAGACATCTCAGGTGTTTTCTATTGGTTTCCTTGATGTGTTTGTGCAATATTTTATCAGAAGCAGCAATAGCAGCACAGAAGTCTCAGGGAGAATTCCTGTTGTTTCACATTATACAGAAATCCGATTAGATGAGCCATTGATCCTGCTGGCTTAAACCACGCCGTTTTATAATAATACTGAATGAAATTCAGACCGAGCCGCTACAATTTATGAATAAAGCAATTTGCTTGGCTTGCTGCAGCCAGTATGACTCGTGTTGCTGGGCTGTGTGTGGCGCATCGATGGGTTGGGAGGCTCATGGCAGCTTCTCCAGCCTCTTCAGCCATTCAGCGAGTGACTCCAGGCGGTAGCACAGCGGCACTGGGTGATGAAATGGGGTGGAAAGCGAAGATATCTCAGGAGGGAGAACAAAAAGTGTTGTGGTAGAGGTTGCAGCCTAATTGGGCAAAATCTTTAAGGGATCACCATCTTGCTTGAAATAGTATCTCTGCTTCTGAGTTTATTGATTTTTTTTCTATGTGTGTTTAGTTTTAAGATGTATGTTGTACACCCAACAGATCTGCTTTTCAATGTAAATAACGTTCTAATTTAAATATAAAATAAGTATCTTCATTGAAACAAAGTATTCTCTCTTGAGAAGAGAAGGCTCTGGGGTGACCTTATAACAGCCTATCAATATCTGAAGGGAGCCTATAGGAGAGCCGGAGAGGGACTCTTTACAAGGAAGTGTAGTGACAGGACAAGGGGCAACGGTTTTAAATTGGAAGAGGGGAG
>JAOXNO010000013.1:122130514-122146573 GCA_028565335.1 Limnodromus scolopaceus
AGGGAAGGGAAGGGAAGGGAAGGGAAGGGAAGGGAAGGGAAGGGAAGGGAAGGGAAGGGAAGGGAAGGTGGGATGAGGATGATTTCCTGTTTCTGATTTCGCAAAACGCCAGGCTTGCTGCAGCAGTACTGAGGTGGTCACTGGAAGCGTCCCCCACAGACAGCGCCCAGCAAATCAAATTAGCATTTCTTTCACAGTACCAGTAGGAAGTATTAATATATGTTTAAATTGTGTATTTCTTGCCTTCACATCCGTCTGCTGCTCTGGCACAGGTCTTGTGCTTAACTTCTATGGTAAGCAATTTGGAGAAAATAGGAAGAGGCACATACATCCTGAATGGTTATTGCCTTTCCTCTGTTTAATACTGTGGCCAGGAAATGCTGCAGAGCTACTTTCTCTCTGATATTCAGTTTTTAAATCACGGTCAGAAAGCAAGTTACTGAGGGATCAGATAGTGCGTGGTCTCCCTGTAGGTCTGCTCCGGTGTGGCTGATTCCTGTCTGTGAGCTGTTAGTGGCTCCTTCACTAAGTTACACCACATGGACCACATGGTAAAAGATGCGCACCCTCAGTCAGTGACTGAGAAATAATTAGCCAAGAGTGAATTTACATGGTACTACTAACTTGTTCATAGTGTAGTGATACTTGCAAGGCAGGCATTTTTTATCCATAGAGCAACCACTGTGTATTAAAGGTTCGATGAAGTCAGAAATAAAGTCTATATGCTGTAGAAACACTTAGGGTATGTTCATTGTCTTTCATTTTATTTGCTGTCCTAATAAGATGTTAGAACCGGAGGTGGTTTTGCTGTATTTCTATTTCTATTGGCACCAAGAAGTCAAATATTAATATCTTTGCTGGACCTGGTCCAACATTGCTGACCTTCTCCATTATTTGAGCAGGACAGATACAAACTGCGAGGCCACAAGTTCTTCATATTTAGTGCTTGAACAAGAGCCAGGCCATGTGGCTTAATTTCTCTAAGTGGCTGGATCCTTTACAGCCTTTTAAGAATAATGTCACCCACTGCACGTGCTGTGTTAATACAGCTGAAGTATCAGAGCCTACTTCTTCAAGAGCGTCTTTGTTACCATATACCTAAGTCAGCAATTCAGCTAACTCAAGAAAAAGCACATGCAAAGTTGCTGTGGGTCTTTCCTCATAACCTGTTGACTACTAAAATCAGGATTGCCTGAGCTGCATGTGAAGGTGGTGGTAAGGCATATACAATAGCTTCCTGGTCAAAGTAGGAGGCTCATGTACAAGTTTCTCCATGGCTTAAAGGAGGCTTTTTCCAAGGAAATATCAAACTGAACTATTGACTGGTCTAGGTTGGGATTTTTCTCCACAGTTTTTGTTGACAGCAGGCCACCATGCCCTCAAGGAAGCCAAAATCGTGGGACTAACAGATGAAGGTACCTTCACATATGAACAGGCAAGAGGCAGCCTGACTTGTCACCCTGGCGCCTCCAGGTTCTGGCCATCTTTCTGGGGATGCTTTCTTAGATAACAATGACATTGGAGAACCTTCACCACCAGGTGCAATACCTGCAGACAGGAGCTGTGGGCTGGGCATCCACACCTCACACAAGTGCCTATGTCAGGGTCACAGGAGAGCTCCCAGGTGGGAAGGAAGCAGGACTGACCCCTTCCCTGCCCCACAGCATTTTCTATTGCCTGTTCAGGTGGTCCTCTGCTCTGCATGGACTTTGGTCCATCCCGATCCTAGAACTGTGGCCATAATTTCTAGGCAATATAACTGTTAAACATGATGATGCTTACATCCATGTGTCACTATGAGTGTTGTATACAGGAGTGTATATATTTCTTGAAAAAAATGTGCATTTTTTATTCCTATGTGGTAACAACATGTATTTTAGAGCATTAGTTTTAAACCCCTATGTAATTCTGAAAAAGGAGAAATAATATCCCCATGATGATTTTGATTTCACTCCCATTGTCACAAACTCCTCATTTAAAAATGAGTTATCAAGTAAGAAATATTAAAAAAAAAAAAAATCAAAATGAAGCATAACACAATCATTTCTCTCCTCTATCCTCATATCTGAAACAAAAAAGGTATTTTAAGGAAAGCTGTCAAGGTAAAAAAGCACTGTCATTTGCATTCTTCAGGGAAGATAGGAATTTCTATACTAAAACTGCAGGGATTAGAGAAAATAATTGATTTTTCTTCTTTTCTTTCAGGGTTTTTAGTTGTATGCATCTGTCTTCATTATGTTTATAATGTGATTTCATGTTTTATATCCATATAGGTAGTTTGGCCCTGGTCCTGCAAAGTTGTATCTTTTATATCTTTCATGACTTCCTTGAAACAATGGGAGCTCAGCATTACTGACACAAGGACATTTATTTAGGAGCAGAACATTGCATATCTCCTGAAAATCTTGGTATTGATTCAAAGTGGAAAAGGAATGTGTCTGCATTAAGCAGATTTAGTGGGCTGGGATTGCATTCTGTGACCTGTTTTCCTACACAGAAGTTGGCTAGTATATTTCACTTTAGCATTTTAAAGTAGCTAACTTTTTGCCTTTGGTTAAGGTAACTGAATACTAGAGAGTGGGAACTGAAATGTCAGGAAGACTGAAAATAAGCATCGTATATCATTCTTTCTTCCCATATGGAATTTAATGATAAAGTATTATTTTATTTACATTGGATATTTCCCTAATTTTTTTCATTACACTGTTATCAGGACACGAATGATAATACAGCTTTTGAAATTTAATATCAAATCTAATATCCCAGTAAGACAACTGCTGAATCTAGTAATTTTCCATTTGGCTTTGAACAAACCTTGCTTGCTGCTGTTGTGGTTGTTTTTGGTTTTTTTTTCCTTTCTCATTTTCCTCGGGCTTTCTGATGTTTTGAGTGGTTGTTGACGAAGATCTTTTGTGCTCGATCAATTCGATGTTATGCCTGTCTTTTGGGGATCCGAATATCGACAGTCCTTTCTTGCTGGGCTATCAGGGAACTTGACACTGGCTGCACGGTGGGACTGTCCCAAGGCATCACCTTAGGATGTAAATCTCTCGTGACACTTTAGCGACTCAAAGGAGAGAGAGAATTAATCTGGCTGCAGTCTGGCCTGAGGTTTTGCAATTACTGCAGACCTGCCTTAGGTAAAACATAAAGGCTATGTCACTGCAATGCTTAAAACATTTCAATCCTTCCTACAGAAAATGTATTTATTTTATATTTCTAGGTTGTTTGTTGGTTTTTGGTTTTGGTTTTTTTTTTTCCAAATTAATTATTGTTCTTTTACATCTTTTATAAGCATTGTTAATGTTCTCACTGCATCACAAGTTAACAGGACTTGACTCTGTTTTAATGTTGCTTTATTGCCACTAAGGAACTACAGTAACCAGCCAGACACCCCTCATACGGGCATGGCTTATATTTACTAGAAGACAACTCTGTGTGGCAAATCCTCGTCCTGTTAAGCACTGATTAACTTGAATGGAATTAGTCTTTGTCCATCTTATATTACTTAGTGCCTTGAGGCCTCGTCTGAGATGGCACCATTTAAACTAATCAATCTATAAACTAATTGTGAGAGAAGGTTCTCGCCTCTGAATGCCCGGGCTGGAGAGACCAGATCAGCAGCAGGAGAAGCAGCAGAGGGTTGACCTGATGTACTCACAGCAGCTCACTGTTACCAAGAGTGACAGACCCAATCTCCTCCTCCATCCTGAACAGGCTGCCCAGAGAGGTGGTGGAGTCTCATTCTCTGGAGACATTCAAAACCCACCTGGACAGATTCCTGTGCAACCTGCTCTGGGTGGACCTGCTTTGGCAGGGGGTTGGACTAGATGATCTCCAGAGATTCCTTCCAAGCCCGTATCATTCTGTGAACTCCACTGTCTTCTCTGCTGTTTTAGAGCAGTAGTTTTCTAAACCACAGAAGGGCCATAATCAAGGAACTGGGTGCCTGAACGATTCTGGAAAGCTCCATCGTGCTTACAACATGTTTGCTTTTGCTAAAGGCACATGTTAAAATGACTTCTGCAGGGGATTTCTAAAGATCTCTGATTATAGTCAACGTTTTCAATAGTAAGTCAACTCTCCTTTATGCCTTTTAGATGCTGCCTACACTCCTGGAACCTCTATTTCTAATCTTAAAATTTTTCCTTGAAAAATTAATTTACTTGTGTTATTCTTTACCAGGTCTTAGATCTGGGGGTTTTAAATACTATTCAGAATCAGAGCAGGGTCAAAGTTATCAATATCTACATCCAAGCATGAGAACTGCAGTGGGCTACTTTTGTTACTCTAGTCATTTTTTGCCTGGTAATGAATACAGATTTTCAAGGGCAAAGAGGTAAAATTAGGCCATGAAACATAAAGGAGAGATTGTGCTGCGTGAAAGAGAAAAGGAGAAAAAAAAATCAAAAAGCTCTGGGTTTGTGAAAACTGGTCTCAATATATGTGGAAACAGTTACAAAATCTGTGATAAAACAGAGCTGACAGAAATGTGATTTTCTTTTTCCAGGTGGCCACGTGAATTTTTCTATACAGCTTTGTCATGTATTTTATCTGGTACCACCAGACTTCTTAACACTCTCAGTTCACTTGTGAGACTAAACAGTTCCATCACGAGACAATGCTGTACTTTTTTGTAAGAATCACATCATTCTCATTAATTTTAATGAGCATTTAATGTATCTCAAGTGTGTTATTTTTACATCCTGAAATTTGTGACTGTTGAAGGATTAGAAGCATGAATTTTTATTATTATTATTTGGCCTGCGCTGCTCTGTAGAACTGTCTGTTCCCAGCAAAGTGACAGAGCAGCCCTGCACCCGGTGTATCTTCATTCCTTCTGAGTGAAGAATTAAAGGCCTGGCACATCTGTGCCCTGACACGATTTTAAGGCAGTCACAAGGCTTTTACAGTGGTGTCTTTTTTTTTGGTTTAACTGAGCGTTAGAAATTCACAGGAAAACAAAGAAACTGGGGTTGTCAGAAGAGTATCATTGTCCTGTCAGAGCATCCAGTTCCATTGGTGTTGTCTTTCCATTATGCAATATTTGCCTGTGTTCAGTTATTGTTATTTATTTACATTTCAGGAAGATGGGCATCTTTCTCTTATCTCATGTCAAAGAGTTTTAGTGACAATGTCAGTCTTTTTCCAGGTAGTTGACCACTTAATCAGAGAAAGCCACTTCCTTAAATTATATTATACAGCTGGACTTCGTACCTGTGTATTAGATTATATCAACTTGATTAAATTTTGGGTTTATGTATTTTCATTGGCAGAACTTTCTGCAAATAGAATAAAGACCCTTTGAATTTACCTCTGGCTTGATCAGGACATACTGTTCTCCCTTTGCATTCCCCATCCTTCCTATTCTTGATCAAACTCTAGTCAACCAAATGAGGAGTAGTGACAAGCCAGCCAAAACCTGAATCCAATCAGTAATGCAGATATTAAAAAGAGGGACTAATATCTAAGCGGGGGTGAGTGGAAAATCTTCCCTTATTGTCATTTACAGCTTAGGTCCAGGGCTTAGTAATTACTGCTGCAGGGTAATTCAATACTGTTTTATTAACACTGACTTACCTCTCAGAGAGGAGTTCTGGGATCCAGGAGGACATCCATTTTCTGTGAAGTACTGTCCCATTTAAGGAAATTAAATAGTAATATGCAGTTTAATTGCAACAACATAAGTAAATAAAGATGGACTAGCTTTTGAGCAAAGGATAATTATTGGGTTTGTGATCTTTTTTGTCTTGTGACCATTCTGATTAAGCTGTCTGGCACTTTGGTTGCACTTGTCCTTGCTTTTCTGGCATTCTTCACTAGCCTAAATACATTGCAGGTTC
Source organism: Limnodromus scolopaceus (assembly GCA_028565335.1). Lineage (NCBI taxonomy): Eukaryota > Metazoa > Chordata > Aves > Charadriiformes > Scolopacidae > Limnodromus > Limnodromus scolopaceus. Next base: position 122,136,358 of record JAOXNO010000013.1, read on the forward strand.
AAGGTTGGTGAGACAGGAGGAGAAGCAAGTTTCTGTAATGGTTTGTTGCCATTGGGGTCCTTCTTTATCAGTGGAGGTGACTATGGAAGGCTTCTGTAAATAAAGCCCAACACTGTGGTTTGTGACCACAGTATCCAGCAAGGTCAGAGTTCGCTAATGCATGCGTTGAGTCTTGTATCCAGGCAGCTACGCTGCCGGCAAAGCAGAGCGTATTAAATGGCTCCAAAGCAGTGGCATGTAAGGATTTTTTATTGTATGTGAATTTTCATTTTCCACTAATGATAATGCATCAATGGCGTTATGGTTATCTCAGGTTGATAATGTTTCCCAGCTACTTCACCCTGCATATCTCTGTAGCTGCCAAGATTCAAGGCTGGATTTAAATAGCTGTTTGGATAAAATCCGTGGTCACAGGTGATTTCAAGGGTATGTTTTTTGGGTAATTGAGAAGTATGGATTTGTCCATCTAACATTTTTCTGTGAATGTTCTAATAACCAATAAACCCTTGTTTGCAAGGCTGACACTCAGATGCAAATGAGTACAGGAAAAAAAGAGTTCTCCCTGTACTGAAAGCATCACTCACAGGCAAAGATTATAAACAATCAATTGGCTGAATTACAGCTGCAGAAAACATTTGTTGAATAGTTTCAATTAACAAACAGTCTTATGAGAATCAAAGTCGCTGGAGCAGTAGCTGAGCAGTACAGCAGTATACTTACAGTATATTAATACAGCAGTAGCTGTATTAATTCAGCTCGGTCCAAGGAGCTACCTCCGAGTCCAGAGTATTTTTCCATATGTCTGAAACTTGATGTCCCCCCTGACCCTAACTGCAATGCGGTTTGTGGGTCTGAAGGAAGTTCCCAGGAGAGGGGACACTTCCAACACCTTCTCTTCCCAGCACGGACCAACATAATTTAGCTACAAATTCTGGTACGAGAATTGTATCGTCAATTTAAACCGTGATTGTAACGGTTGGGCCACGGGTCTTCCAAGCCTGATAGTCCACCTCCAGCAGTGGGTGAGTGCAGATGCTTAGGGAAGCGTATAGGAACATAAAGAGTGATCTTTCCCTGGCTAAACCTGCTCGGCAGTCAGCAATTTAGGGATTATGCAGTTCAGCACTCTACTCAGCAAAAGAACAAAATATCTAGGAAGATCCCATGTTCTGGACATCTGTACAGTCTTTGTGGAAATGGAGTGATTAATTTCGTTCCATCAGAGGTCAGTTCAGGCAAAGTAATAGAGTTTGTCGTGTTCGGGAGTGAGAGGACTCGACTGGGTAATAAATAACTCGCTGCTGTTTAGTATTTGCAATACAGCAATGTGTAGGTACTTCAAGGGAGAGGGGGCTGCTATTTTGGGCTGTATGTACACAACAGCTAATAGAGAAATCTATCCCCATTTCGGGTGTGATGTAGCTTAACACTCACGGCGCGTACGACAGCGCGATCAACAACTGATCCATCTTCAGTCAATCGCAACAGAAGATGCAGAAAATCAGAGGATGATCATTCAAATAAGGACCCATCATAAAACTGCCTTCTCTAGTGAAATGGCAGGAGAAAGATGAAGGGGAGAGATGCTTCTATCGTCTGTAATAGTCACAGCCGTTTTCAGCTGCTGTAACGCTGTGCCCTATAGCTTCAAACGTACAGAGAAAGCTTGGTGCAAAGCAGGCTTGCAGCTGTCATTCTGTAAGGTGCAGTTAATACAGGAAGTTATAGGAAACACACAGATGTGTAGTTTCTGCTCTTTTGTTCTGTTTGCGTGCACATGTGTGGGAAGTTAAATATTTTTCAGGCTTAAGGAGAAATGGCTGCGTCGCAGTCAATGAGAGTTAAATCCTGGCTTTATTGAAATCAGTGGTTAAATCCAGCATGTAGGAAGTTGTTTTTTTTAAAAACAGAGCAGAAATCCAATTTGAGATTTCTTATGACTAACCTTGTGCAAATATAATTCTTCTCTACGAATGTTCTTCATATCATGTCAAAAGGAAGAGAGCATTGGGATAGTTTCCCCTAGAGCTGTCAGAGGTTTTCATCAGCTGAATTTTATCATTGTCACTGATATATTTTTCATCCAGGATTTTTCTTCACCGGAGTCTGATAATTATGCTGACTGGTTTGGTGACTATTTCCGTGGGGACCTAATCTAAGTGCACTGTTATTCTTCTCACTTGCAACTGCAGTATGTTTTGAACCTGTAATGGAAATGGTGCATTAAAGTACTACCTCTGTGGAGGGGCTGGGAGGCGAGAAGCTGGTCCAAGACATTAACTTTTTCCAGATTATTTGGAGTTCAGATTCAAAGAGTAAATTGGAGCGGTGCTTTGGAGCTTGGGGTGCAGGATAGCATATTGGAATTGACCTCATAACATCCTGCCTTGCTGAGCTGGGATGATGTTAAAGCAATATGGAATTGAAGGAGAAAAGGCAGTTACTGCACTGCCTGGGATGGGAGTTACCAAAGCTTTGCCAGCTTTGGCTTCTGGAGGAAAGATACTGCCACCCCAACTGACCTTCTAATGACATTGCACATTTTGGGAAGCAAAAGAATTATCAACGTTATTATGAAAAAACAATCCTGTGCTTGAAGAAAATAAGAGATTATTTCAATATGAAGTTTTCCTTGAAGTTTCTCCCCCTTCTGGCATTCCTGCCCTTATCATCCATACTTAGTGATTTTGCTCTTCAGTATTTTGAGTTCTTTTATGACTCTGCTTTTTCACCCAGGCATCTTATTTCTAGCTGAGTATTAAGGACCACTAATAGCTCAGTATTTAGGACCACTAATTATTAGAGGCAGGCAGTACCCTGAAACAATAGGAAAATTAATTGTAAGAGAACATGAAGTAATTCAGTTAAGCATAATAGCCTTAGGGTGGGCGAGCACTAAACTGTTAGTGGACGTGCAGTGATTCATCTGCCTGCTTTTAGCAGCTACCATTCAAATTGAGTTTAAATACTGTAAACAAAAGTCTTTTCGTGGTGTGCTTGGAACTGTAATACAGCTGCAAAGTTCCAGAGGAAAATGCTGCATTGCAGCTCTCCTTCTGTTTCGCAGCAAATCTCTGCTGGCATGTAACATGCAGAGGAGGAGCTTCAACACAAGCAGGCTGTTTTCAGCTTCATTATGCAGATAAGCCGTCTCTATCATCCACATTATAAAAACATCTTTAACTTCCTTTGGGGATGGAGGAGAGAGAGAGCAAGGGAGGAATGGGGGGCAGGAGGAAAGAGGTCAGACAGATTTACACACTGATTTCCCCTGATATCACTGTTCCAGCGTCTCTCAAATTGCAGTGGTTTTGCCTTTGTACAGATCCAACAGTTTTTGACGTCCACGCTGTTTAATTTCAACTAGTGCTTATCGCTGGGATTTGGTACTAGACTTTGTGTTTGGGGCGAGTCTGAAAGGAGCATTCTGTAATGCTTTTGCCAACAGGCAGCCCTTACGTTACTGAACGCTGTGATTCGTGGCTGGCTGCTGACACTAGGGAAAAGTGAAGACCTTCCCGATAACCTTGAAACAGAGCTGACCAGCAGACTCTCACATGCTTTTAAATATGGGAGTAAGGGAGGGTAAAGAAAGGAGGAGGGATTTAGGAGCCCCATATTTACAGCTTTCATGTTTAGTAACTTGCCACCCGAAGAAAACTCCTTGGTTGCCTGTAGTTTCTTACAATTGTTTAAGAAAAGAAAGAAAAGCAACTGCTGCAGATAGTGCCAGACTGAGAGGAGGGCAGTCCTTGGATGGTCCCGGGGAACAGGCTTGTGTAAATGGGATGATTTAGTGCTGTGTCATGCCAGGTAAAAAATGGGATTTAGGGGAGGGTTCTAGGACCCTCTCAATGGGACCTGGCATAACGTCAGGGAGCAAAACACCAGGAACCTGCAGGGTGAGAAGTAATGTGGGAACTCCCAGGGTCGCATCCTACCCAGCAGAGAATAAGCAGATTATCCCTTCCAGCAAGAGCAGATTGGAACTGAAAACAGGACAGCTACAATAAGGCTTTTTGCCACTGACACACCATAGGTTAATAGGGAATATCCTGTTGCCTTCCAGAAAGCTCAGATATCCTAAAAGGATACACAGAGCTCCCCCTCCCTGGATTTCAGCAAAGCAGGGAGTGAGAAATGGAAACCTTTTTGGGGAAAAAAGGAAATGGGAATAGAACGCTTTTAAAAAAAAACCCCAAAACAATGAACCCACGAACCAAACAAGAACCCAAAACAAAAATACGAGAGCAAAGTTATCACTGTTTCCCAGCTGTATTTTCAACCTTGTCATATGTCTTCCCTTCCTCCAAAAAAATTTCTCACATTTAAATAGAATTAGGAAGCCGATGGATCCTGAAAAAGGTGTTTTTCTTGCAAAAAAAAAAAAAGGAAAAAAACCCACACCAAAACAGCAGAAAAGAGTTTCTGAAGGTAGGGGAAGGAGTTTGCACACACGGCTTTTGTTCTTGCCTGTTTTGCAACCCAGGCCTTTTGCGGGCCTGTGTGAGTTCAAGTCTTGCATTTGAAGCCTAATGCTGAATCCATTACAGGGCTCTGGTGAGCCTGCAATGAATTCCAGTCATTCCTAGGAGGATGCTCATGGCTCAGTTAACAAGGTTGAAGTTGCCTGGCCCCAGGCTACATCTCCTATTTTGGGGGGGAAATAGTACAAAGGTTGATATCACTTTTTTTTTTTTTTTTTTCCTTTGCCTGTCTCTTAACTTTTCATCAGGGATGCATCATTTTTGCTACACTATTAAAATATTTACAGAATTGTTGGGAAACAGAAGAACCATTCAGACAAAATATTCATAATCTTCCCCCGTAGATTCTGCATCCCAAACTGCTTCTAACAGTGCATTAATTAATTAAAGTACCTTTCCTATTGTTTTTTAAGGTACCTGTCATTGCTGGAGTGCATCCGCTGTTGAAATGGTGGCTCTGAAAAAAAAAAAAAGAGTACAATTATACAATATGGGTATTGTTTTAAAATTAAAAATAGAGAAAGAAATTGCACTTCAGCCCTCTTGAGAATCAGTCTGAGTGCTATAATTTGGATACACAGACTAGACAATGCCTCTTCCCATCTAAGATATATATTAAGATCTTGGGTCCTTCAACCTTTTCGCGTTTAGCATGTAGAAACATGTCTCTTGTTCTTGATCATGGACGCCACTCCTTGTTTAGATAAAAGGAAAACTAATTGTTGAAACAGGATGAGAATTGCAAAAAATAGATGTGTGTTGAATACTTTCATGTGGAAAATCTGGTCTGGCAAGCACACCATGTTTGGTAATTGAATGCAGGAAGCAGCAAATATGGTTAATGGCTTACTAGTGTTCAGGAAAGCCGCGTGGAAAAAAAGGTGTGCGTTGTTCCCAGGGGTGATGAATGTCTTTTGCTCGAGTGATTTGTTCCCTGCAAGTGTAAGTGCAGGTCAGCTGAAACTATTTGTAAGTTTGTGATAAGCTTGTTGAATTCGTTTGGCAAAAGAACATACAGAGAAATTTAAAAAAGAGAAAGAGAAAGAGAAAGAAAAAAAAAGAAAAAGAAAAAGAAAAAGAAAAAGAAAAAGAAAAAGAAAAAGGAATTTTTAAAGAGTTTTTCACCTTTTTCAATAGTTTTCCATTTCTCAAGAAAAACTTGACTTTTTTTTTTTTTATAATCCAAAATAACTATTTTTTCCATTTTAATTTTAGCCAGAATGCCCAATTATCAGCTATTTCTCATTGCTTTAACTGATGCCCGTCGGGTAGCACCTGATCAGTGTCAGGAAAGAAGACTGAGAAGACTGTAAATTCTCCAGTCTTCATTTTGTAACAGAGGTCACTTGTTACTTGAGACTCCATTGTTTTCACACTCAAAAGCCTTGGATTCCTGAGTTGTCAAAGGTAAGAACAAAGTCATTCTCATTAATTTTAATGGGAATTTTAAACAGGCTAAGGTTTTAAAATAGATCCCTTTAAGACGTCTTTAACTCTTCTTTGTTGAGAAAGGTTACTTCTTGCCAAGCAAATACCTCTTCAGTATTTTTCAGATGGACAGATAAATCCAGTTCATGATGATTAGCTTCCTGATGTTTTGCAGAGACTCTCTGTATTGTCTATCGCCAAAGGTGCAGTGGGCAGGACAGAAGGGTGGTACGACTGGGAATAACATCAGAGACTGGAGCAGAACTGATCTTCAAGAAGCGCTTAGCACCTTGAAGCATTATTTTCTGAGGAAGCGTGGGTCTTAAAGTGTCACAACTTAAAGCCGTGGAAGTGACAGAAGCAAAACTTGAAAGAGAAGAAATAGATACGATGACTAGACTGAATGCTTTTGTAAGCTGCTACAGAAAAAAAAATGCCAAGATCTTCTTACATGGTAAGTGGATGAGATGGGCAAATAATGCCAGTTTGATATGCTTTTTAGAAGATCTAGAGTTGGGAAGTTCTTAACTCACCAAATCCGTTCTGATGAAAAAAACTCTCAGCTGGCTGTTCTCAGTTGCTATGGAAAGGTTAGGAAAACTGTATCCTCTATCTTCTAGTGAATTGACAATTTGCCTTAGAGGGGTTTTTCACATTCACCTTTGTATTTAAACATACCAAAAGTGCGTTTTCCTACTTCCTACAATATTGCAGCTTTTTTGCCAATTATCTATTTACCGTCAGTGCTAGAGTCTTTAATCAAGCAAACAATCCTTGAACCCACAGCTTGGCTCCTTCTGGGCACAGATACCACCTGAAAAGCACCTGAGATGAAGGAGGAGTTTTGGATGTTCTCAACTTTCACCAGAAACCACTCATGACGAAGTCAATGGCGGAATTCCCAGGTAAAGTCAGTGTCTGTGAGACCAACCCAAATTAAATGCTCTTCAAAAAATCTGCCTTCCTGAACCCTGATCCCATGATAGCAAACCTCAAAAACAAGAGCACAGGGACATTTATAGGCTGGAAGCGATACGCAACACTCCCCTAGCAAACTGCTTCCAGAAACACACACAGCTGAAAGGCCAAGTGGTTCAGAAGTCCACTGGTTATGCACCTTTGAAAAAGAAAATGAATTTAACTTAGTAGAAACATATTCATGGAGTGAGCAAAAGCAAAAAGGAAAGAAATGCCAAGCTATCACACTTCTGTTGCGGAACGGCGATCACAACGGCGGCATCTCAGCGTGGCACAACCACACCATGAGACTGACCAGTCTGCAAAGCTGAGAGTGCAAAACCTCTAAATCCATAACACAGTGCCAAAACACTTAAACCATATTTTAAAAGTAATGCTTGGCTAAAGTAGACAGGTAATGCTTAAAAAGAGATTACTTTTTGTGTCATTTGTCTGCAAAGTCTTGTGGTCTTTGAAAGTAACTTCTCACTCAGATAAATTTATTAGGGATAGAGCTTTTCTTCAGTATTAAGTAAATAAAAATAAATGTCTCAAATATTGGCTAAGGGACTGAGAATAATACACTTGTATTTCCATTAGTGTAGCTAGCTCTGTGCTGGTCATTGTGGAATATTAAATATTGGAAATCAATAGAGTAGCTGTATATGTATAGTACGCTTTAAGAGTAATTACTAGTACCTAACTCCTCCGCATGTCTACATTCACTTCAGCAAATAATGCTGGTTTTAATGTTGATAAATGTGTAGTATGAACCGGTAGACTTAATTAAAACTGTTGGGATGGAAAAGCTTAATGCTTTGTGATGTTTTATTCAGGCTCATAGCAGGTTCCATGAAAGTTTGTGCCCAGTCATTGTACGGCCCTGAAACACCACTCGAGGCAAGGCAAAGGGTATGTCAACACTTCAAGGACCCACACAACTCCTCGTGAGGCCAAAACCTCCTGCAGCCATAGAGGAAAGCAGGGGCTGCAGGGGGCTGTGGGGATCAGGCCAGGGCAGGGACTCCTGTCCCCCCACGTTCCTGGGGAGGTGGCAGGTCACCCCTCCGCCTGCCACTCTCTCCCAGGAAGGCTGCCCGGTCCTTCCCAGAGCCAACATTTGCCCTAGGTCATTTAGGAAGGATGCTACCTGGAGAAGTTGTGCCACTACTACCTCTGAGGATGTTGTAAGTTGAAGAATGAAAAATTCAATTTCTCCTGCCCTGCTGAGGAGCTTTGGGCCAGTCCTGATTTGCCCTTGTTGTCCTCATATCTGTTCCCCACTGTCACAGCATGAGGGTGCTTCACAAGAACTAATAAATTTTCCCTTCCAGAAAGATATTTTTAGGGAGCTGAGGTACATCAGGTTGTCCTGAAATGGAGCACAGTGGAATTTCACTGGTTTCAAACTTAGACACGCTCAAGTAGATTCAGAGTCACTGGTACAAGTCTCCTCGCCTTGACGTAAAGCACTCAGGAAAACTGTGACAGAGCCAGGAACCAAACCTTGAGCTCCATAAATATATAGAGATACAGGCAAACCCACACTGCTGAAGTAGTTATTGTCAAAAATCATATGGCCAATATTCATGCTGGGATTTTTGTCGGGTATGACAGTTTTGGTTGGGGAAAAGCAATGCTATCTAGCTGATGTTACTGTTGCATTTCCAAAATGAAATATTGCAATGCTTCCCTGAAAAGTTTCTCTAATTTTTAATTTGAAAATGTATTTCAGTGTAGTGTTTACAGAACTGTGTAGCACAAACTCAGTGAGCTATTTCCATTATGCTTTAAATGAAGTATATTGAACTTAATAAAGGTCAGCATTTTGGACACCTTATACTGGGGAAAAAATAATCAAGAAAAGCACAACCAATTGTTTTCTTTCTTTTCTGTTGACAAAGCAATGTTTTTCCAGATTATATTTTAAAAATATTCCTTACTTAGGGTGTTTCAGAGTAATGTAAGCCTTTATTAAATTATGCAGTACGATCATTTTCTTTGGCATTAGATTAGACACAGTTCTGTAAGTTTTGGTATTAAGTACTTTTGTAGTTGATCTGTATAGTCTTTCAGTTTGCCAGAATATAATGTACAATAAAATGGACTTCTATCAGGTTCCCTCAAGCTACTGTTTTAGAATCTATAGGGCCACTGGCTCTCCATATCACTGTAAATAATAATTAAAAAAAACCCCAAAACACTAAAAAAGACCAGAAAGTAGTAGCTGTAGGTATGCTGCAGGAAAATAGTTCATGTAAATGAGATTAAAAATGTATTTTAAAGAATTCCCTGAAACAATAGTGGAAAAAAGAAGTATGTGGGATTTGGGAAGAGGGGAATACCAGCAAAATGAGGAATCACAGACCTAGATGGTGTCCAAAGAGTTTTGTGCTGAAGTCCTACAAAGGATGCCTATTTTGGTCTTGTTATGATTAGGCTCCAAACCACCTACTGATCCAATCTGATGGATTTAACTCTCCTTTTGGCATTTTCTTTTTCAGAGGGACTTGAGGTGTGGTACCATTTCTGCAAGTTGGTCCTCAACATCCAGTTTCCCAAAGCTAAGGTGCTGATTTCCTTCCACAGGAAGGCAGCATCAGAGACAAATGGCATTGATAAAAATTTCTACCATAATTGGCATCACTATTTTTAATGCACTATGGAATTAAGCAATGATTTTCACAGTCAAACACAATCACCTCTCTCCATATCCTGGTCTCCCTTTACAGAATCACAGAATGATATGGGGTTGGAAGGGACCTCTGGAGATCATCTAGTCCAACCCTCGCTGCCAAACCAGGTCCACCCAGAGCAGGTTGCACAGGAACGTGTCCAGGTGGGTTTGGAATGTCTCCAGAGAAGGAGACTCCACCACCTCTCTGGGCAGCCTGTTCCAGTGCTCTGCCACCCTCAAAGTAAAGAAGTTCCTCCTCATGCTTAGAGGGAACCTCCTATGTTCAAGTTTGTGCCCATTGCCTCTTGTCGTTTCACTGGGCACCACTGAGAAAATACTGGCCCCATCCTCCTGACACCCACCCTTTAAGTATTTATAAGCATTGATCAGATACCCCCTCAGCCTTTTCTTCTCCAGACTAAAAAGACCCAAGTCTCTCAGCCTGTCCTCATAAGAGAGGTGGTCTAGTCCCCTCATAGATTCACAGATTCGACAGAGTTGGAAGGGACCTCTAGAGATCATCTAGTCCAACTCCCCTGCTAAGCAGAATTGCCTAGAGCACATTACTCAGGACTGCATCCAAGTGGGTCTTGAAAATCTCCAGAGAAGGGGACTCCACAACCTCTCTCAGCAGCCTGTTCCAGGGCTCTGTCACCCTCACTGTAAA
>JAOXNO010000013.1:122153103-122163483 GCA_028565335.1 Limnodromus scolopaceus
TTTCTTTTCTTTTCTTTTCTTTTCTTTTCTTTTCTCTTTTCTTTTCTTTTCTTTTCGTAGGAATTAATTAATTTTCTCTTTTAGATTGCTTTTATTTCACTCTGTATCTACCTCCTACAAGCATTACTACAGCAACTGGCTCTATGTCAGATCTACATCTGTTCTCCTTACCTTGGCTATCCCTGTCTTGATAGTGCCTTCCCAGATATTACTCCTGCTAACCTTCACACAGGTACTTTCCTTCCTACTTTTTTTCAAAGCCCTTCCCATTTCGTAGGCCTGGTTTTGAGCTGGGCCTCTCTATAGATTCACCTAATCCAACCATATAGCTGCATTGTAAAGATTTCTTCTGCGGAACGTCTCCAAGCTACATCCTTTCTTGTCTGTCACAAATGGGCACAGATCGTACTCTCCTCCAGACCCTTATGTAGTAACTACTACAAAATCTTTTTGCTTTATTACTGGCAGCTGCCAGCTTGGCCCTCCCATGTCCTTTTAGAGTCCTGCTGCAAAGGTAATTTTCCTGTCACATCAATTCGCCCTTCCCACCCCTCTTGCTCCACCCTCCAAGTATGTATTTTTTACATTGGCTTTTCCTTACACTTTCACCCTCACTTATGCACTACCAGCATGGTTAAGGAAGAGTGAGGCCTTAAACAACCATGAAACAATATCTGGGTGACACCTATGGCTTTGGTCTTGGGGTCCTTTTTAGACTTTTTGCATGATTTCATGGTACTGAGATGTAAAGTTCACCTCTGAACTTTTCATGGTGCATCCATCATCTATACAGCTTACATTCTTGCATCATTTTGGCTTTTGCCATGTTGTTCCTTACCTTGGAGGGAACTCTGCCTTCTGGAAACCTTCCTCTTCCACTTAACCTGCCCCGAGCTATGAGGCATAAAGCCCAACTAGTGCCCACAATGAGGCTGGGAGGCCTTCAAGGAGATATTTTTTTCCCCTGTGTTCCCAAAGCCCCATGGGGATCTCCTTTGTGATTTGGAGTCCTAGACACTGCTGTAAAACAAGCAACACTGAGCACTAAGGAGCTGCCTCCACTCTGGTGGTGTGTTAAGGATGGACCAGGCTGGATGGGGCTTTGAGCAACCTGGTCTAGTGGGAGGTGTCCCTGCCCATGGCAGGGGGGTTGGAACTCCATGATCTTTAAGGTCCCTTCAACCCAAACCATTCTGTGATTCTATGATTCTATGACTGTCATCCTTGACACGGTACCCTTAGGCAACGTATGCGGATTCTGCTCATCTGGCTCTGCTGTTGGTGCCTCTGTGTTTGGAGTTCCCCCTGTTGAAGATAATTTTCTCTCTTCACACATAAAGGTACCACAAACCCTGGGTAACTTTTACAGACTTCAAAGGAGAGCAAAGAATATACCTCAAGGCACTTTTTCAATAGAGGGAACCCCCAACTCATACCTTTGTAGATAAGTGGTATATTTTCTGAAAATTCAGCTTAAAAAAAAAAAAAAAAAGCTCCTGGGTCAAAATCGAGATCCCACTGTTTCTGAAACATCATGCTTTGCTGTGGTTAAACATGTAAAGTAGAGTGAGCTGGCAAGCTGATTTCCATGGGGCATGTGGAGACAGCACATGACACGTTCATTCTCACCCAACACCAACCCTGAGCTGAAATGTGCTATAAAAAAGGAGCCCAGGGCAACCTTCCTGCCCAAGGACCCTTCAGTTGCAGAGGGAACACTTTAGTTCCTTTTCTTGGAAGCTTTTTTGCTGCTCTATCAGAGAGCAGAGTGGAGCAGGCATTACGTGAAGATGAGGTTATTGATTGTGCCTGACTCGAGTTGGGGAACAAAGCCCTGAAATTCCCCCGTACAGCCTGTGGGAATTGGCACGTAGCTACTGGTGGGCTCCGTAGGGAGCACAGCCCTCTTAACGCTGCCTCCGTGGAATGAGCAAGGACTATACATATTTTTAAATACTGTTTTTCAGGGTCTTGGATTATGATTTAGTGTATTTACATGTGAGACAAAGTAAAGAACAATACAGAAAAGCTAAGGAGGCGGGAAGGGCTGCTGTCTGCTAAGAGTGTTTTCATAAAAGCTACCCCCATTCTTGCTTGTGGACCGAAATAATCCTGGCAGCCACTGCCCTACGGGTGGGTTTCGGCTCAGGTCATAGAGCATGTGCAATACCCTGGGGCCTGTATCTGCCTGTCTGCTCCTCGCTACTGAGGTTTATAATCTTGCCCCATAGGCACAGCTGATATTAAAACAGGCATGATTGTTAAAAAAAAGCCCCCTCCACACTCTTCTTCCCTCTCCCCAGACCCCCAAAATTGCTGGGTTATGCTGCAGTGATTCAAAGACCTGGACCAACGCAGTGAAGGACTGGAAACCTCTGGTAATGGAGCCAGAGATGTCTAGCTGGGTACAGAAATCAGAGGTGTCCTACAGCAGATCTGTCACAAATGAGAAAGTTTCTAAGCTGTTGGGTTTCCAGCTTTGCAGCCTCTCCCCCCTTCAGCTGTTTGTTCCTCCCCCCTGGTCCCATGTTGGGTATCAAAGGAGGACTGTGGGCCATCAGCTGCCTGCTAGAGCTTTGAACTCCAGGGGCCATTCCCTCGCGCAGAAGCTCTGCGCAAAAATTACTCGCCTCCTGAGAATCTCCTTGCTATAAATTACATTACACCCTCAGAGTAACCTAAATGGTTTTAGAGATGCCCAGTGCATTTCTGGATTTTAAAGCCACGGCAGTAGTTTGAGAGATGGGTAATTTCCTTTCTTCTTGGACTACACGTTCAGCTCTGTGCCATTTAACATGTGTCTATATTCCCAAGCTGACCAGGTCCAGCCTCACTTCTGAGACCAGACTAGTTTAATTCCCATATCATTTATGTGCTTACATTTAGGATAAGCTGCAGAGCTCTCCACAGCTGGGTACTCCAGCACTGTCCACACCTCGGTGTCCATCTTAATTCTCATTTATGCAATCTGGAGTGATAACACTGGGTACGTTACTGCATAAAACACCTGTTGATATATACCCGGAGCTTGGACCTCCCCCAGATCAATGTAAATACCTTGGGCGTGATCTGACTGCACTCTGACACAGGGGCTGGAACAGGCTGGAAAGTGCACAGGGCATGAAAGTCAACCCTCAGATAAATCCTCTGAGAGACCAGCTCTGAGCTCAGACTGTGGGTGCATCCTTAGAGCGTGAGACAAGAATTAGGCTCATTTAACAGCCTTGAATTCCATCACCATCCTGCTTTGTGGAAAAGCCACAAGGTATCTGTTTCATTACATGAGCTGAATTTGTAATTTGTAATCCTACATTTTCTTTGGCTTTTCTTGAATTGCAGATACATATAATTCAGTGATTTCCAATGACAGATCTAATAAATGTACAGTTTGTTGGAATCATATCTATTCATTTCTTTATTTAGGCAGTTTAGACTAACTTAAATTAGTGTTTACTTCTTCTCTCCTCTTTTGACAGGTAGAAGGAAGACAAGAGCTTGAGTTCAGGCTATTCATACACTTTCATATCTGTCATGTTTTTCTCCTTCTCATGGCAAGGCAGGTAACATGGAGAAATATCAGTGATCCATTATTTGTTTTTTAATAGTAAATCCAGTCCAGTGCTTGTAGATGGAAATTCTACATGAATAACTGTCCAGTCAAGCAGTAATTTGTCACTGAGCCGCTATTATACAGAGCTCTCTCAGACACTGTGGTCAGTTTTAGATCTGGGGAGCTCTTGGGCGTGCATTCACGATGATCCAGCACATCATTTCATGTCACTTTTACACACATTTACAATTTTTAATATTATTTTTATATTAGTGTTTATGTTCTTGATTTCCCCTACCACTGTGTTTATAGAAATGATTTACGATGGTAATATTTAAGGTGTATTCTCCTGGCTCCTGTTGGCCTTGCAAAAAAACAGCAGGAGTTTTATGGCAAATCTTCAGACTCCTGCTTGAGGAAACTCTGTGTAAGCAGAATTCTTTGTCTTTATTCCTTGGTTTCATTCCAGTCTATGAAAAAGTAATATTTGAAAGCCAGTGCAGCTATCTGGGATTCCTAAACTTGCTAAAATGTTTAGTTCATCTTCAAGTATTCTAAACTGTGATATAAAATAGAAAATCTCAGGCTGGAGCCCTGGTATGTGTTGTCTCTGCTTACCCTGGCTGTTCCTTACGCTGGAGCTGTTCTGGGTGAAGCTGGCTGTGACGGTTCTCCATTGAGGCAAAACGTCAGGCAGAGACCCCACACCCTCCTCCCTTCTGAATTTCATAACAGTTTCTTTTTTTTCCTCTTTTGTTTGTCTGTTTAGGTGATAATCATAGGAAACCATGTGATAGCCTATGACACCACAGCTGTTTGCAATTCCACTTTTTGTATTTATGCAAGTCCCCCGAGACTCTGGTGAGGGAGTATTTTGCAGCCAAAAAGAATTTCCCCATATCCATTTGGTTTGCAAAGCATTTTTAAATTTTGTATATCTTTTCATAAGCTCTTTATTCTTGCAGACGTGGGGAGAAGAGTGGGAAGATTACATTTTGGGGGGGATAATTTGTAATTTTTTTTTACTAATATTTCATGAAAAACACAGAAGTCTTCACATGCTTGGAATACAGCCAAAAGTCTCCATTTCTGTTTGAACATAAGTGACATGCTCTTTCATTAGCACTCATGGTGTCTAAGGCACTGGTCTTCAGCTGCTTTATCTCACTGCTAAAAGATATTTACATATCACATAGTTGAATCAAATATAATTTCTGAGGTTGATTTCTTTTAGGAAGAGTAGTTGAAGAGAAAAAAATAACTAATGGACGGGAGAAATTGTTATAAGAAGTGAAATGCAAATTCCAGATAACTTTGGAGGAGAAATGCTCACCCAGTCCATGTCCTGGATATAAGTTGCTGTTGTGGTTTATTTTATTATTTTATTTTATTATTTTATTTTATTTTATTATTTTATTTTATTTTATTTATTTATGGACTTTGTTTTGTTTTCTTTCATTTCATTGAATTTTTCTTTCAAGATGAACTGTGGTGGAAATATGTGCCCTTCCATTCTGCCCTCACCTGAATCTTTCCCATCTAGGTTACAAAATAATTTCTAGATCTTAGAATCACAAAATGCCTTTTCCTGCCTAATCCTTCAGAAGTGCAATTAGCACAACCCTTCAGTTCACAGGGGTTATTTTCTGGGCCTAATGATTTTAATAGCACAAGTACAGAGATGTAGCTGAGCCTATAAAATGACTCTAGGTGGTTGGAAAACAAAAAGCCTGTAGTCTTCATGATTCTTTTTTTTTTTTAAATGGTAATATCTCTAAAGTAATCTGCTCTGACTGATACATGCATTTTGACTGAGGAATGGAAGTATACAACCATTGCTAATCTTCTGTAGGAAATAAGGGTTTTGGTTGGTTGCCATGTATGAAAGCATCAGCCGAGTACCTGCAGCAGGTCTGTAGCTCTTCTCTGGCACCGTGGGCTCTACTACTGAAGAACAGAAACAGAGAACATTAGGAGTTATCTATCCTTGGATAAAGAAAATAACTCAATTTACTTGTTCAGAATGAAATTAGAATGACAGTTCAGGAGCTGAAAGCTGTCTTCCATGAGGAAGGTGAATTAACATCTTGTAGGACTTCTGTAGGAGGGGAATCAGTTAAATTAACTAGATAAAATATCTGATAACTAGACTGGGTAGTCAGTACTTGATAGACTTTTCTGTCCAAATTTTAACACCTTATGCTTCCTAAACCATTGATTTTTTTTCCATTTAACTTAAAAAAATAGTGCAAGAATTCAAGCTTAAAAATAGGATAACTTTTTTTTAGGCATGCGGGTAGTATAATTAATTTCCTGACTGGGCTTCCACTGTGACCGGAGTGAGAGTTTGTATTTATTTTTTGCTCTGGGAAGGAAATGGTTTTGAATAGAAAACCATATGTCAACTGTGCTCATATACAATAATAAATGCAAGGCAAGATTTGTGGGAGAAGTAAGATCTTTTATTAGAACAAGTCATACAGTTGGAAAAAACAGAAAATGTTTCAGACCCATAAGCCCTTTTCCAGGTCTGAAATAGAAGTAGTTATCTTCAAAGCTAAATACGGGTGAAGAACAGTTATTCTGAGTTTAATTAGATTGTTAATCAGCTGGACCATCTTAGGAAAAATGGGTAGCTGGAACTGCAGTTCTTCATGTGAAATTTCTGATCGTTATTTCACATTAAACAGCCAAATTTCCAATAGAAAGTAACGCAAAGTATGATCAATTTTTGTATTGTTGTTAGAAAAGATATGGCTGACTAATTCCACCTGTTTCTTTCTGTACTTTGATCGAGATTAGGATACCTTGTCCTTCTAATCTAAATTCCTTCTGGAGACCAGGCAAGCACACCACAAATACTGAACACAAAAGCGTACTTTAGTGCAAATGAGCTATCAAACTATAACTGTTTGAATGGACTTGCCCCAGTGATACCAAGAAAAGCAATGGCTGGGCATTCCCTTCCAACAGCTAAGAGGCAGAAGAAAAGAAAATAGTGCTGAAGGCTCTAAGGCTATCAGAAATTTCAGATTCTCCCTAGCAGAAATTGAAAATCTTGAAGTTTGTATGGTTTATGAAAGACAGGCTGTGGACAAGTCTGACTGGAAGACTTGTGACACAATGGAAGAACCCACTGGTCTCTACCAAATCATTGTTTTATGCATTGAATTTCATACAATCTTTAATATGTATCTTCTCTCAGCACTTGTGTGAAGTCAGTATTATCTCCATTTTATGGACAAAGAAGTAAGGACCAAGATGTCTGAAAATGTAGAAAAACCAAAATATCTCTCCTTATCCTTTCATATTTCAATATACAACTTCTTACACAAGTATTGGGATGACCAAGAAGAGAACGACCAAGGAAAGCTGCTCTTCTCTTTCCATCGTTGTTGCTCCTGTGAGATTTTCTGCAGCCCTGATGAGGCATTAGCTTTGCTGTACCTTCTGAAATCCACGCTGGGTTTTGCTTGGATGCTGGAATGTGTTTCCACCCCACAGTAAGTGCTCCTTGTTATTTTTTGTGCATGGCCTCCAGGCTCTCATCAGCACTCAAGAAAGAGAGCACAGACTTATTTTATTCTCTTTCTGCTACCCCAGCATGTGTGATCTGCACTGAAGATATTATGTGGGTATTCCAGGGGCTTATTTTTAATGTAGCTAACTCAACAAGTCATTATTATTATGGTTATTAAGTAGCCAAAATCCTGTAAATTCAAAATTTTCAGAGTTCTTAAAAACGTAAGTGACTTCTGAGTTAGAGGAAATACACTGTTGCTTTAGCATCACTGTTCATATATTCAAAGTTTTATAAGTAACTGGAGGTGTATAAAATTCTGTACCCTCAGGTTTCAGAAAAAAAAAAAACCAAAAAACATAAAAAACCCCTGCAAAACCAAACTCCACCATGTTTTCCATCTAGATCTGTGACCCCAATACTCTGTATGGGTAACTGTCCCTTAAATCTGAGGAAAGGAAAAGGGCATATCTTAGAAGCAGCAATTTTGCATTAGACATTTTGTTATCATCCAGTGAGTATTCTTGGCTGTAGCATGTCTGCCCCCTTTGTTTTATGACTGTGTATCCTCACAATCCACAATGCAAATAGGCATCTGAAGGTGTCTTTGGGACGACTCCATTTATCTGAAGAGAAAGATTGACAAGAAATATGTCTGCGCATGGGGCAGCAAGCAGACTTACTCTTACCTCTCTCTGGCAGCACGACCTAAACTCAGTTAACTGGAGATAAACATAAAGTGCTAATAAACCATTATGCTAACTGAGTTTGTTATTTTGTATATACACTCTTAGAGTCAGATCATATTTTCCAAATTTCTGATCAGATCAATACCTATTGTAATTCTGTGAAACACATCGTTATAATTAGTAAAAATAAAATTTAAACAATGTCCTAAATAGCAGACAAGCATCTGTAAATATTATTTTAAAGATGGAAAAATAAAACCAATATTGTAATTGGGATTAGCACTTCGAACAATGGAGTCACAGAAGAAAATTGGTAGCCTTTGATAAAATTGCAGAGCTTTATTGTAATTTCATTGGACCAATGATTTTACAAGCAGGCTCTGCATCACGGCAAGAAAAAAATACTCTGTAAGGAACTTGTTTTGATTTGAGACATTTTCAGAGGGCTATTTTAATTTAATTAATGAAAAATCATAGGTTAATTGCCTTCTGCTTTAATGTGAGGGTATTATGCATGCAGGCATATTTTATTTATATCTAGACTGTTTGATGTACACAATCAATTCAAAAAGGGATAATGAAGAAGTGTTCCGCCCTGTGTAGAATAGTAATTAGGGACTCTAGTGCAGGTTTTTTTATTAATTGTGCAGTTCTGTAAACATGTTTGACATAATGCTGAGAAAAGCATTTGTCAAATTTTGCTATTCTCCTCTTTTCTTCTTTTTTCCATCCTTTCTACCACCCCTTTCTCCTATTTAGTCAAATTACATGGTATGGCATTACCCTCACTGCCTCAGCAGCAGTCTGACTTCATGTGACAGGTGTGTAGCGGTCAACAAGACATCGAGGGAAAGCTGCCCCTTGAAGACCCTACGTTATGAGAAGTATGTATGTTGATAATAGAAATGCTAAGGTTTGTGGGTTTTCAAGAGTCAATGAAAGATGCTGAGCTAAAATAAGGTCGTGTGTCTTATAACAGCAACTGGGATGCACTGGGCAGAGGGGTCACTGTGGCAACAGGAGTACCCCTTCTTCTCAGCTGGGTCGATGCTGGGTATAAACCACAAGGGTGAGAGAGACCTTGCAAATGAAAACTCTTTTTTTTCTGTTTTATCAGTTTCCAGTGAAGTCAGCAAGAGCAGAGGATGATACTGGAGGGTCTTCTGATGTATGATATTTCCTTGGTCCAATTACTGACTTTTTTAAGGCATACAGGAAGATACCTACATTTCATTCGGGCAGTCGTGCCATCGTGTCTCCTTTTCTGTTCCTTCCTTCTCCATCTCTTCCCATTTTGACTGTATGCATTTTGAATATTCAGCAATACCTCATTTTCTAGATAATTTAAAATTAGCACGTCACAGAAAAACTTTTCTGTGTGTACAAGATACTTCTTATGAGACCAGCACCTCACAGAGGGAATAATAGTCTTCAAGAACCCCTTTAATAACTTTACCCCAGACCATTCCATGGCATAGGGAGATGGTTTTGTTGCTTTCAACTGAGACATAATCATACAGCCTAATAACCTCCCATGTCCTGCAGCAGTCAAAGATAAACCTTTTTGAGGTTACTTGACTTTGAATTAGTTTGGACAGGGGCTAAACCTACTTTATCGGCTCCCCAAACTACTCCTAGAGTCATTTTTCGCTATAAAAGAGTTCAAGGTAACACTATTAATTTTATTTCTTGGGTGAAATTCCTCAGTTCGTGCTGTGATGAAACTCACACTAACAGTCGTTATTCATGTGGTCTGTAAAGACTGCCCAGTGCTGTCTGTGCACGTATTGGGAACAACTCCAAGTGGCAGAAATGACTCCTTAGGACAACACCGGCAGTAGACACGATGATGCAAGGAAACCTGACTGAGCATGTTCAGCCAAATCTTCTATGTCTATTACAATATTACAAACCTGAGATATTGTTTTCAAGTTGAATAACAGACAATATTTGGTCTACAAGAAACTACCCCACCTGCTCAGGGCAAACCATCTGTAGAGTACTACTAAAGGTGTGTTTGTCTTGCTGAAGGTAAAATTAGTGTTGACAGGATAAAACCGGTCACCTAATCTGGAGAGGTACAAGCCTTCACTAAGGGTGCTTTTTCTGACATATCTTTAAAAGATGGAATGTAGGTACAAAACAATTAAATGAGGACAAAAAAACCCACCCTCCAAGTCTCCAATTCTCTTAAATCATGTGGGGAAGGGGGGAGCTGCTAACTTCATTGCTTCTGGTCTATGCTGGAGACAGGGAGATAGCAGGGCAAAAAGCTATTAAGCTCACATGCACACATGCATGTGTACATTCTTTGTTGTCTTGGTAGCTGGGAGCTCTGAGACCAGGAAATACTGCATGGTCTCAGCAGCTCTTCAATGGTTGTCTTCTTCTGAAAGCATGTGGTGGAAGTATTACTTCAAATATCAAAACTGTGCTACAGCTGGATACATGGAGAACTGAGGAATCCTAGCAAAAGTAGTCTTCACTCGGAGCCTTCTCTGCCTCCCTGACATCCTCACTGTTTGAAGGCTGAATTAATTGACATCGGTCGGCGAGGCGGCGGCAGCAGCACCGGCAGCACCGGCGGCTCCGGCGGCCAGAACTAGGGTGAGCTCGCGGGG
>JAOXNO010000013.1:122163583-122192566 GCA_028565335.1 Limnodromus scolopaceus
GGTTGGAACTCGATGATCTTTTGAGGTCCCTTCCAACCCTAACCATTCTATGATTCTATGATTCTATGATTCTATGACATTTCCTTTGGGAAAGGTTACTATGAAACAGAGGTGTTTGGTGGCTTTGTGGCAACTGTGCTGTGTAATAAAATGATGGCAAACAGATGCCCATGATTCTGATTCTATAGTTGTATTTAGACACATTCGTGTAGACGTGGTCGCTCGTCTCTTATCTGGTAGGGGAGGGAACATAAATAATCTTAGGTTGTATCAGTTCCACTGCTCAATAGACCCTCTCCAGTGGGAGCAGGGAGTCAAAGTATCTTATATATAGAGGACATGGATGCTGAGATCACAGACGACTTACAAGCTGCTGTTCTTTTTCCCAACTGAAAAAATATGCATTGTTTGATTCTTTCATTTTGTTTCAACGCAGTATAATCAATTCCACATACATGATGAGCTTCTTTTAAATAGTCAGATCCCAGAGGAAGATCCTCTAGTTTCATTTGGCTTTTCTTAGAATAATCTTAGTCCTCACAATAAGATAATAAAGTCTCGTTAATTCATACTTACTGGGCTATTGTATTTGAAAGATTTCAGATGTCATAAATAAAGGCTTATCTTGGATTTCTAGCTTACCTTTATAAGGAAATATCTAAAGCTTTTTACAAACAGAGTTGAAGCTTGAAAATCACTTGAAATAGTGTCATTTAAGGGCAAGACCACTCTTTTGTCCCCTGGATAAATAAAATAAGACCTGTTAAATAAACTTTAATGGTGAGAAAACCTTATAATCTATCAATATTAAATTACCAGTGATGATTATTTGGGAGAGAGGCTTAGATGGAACGTGGTCATGTGCTATTTTCTGACTATAGTTTAATGATATTTCCTAGAGAAGGCAACAAACCACGACTATGTGACTAAATCAACACATTAATCAGAAAAAGGACTAAAACTCATGCCTACCTTCAGACGAAAAGAGCCAAAAATTCATCTCAATACATAGATAATAAAGTCACTGAACAGAATTTCTCTGTATTTGTAGTTAGGGCCACGGGTTTCCTTAAAACTGCTGTCAGGCAAATTAAAGGAGGCTGTATATACAATGAACAATTATTTCAATAATCCACATTTGAGTTTCTTGAATTCCTGACTGTGTATGGCTTACATGATCCTTGCAACTGATACCTATTGACCTGTATTCTAGTGATGTGAATATGAATTTCTAAGCTGTCTCCTCCCGGGCCTAGTAATTTCCTTTAATAGCTTAGGCAAGCCCCTAAAATTTTAATTATCCATTTTGCCATCAGTGAAATTTTCAGAGTTCAAGTGAGGCCCATTAGTGGACATGAAGACAGATCACTGTTCGGTATGAAAAGGCTACCCCCAAAGGACCTGAGTTATTACCTACTTGGATATAAAATCATCTGATCTAAAATTATACCAAATGATTTCCCTATCAAACACAATAACTTTTGGCTGAAATATGACATCTATTTTTGGAGGATTTGCTATCTTGGTTTAAATAAGTGACAGAGAAACCAATGCAAACCACTTAGGTAACTTGTCTCAATAGCCGTTTTCCTTTACTTTTCAGATGATCTTAGATATTATTCCAACATTGTATTTATTCAGCATAAGAGACCAAGCTCAGGCTCTTGCTCTATTTTCATCTTCTTAGCTAAATAAGTTTACTAACTTCTGAAATTTACTTCCCATTTGAGTAATTACTTGACCGTGTTTCTTCCTGAATACTATACACTAAACTGAGTATCTTTAGCTTCTCACAGTAATCAGGTTTTATAGTTACTGAAATAATTCTTGGGGCGCTCTCTCTTGATTTTCTCACATATGATAAACTTAGAGGCCATTACTGGTTAGAGAATTTTGCTAATTACCTCACTGTGGTATAAACAGTTCCCACTTTCTCTATGATGTTCCCTTGATCCCTTGGTCAAGGGCCATATTTACTTCCTTGGCTGCCACAAGGCACCGTGTTGACTGTCCTGATCCCAAAGGCCTTTTCTTAGCTGCTTTTGGCTCTCATAAATACTGTCTATACCCCCGATTCTTAGATTGTTTTATTAAAATGCAGATTGATAAAATAAGCCATTTTTCTCTCTGGAACTGATCTGTCCTTTTTAACAACGCTGTACATTCTTATGTCATTGGCAAAATCTACCTGCAAGATTTTCCTCTTGACTGTTGAAAATAGCACTGGAATAAGAAAAGATTAATGGATGGAAATATCCCCAGAAGGTGGTCCGTCCCTGTTTTAAGATTTATAGATTTACCGCTTTTTAATCCACTTAATGTGTTCTAGGTGGAGCTGATCAGAATTTCAGAAAATAAAGTATTTAACTGATACTCAGAAGGAGAACTACTAATTTCACCAGAATGAAGCAAGCCTAAGTCAGGAGCTTTTTAGAAGCTGAAGTATATCTATCCATAGAGCTATCTTGGCCAGCCAAACCTGTAATTTTATCAAGAAATGATACAAACTTTGACTGCACCTTTTTTCCATCATAGATATGCATATATCAACTAATTTTCACATAAAGTTTATCAAATACTTTGCTGTTTGTGCACCGTTACTAAAAATATGACCATTCTGATGTAGTATTATGCTTTATCTAGTGTTATAATACAAATTTATGTAATTGGAAGCGTGATAGACTTCAACCCCAATAACAGGAAGCGTGATTGATTTTGGTAATTAGTAGAAAGTAAGGTGAAAAATTGTTAAGGAGGTCAGGCAGACACAGAGATGCATAGGAACAGATTATTTTGGAAGTAATTCAGTCTGATAAATAGAATAATAAAGGGGAGAGCAGGGATAAGTGTTTAAAAAAAGAAGAAAAAAGAAAGAGAAAAAAAAGAAAAAAGAAAAAAAATTGCTCCCAAATGGATTTACTGTTGTTGCTGTAGAAGAAAAGAGGCACCAGGAACAAGTCCAGGAAAACTTTAAAATGTTGTTTTCTGGTGACAGTCTAGCAAAAGGAGAGCTGAAAAAATCTCAGAGCTTGCTGGGCTCTGTTTAGAAGGCCGTGGATTGATGGGGTTGTGAACCCCTCGGAGGGGTAGGTGTTGCGAGCTGTCCCAGCTCTGGTAATTAGATAGGTTCGGCAGTCTTTATGAGTGGCTTACGTTTACTGATTAATGTTCCACTTGTGCACAGATGTGATTTAGCTTTCTGCTGAATAAACACAACATGGGGATGGAAAGGTGATAACTGCCATACTCAGCAAAAAAGAAGGAGCCTATAAATATGCCAGTGGGTCAATAGAAGTGATTTCATTCTGCCTTCACAAGACTGCTGATGAAGTCTGACAGGGAGCTCTACTTCATTAATGCATCACAATGGTGAAGAAAGCCTGAAGGGCAAAAAGAGCCACCTGCAGCAGATTGGAGCCTGGGCTGCAGCTGTCAGAGAACAGCCAGGGAGAAATGAAAAGGGCTGCAACAAGGAAATAAAGAGGATATCATAGGCGGATAGGGTGTGTTTTCCCTCCCGCCTGAAACGGCTGATAGGGGAGGCGCAGTGCTCAGGGCACCGACTGCAGATGAAGCTGTAATGCTGAGCAGAAACTATTCGGGGAGGAAGGCCTGGCAGTGCGAAAGATGTTTTGGTTAAAGCACTGAAGAGAAAACGTTAAGTCTAAGGACGGGTCAATGCAGCCGAGTTTAACGATTCATTAAAAAATAGGAACGCCTACCGACGGAAAATTGCTCACAGCACCATAAGACAAAAAAAATACACTGAGGAGAAAGTGCTGGGAGAAGTATCAGATAGTGGGCATGCAGTTGAGAAGTGCTGTTATTCTCGCTCTGTTTCTAAAGGTCTTTCCATAAGCATCTGCTAATGGCTGCTGTCTCTACCGACTCCCGAAACTACAGTCCCTGCCCGGTTTGAGAGGGGCATGTTGCTGAATAACCAAGCTAGCCCAGAGGATGAATAAAGGGAAAAAGAGAATGATGAGATGGGCATATACTAAAAATAAGATCCCTGAAAGCCAGCCATGAAGGTTGGTGAAATTGCACAGTGGTGGCCTGTCCTAGCGCAGAACAAAGTAGGGAACAGAAAATAGCCCCCCTGATCATCAGGAGCCATTGGGCTTCCTCAGGCTGGAGCTCTCAGTCAGCAACCACAGGGAAGCCGATGAAAAGGCTCCGTTGCTTTGTGGTGTGCTGGGTGGGAAGCACATAGATGAGTAAATGAGGACAGAAGTTCAGTCAGGACTTAGGCAGAAGCACCTGATCTATATCTCTGAACCCTTGGTCCGACTCATTCACATCCACTCCTACGTTTTCACATAGGCACAAAGTCTGATCCCTGCGTAAACCCCCAGAGAAGCCCTGAAAGAGTCTGGCTCTCCTGAGATCAGGATTAAACCCACATTGGCTCTGCCTCCTTACCCATCTCCAGTTCCTTGCAGCTGGATCCGCTCTCTAACCACTGGCCTTATCTGGATCACAAGAGGGTCGCCTATACGCTGCTAGTTAGGTGTCTGCTTTATTTGATTGATTTTTTTATTTATTTCCCTGTTGTGTTGCCATCCTGCATGCACAGTGGGAGGGAGGAGATACAGACAGATTGCTCACCGATCCTTTCCAATGCTTTCAGAAAATCCCAGGATTTCTCATTCTCCTTTTACCCCGCTGGGCTGTCTTTCTCCATCACTATGGTTTCTATACAGATAATTATTACTTACAGGCAGAAGTAAATTACTTACTTTCATTAACTGAAAATATCTGAACTTTCAGCAATGTGTTTCAAAATGATTTTTTCTGTCTCCAACACTTGTAACCAGACAGAGGCAAAAGCTGAATCTATCACCTGTGGTACTTCCAATTTTCCACAGAAAAATGCCACTGTTGTTATACCAGATTTAAAATGAGATGGTCTGCCACAAAGCTGACTTCCTGAGGTGAAAGAGAAAATCCTTAATATAAAGATATTACACTAGAGAGGAGGCCATTGAATATATTTTTGTACAAGCCACAGCTTGGGAGATTAAAATTAGAGGCACTTAGAAAAATGCTCATAATCTACAGAGGGCAGAGATCAGTATTATATAGTCCTGAATCCTCCCCAGCTGACTGTTTCTCTCTCGGCTATTCAGTGACTAATGACATATTCAGATGACACAGCTTGAGCTGCAAACACTTATGAGGATGGTGAAGTCAAGAAAAGGAACTTAGAAGAGCTAAAAACAGACCAAGAGCAGTCACCAGGCATGAGGCTCTGCCATTTCCTTTGCGGGAGGGAGGAATTAACTCTCTTTACAGGAGCGTCACTCCCTGCTGCGCTGTTGGGTTGGGGGCTTTGTAAGGGAGAGGGCTGAAATCTCCACCTGAGCATGGACTGTCAGGCATCGCCTATAAATGAGGCTAATGGACCACCCAAGGTCACTGTGGGAGGAAGTTTCCAATGGTCTCATGCCCACCAGGGCAATTCACAACGAATCCAGCATGGGCACTGCCTTGGGCTCAGGAGAGGGATTTAGTCCATCTTTTCAGTAGTGCTTATCCCTGACCTTTCTTTCCTTTGGGATCTCACAAGGACACATTGGCCCAGGCATGTGACAGCAGCTGCAGATGTGGAAAGTATATGTGACAGCACCTGCAGATGTGGAAAGTATATGGCAGGGAGAATTAGTGATACGACAGGTGCCCACCCTATGACAGGGTAGTGATGTGGCAAACCACACGAGTGGTGTTATTATGGAATCTCTTGGTTCCTCCACTTCAGTCTTCAGGTAAGTGTCTTCCCTTAAAGGTCTTTTTTTGAGGAACGTTTCTGTCAAAGGAACATGCTGGGGCTGGGGTGCATACAGCAGTCCTTGGCAGAGCAGATCAGCATAGTTAAGAATCATACGGACGTTAATGGGTTTCAGCATCTGGCTGGTAGTCTCCGTCATCCTTAGCAGTCTTCGAAATAAGCAATTTGGACCACACAACAACTAGAGCAAAAAGCAGTAAACTCAGTTAAGTTGAAGAAGCCATCAACAGTCAAGCAGTGTCACACATCTACGTCTGACTTAAGCACAAGAGCTACTGTAACAGGGCTGCAATCAATCCGTTATTCTGCTCTCAGCTTATATCCAGAAACAATAACCCAAGCCCTGGATCCCACCAACTGCCATGGTTGGATACCAACTACCAACACCAACTGGATACCCCTCCAGACAAATACATCGTATGCAGCTCAAGAAGCAACATTCCTGTTACGGCACCTCTGAGGATGAGGTTTTACTCCAGCTCATAGCTTTCTGAGAGGGTTGTGCATGCCTGTATTTATAGACCTGCTATTGCTGACCTTGAGATGCTCCATCTTTTCAGGCCTTCCTCCAGTCAAAGCAAGAGAATTCTATTGCCTTGCCTGGAATAGGGATAAGACATGTTGCATCTGGAAACTGATGCCTCAAAACACAGATTGCGGCCCACTGATATAAATTGGCCCCTTATGAGAAAGAAAAAACCCCAGGACACTGTTCCGGAGGCTCAGCGCAATGTATTGATGTTCCCAGTTGGGATTTGAGCTCATGGGTCCCAGGAGCACCAAGTCAATACTCTAAAGTAGATGTGTTAGAGCTAAGTGCCATGTTGGCTGCCGCTGCAAAGCCTCATATAAATATTACACCTCACTCTGCAAGGCTGTGTGTTTGGTTTCTGAGTCTATTAATATATAATGAGGATATGGTATAATTAATATAGTTTTGATTTTCCTATAAATCCACATTACTAATAAGAATGCAAAGTAATTACTCAAAGAAACCTTTTCAACAAATGGCAGTTTTCACTGATTAAAAATGGAGTTTGTGTTTTAAGTGTTATTTACGAGTTTGCTGCAATGAATAATTATTAGATTATTGAGCTACAAGATAATTAAGAAAAGTGTTTTTACTTAAACTCACATTTCAGAAACTACATCAGGGATTTTAGATGCATGCGATATCCTTTGATGTTTTTTGAAAAAAAAATCTTCTAGAAATCCTGTATCCACTTGCAGATTGGAAAATGAAAGATTTTTTGTTTCAGTTTTAAAAATTTGAACATTCCAGATGATTCTTCTGTGCATTCAGGTCATGAAGAGGATACAGAATCCCAGAATGATATGGGGTTGGAAGGGACCTCTGGAGATCATCTATTCCAACCCCTCTGCCAAAGCAGGTCCACCTAGAACAGGCTGCACAGGAACATGTCCAGGCGCAGAATCTAGTTGGAGGTCCGTAACAAGTGGTGTTCCCCAGGGGTCAGTACTGGGTTCAGTCCTCTTCAATATATTCATCAGTGACCTGGATGAAGGAATGGAATAGACCCTCGGCAAGTTTGCTAATGATACAAAACTGGTAGAGGTGGCTGACACACCAGAAGGCTGTGCCACCATACAGTGAGACCTGGACAGGCTGGAGAGCTGGGCAGAGAAGAACCTGATGAAATTCAACAAGGACAGGTTTAGGATGCTGCACCTGGGGAGGAATAACCCCCTGCACCAGTACAGGTTGGGGGCTGACCTGCTGGAGAGCAGCTCTGAGGATACCTCTGTACTGTAAATACTTTTTTAGTCTGAAACATCATTGCAAAAAGTATTTTCTTTCACTTACTAGAGAATTTAAAGTTGATGTATCCATAGAAAATGGAGCTAGATGTCTTGGCCACATTTTGCATATGAATATTGATGCTAACCCACTCTATGTTCATTTAAAACTGTCTTAAAACTTTTAATTTTAGCCTTCACAAGTGTATATGTAAATGAGTACATGACAAAGCTGCATGTAATTTGGATGCATTTCTCATATTGCTGCATTTGTAGAGAACTCAATTGAGTTGCTCATACCTGACTTTTCTTTTTTTTAATTACAAAATTAAAGATATTTTGGTCCTAAATATGAAGGGGGAAACTCTTCTTTAAGACTGTTTCTCGCACAAGATTTTTCAAAATTCAGAGCAGCAGGAGAAGCTGTCCCAGAGTGATCAAGCTCTGCTTTGACCATTAGGATCTTGAAGTGCATTTTGTGATTCATGTGAGAAAAGACAGGAGCATTGGAATACTATTTATTTAGGGTGTGTTTCCCTTATTATTCTACCCTAGTTTGCTGTGGCTTTGAGTCTAGAGCTATGTGCATTAAGAGGTGTTTTGCTACTGTGTCCCACATGTAGCAGCTGTGCAGTACCCAAAACTTACAGAACCTTCTCTGTAGGGTAATGTCATCACATTGCTTAGACCAGATTTTCTGCCATAAAAATCTGGTAGGTGATAAAGCTTTGGTCCTGCATTCCTGGAAAATCTAGAGTCTTTCAATGGCATGCCTCAGATGGAGAGGATTAAGAGTGCCATGAAAGTACTTTGGTTTTCCGCTGTATTTCAATGGGAGGGAAGAGTGTCCCAGTGAAGAACACTGGAAGTGCATGAAGAAGTCTTATGGGAGCATGTCTTAACAGGATTACTTGTCTCTCTCTCTTACGTCAGTCCTGTGACATTTAAAGTCCAGCTGTCAAGCTTACAGGCAAGGTGGTGTCTCCTCCATTACCCTGGGCTCAGTGACTGCTCGGTGGTGCTGGTGGGCTCATGGCCGAGGTTGGTCTCTTGAATCTCCCTCTTTACTCAATATTGAGGCAATGAAGAATCGTGCTCTGAATAGAGTTAATAAATGTGTCAGTGGGAAGTTGAGGACGTCTCAAGCGAAACTGTTATTTATTTATCTCTTATCTCAGAATGTAGTCAATATGACATGATCACGTTTTCCTCATTAAGTGCTTCCTCATTTACAGTGTATTGGTTTCCTATCCAATCTTGGAGGCAACCAGTATCAAACACCAAATGATCTTGAAGTTTACAATTAGGTAGAGTGAAAATGCTGGAAATGGGAAGACCCTCAATAATTCCATGGCATCAGAAAATTAAATTTCTGCAATAACAAATTACGATATAATGAGGTCACATTAGAGGAATAAGAGGCCCAGATGCCTCAATGATTTAATCTGTCTCTTCCTGTAGGCCTGCACCTAATTTTAATGAATATTTTGATAGATAACATATTTGGTTCAAAATAGGTCTTTAAAGACAGTTGTGAGAGTATTATATTTTAAAGATGCTATGATAGAAATTCATTTCATTAACTGCCTGATAAGAAAAAATGACTCTGCAAACATACTGGTATCAGCCATACTATTATGACCCATCTGCTCTTATTGAGTAAAGTGACAGTAATATATCTTTATTGGTCTGTTCCTTGAATGCTGCAGAGGCTCATTTTCCTTGTCTAATGAAAAGCCAAGTGACATTAATGAAACAGGTACTGTATATGCTTCAACTTCAGGAGAGGAAACAGAACATCAAGTAAAAACCTCTGTAAAGAGAACAGTCAGGTGTAAATATATATGTGGAGAGAAAAAGAGAAAAATAACCCCCAAACCAAGAATGCTGTTTTATTTATTTTTTCTATTAATCAAATACAGGTTTTGATCTAATGGCAACAATCATAAGAACCTCTGAAACAGGGATTTGTCACCCTTTTGAGATGAATTACACTTCAGTTGGAGAAAAAATTATTTTGTTCACAGTTTATTTATTTATATCACAGCTCTGAAACCTTTCCCTAGCTACTGTGATGTTGTCTGAGGACCAAATGTAAGGAGATCTATTCTGAGTGCTCTCAGGTGGGGTGTAGTAACCCCTCTCACTCTTGTCTGATCTCTTCAATCCTGGTGTATTGAGACAGTGCCCATCACTCTGGTATTCAGCTTGTCGCCGTGTAATTATCATGTCATTTCCAAAGTCCACCATTTTTCTCCTGGTGCAGTTTAGCTACATCCTTTCAAATACCTTGCTTTTAACAAAAATGGTAGTGATGCAGCAGTTTTGCAGACACACCAAGTCCAGGTAGTTGTATAAAACAGAAGTTTGCATGTCTTCAGAAGGTATGCACTGCGGACCTGTGTCTGCTGAGACATCTGCTGAGGCTCTGTTCTATGCATATGAACATGTCATTCGCTGCCAAAAAAACCTCAGAAGTGGACAAGGGCTCCCAAAACGGAAGGCTTCTTTTTAAGAGTAAGTTTTGATGCAGTCTATTGAAAGCTTTGAAAATAAGCACTGAGAATTGAGCTGATTTCAGGGAGGAACAACTAGAACAGAGCAAGTGTATGTTATATTATCTGGACACCTTGCCTTCTTGGGAACATACTGTCCTGAGCTATACAATGGTTGTACTTAGACCTTCAAGCCCTTATATCATGACTAGCATTTATTCAGACTGTAAGATATGGAAGACCAGATAATGGTACCATGGAGAAAGAAGATCATGTCTAGATAACTGGGGGTGCTCATGCCACATGTGCTGTAGCTGACATTTGACCATCTTAAAGAATTTCTTCCCTGAATGTCCCCTTAACCTGGACAATCTGGGAATTAGATTTACAGAAAAAGAATTTTAGGATTTTCTGAATTCTTTAGAACTTTTTTCTCTGTGTAGATTCATACGGCTTAGATTCAACTCCTTACCCATGTATGGGGATTGATATAGCTGGCTCCTAGCTGTTCATATAGAAACTTCTGAAATTTTCAGGTATATACGTATCTCTAAACAAATCAGAAAATCTTACCTGAAAAGACTGGTGACACTCGACAGCCAGGAAATACCAGACTTAAAATACCTTACAGTCTCTTATCTGCAAACTGTGTACATACATTGTGATAAAGTCTTCAGTCCACATGATCCACAACGGGTTTTTTTCATGCTCTTCTGGTGAGTGGTCCCATATGTCATTTAATGCTTAACATCCAAAAGCTATAGTAAGCACAAATGTATTAATTTTTCAGGTTCTTTTCTCCGATTCTGATCTCTGTGTCTTCTCTGTAGATATTAATGAATTTATTTATACTACACACCAGCAAGGTAACAGGATGGTGTCTCAGTTTTACAAATTGGGAACAGGGGTACTGAGACTAAAGCCAAAATTGCCCTATATCAACTCATTTTTGGAGGCTAATTTTCGAGACTAGAGCCTGGCTTTTCTGGGCATTCTGCTGCCTTTTATGCGTTCAGAGCACAGTTCGTATCAAACTTTTGCAATTAGGAGAGTTCAATACTCCAGCTGTTTCAGATTGGGCACTCGGAAAATGATACAGGAGCGATCACAGAGAAAGAGTTTGCACAAATGCTGTGATCAGTATCACACAGAAACTCTATGATCTAGACAGAGAAAAAAATTCAGAGCTCAAGATGACAGTCAAAGAACCTAATCAGGAAGACAGCTTCTCTTCTGGAAATTTTCATCCTATTTCAACCTGTATGTCTCTTTCTCAGCAACCAGCCAGACACAGGAGTCCTTGGCATAACTGTCCACTTCACTTTGATTCAGCCTTAGGACATGGTCTGTCCAGTAAATTGCAAGAGGCAGGAGTACTGCAGATGAACACGATACGCCATGTTTATCATATAAAGTCATACAGTTAAATATACTCTGATAATGTATATGCGCCTCTGCAGGTTGTAGGCTATCTGTAGACGTGGTTTGAGGCATTTCATAATTTTGAGTTCTTCAGCTTGTAAACTTTGCATCCCAGTATTGGGGTGATTTTTTGTGTGTGTTTTATTTTGGGTTTGGTTTTTTTAAAATAACATTTTCCCAAATAAAAAAAAAAAAAGGTCCACTTTGGCAATCACATCAAGCCCATTATTCCTTTCCCCCTCTCAGAATCAGCAGCAGCTTTAGATAACAAACCACAATCATCCTCATGCATTGAGCTATCAGTGTCTTTTAGTAGCCCTAAACCATGAATTTAAATGGAGATCTTGTTTCTTCCTCTTCCCCCATTCTCATCTGTACTGGGTAGACCTCTTAATCTGATGCGGAGTCCCCTGTCAAGCCCCAAAATGTGCCAGCCGGCACAATTAGATGCGAAATATAATTGAAATAAAAGAAACAGTAGGAGGAACGTCCTCATGAGCTGATTTTGAAAGTCGCTTCTGACAAGAAAGTTGCACCCACTTTGATCCCTTCAGCACCTTGAGCAGGCACACGATTCTGCAATTTGTTGTGGCAGCAGAAGTACGGCAGCTTATGTCAAAGACTGCAAGCCTAATTCTGTCATTATTAGCTTACAAAAGCTAATAGAATATTCAATATGTGAACACTAATGGCAACATTGAAAACAAGTTTACGACCACACTCTTGTCTGCCTTTACTGCCAGTGCCTCAAATACTTTTCCCATCTATTAAGATGGAGGCTGCAGCCGAGGACATGCTTGCAGTGCAGTGGGCATTGCTGCTCAGCACATGAGCTTCTTGGACCCTCAAACTGAAGGAGAAAAATAAAGAAACAACTTTTCTTAATTTTCTATTCTGATATTTTTGTGCCTGTTGGGCACTGATTCCAGTCTGTACATATATAATGTCTCAGTCACTGCTCTCATCAACGTCGTTTCTGATAACAATTCTTCCTTCATGTTTCATCGTATTCCGTATCAAAAACTTAATTTACTTTGAACATACCATCTTTGATGCTTGTGAAACTTGTCATTCATATGTTAATGCTGTAAAGCGAAGTTGACAGAAGAATTGTGTACATGCTTGGATATCTGCCTGACTGCGCTGTTTATTTGCCCTGATGGCATGTTCTTGTTTAGTCAGTGAATTTGCCTTATCCAGTTTGCTGTCTGGTAGCTGTTCTTCAATTCTTGTCTTTGAGTTGTCGTGAAGGAAGGATCTTTCTGCCTAGGCACCCTCTCAATAACGTATAATCCATTCTGGAGGTCACAATACTTGTGGTCCCTGTCTCTTCTGATTTCTGCTCGAGTCCACAAAGAGATGTGTCCGTTCTGTTCAACAGCTTGTCTGCATTATGGTGCATATATGACTTCATCTCCGGACTTTGTGACTACATCCCACTATCCTGAACCTCAGGCGGAACGGATCCATCCCTTGAAACAGAGCCCGGAACTGTGTTTCTTGTGGTAGAAGAGCCATTCTTTAATTTGATCTCTGAGCATTAGCTTTTTAACTGCCTGGTTCAGAAAGGGAAGAGGCAGCAACGATATGAACAGCCAAAATAATCAGTATCGGTCCGGTAATGTGTGACAGCTCCTCTCTGTGATCTCTCACTGCATTATGGGAATAGAAGCACACATTCATCCAGTGCACATATTGTATATTAACTGAGGAGATACTTTTTGAACAAAAACAGCATTCCCAGTGTGCCTTTGCAACTCATTATATCTAGGAATGAAGCCACATACCCTGTTAGAGCTGCATCTGCTACAAAATGCAACAGCTTGTCAGCTTTCTGGTTGCTGTATGTACTTCAGGCTGGTACTCTTCTGTCCGTGTTGGGCTCATCTTTGACTCTCAGCCCTGTCAATTCCTCTACGGGAAGAACCAGAGCTGCATGGGAGTTGTCTCTTTCTGCCCCTCCAGCTGGGACTTTTGAGGAAATTATACTGGACTGGAGAAGAAAACCAAGATGGTCTAAAAAAACTTCTTGATTTAGCAAGAGAATGAAATCATTAATGTACAAGGGAGAATTTTCTTCACAGACCACTGGCTGTGCTGCAGCGTGGCTCCCTTCCAGGAGAAATCAAGGCAGAGTGTGCAGAAGTGCTCCCTGACCCAAGCCATTACCAGGGCGTGCACCCAGAACTGGGATCCTGGAAGAGCTCCTGGGTCTGTCAGTTAAGACATGGCTGAAAAACAGCTCCAGTTCCTGTGACAATTCTTCCCGGAAGACAAAAAGTGATTACTGACCCTCTCACTAATGAATCACAGAACCACACTATCAATGAGTCTGGAGGGCACCTCTGGAGACTTTCTAGTTCAGCCTCCCTGCTCAAAGCAGGGTCAGCTAGATGAGGTTGCTTAGGAGATTGCCCAGTTAAGTTTTGGATATCTCCATGGATGGAGATTCCACAACGTGTCTGACACACGTTGCTGAACAGCTCCCTGAAAGAAGGGTGTAGAGAGGTGGGGGTTGGTCTCTTCTCCCAAGTCAAAGGCAATAGGACAAGAGCAAATGACCTCAGGTTGTGCCAGGAGAGGTTTAGATTGGATATTAGGAACAATTTTTACACAGAAAGGGTTATTAAGCACTGGAATGGGCTGCACTGGAACAGAGAAGGATTGATTCCCCCTCCTGGTGGTATTTAAAAGTTGGGTAAAGATGGTGTTTAGAGATATGGTTTAGTGATGGTTTTTGTCAGAGTTAGGTTGATGGTTGGACTAGATGATCTGAAAGGTCCCTTCTGCCCTGGGTAATTCTCTGATTCTATGATTTCATGTACCCCTCACTGAGCCTTCCCTTGAATTTCTCTTTGTACGCCAGATGCTGCAGTCCCTTATTAATTTTTGTGGGCCTTCTCTGGAGTCTCTTCAGCATGTCCATATGCCTGTATTCAGTCACTGCATTGCTCCAGTCATGTGAGCTGTCCCACCACACCCCCATGATCCCAGTGAGATCTATATAGCCCTGTATAGTCCTGCACTTGCACACAGACCTCTCATTCTTCCTGTTTGCTCCCCGTGCTGCTTGTGTCAGTGAACACGCACTTCTGAGAGGCACTGGGTCATGCTGATTTCCCAAAAAAAGTATGAGAGCTTACTCCACATTGCTCTCCTGTAGGTACTTCTTTAGCTGTGTCTACGTACTTGGGATGGACCCCCTTCTATCCTGTTTTGATGGTTAAAAGTCTCTCTTTCCATATCACTTTGCACCCTCTGCTTACCAAACCAGTTGAGCTTTTCTGGGGGAGGTCATCATCATGACCTCCATCACTCCCAGTTTAAAGTTCTCCTCACTAAGTTGGCCAACCTGTGGCAAAGGTGTCCTACTTGGCCAGGTGGGTCCTATCTTTTCCTGGCAGTTCTTGATCTTCAAAGAAGATCGCAGGGTCCTAAAAGCCAAATCCCTATTTTGAACACCATCTCTGCAAACATTTGTTGATGCGCAGAATTACAGAATCCATCTGCTCATTCCTGAGCCCTTCTCTCTCACCAACATGACCAAGGAAACACCCATATGGAGCCCCATATCCTTGGCCCTTGCCCCAGAGCCACATAGTGACTCTTGAAATAGAATCATAGAATAGAATCATAGAATCGTTAAAGTTGGAAGGGACCTTAAAGATCATCGAGTTACAACCCCCCCTGTCCTGGGCAGGGACACCTCCCACCAGACCAGGTTGCTCAAAGCCCCATCCAGCCTGGTCTTGAACACCTCCAGGAATGGGGCAGCCACGACTTCCCTGGGCAACCTGTTCCAGTGCCTCACCACCCTCACTGTAAAGAATTTCTTTCTGGTGTCTAATCTAAACCTCCCCTCTTCCAATTTAAAACCATTAATGACATGATCCAGACCTCCCCTGGCCATGCCATAGTTTCCCATGTAGAAGACTAGTGGGGCTTCTAGCATGAAGGCCAGACAAGCCTCAGCAACACTGCCACAGTGTCCCAGATCCAAGGCCCCAGAAAGTGGCAGAACTCCCTGGGCAGCAGATCAGGCCAGAAAAGTGGCCTCTGTGGCCCATTGTTGTCCCTGATTCCCTACCCTCTGCTTCTGTGTGATGGCCATGCACCAACAGGCCATACCATGGAGGTAATTTTGGGACTCTGTCTCCCTGGGGATTCAGATAAGATTCAGGGGACCTCTTCCCTTATCTTTGGTAGCACACAGACCCTCACCAGCGCCCACCATCTTTGGGCAGGTAGTCCATCTCCCCAGTCCCAGCCTCCACGAGAGCCCCAGGTGTCCCTGCAGCCCAGCTTGGAGAGCCACGTCTTACTTTCAGGAGCTTGACCTGAACTGAGAAGACTGAAGTTCATGTTTTCATACGTCCTTGCACTTTTACAAACTTCGGTCACCTCATCTGCACACACAGACCCCAGAGGATGTCATTTAAACAAATAAAGCCCTTTTCTCTACAGACAGATAGGGAGGAAACGTGGGTGTTTTTTTGTCCCTTATATGTAAGTACCAGAGGAGCTTGAACAACTGGGAATATGCAATTTATCTAAATAGGTTTTTTTTTTTTTTATCTTTCGAGAATTACTCTATTAGCTACCTTCAACTCCTGGTATGTAAAATTGCAGATAATATTGTGGATCACTGGTGTTTTCTGACAGATGTGTGTTTTTATTCAGTCATGTTTATTAAAATGCTTAACTGTTTTGATTAGCCTAATAGAAAATACAACAAGGAAATAAACTTTTCAAAATATTTCCACAAAGCAGGATGTCGTATAAAACTGTTGGAAAGTGAGTTGGCATTGTACTGATTTTTGAAGGAAGGCAAGCACAAGTATTTATTTTGAAGGGGACAGAATACAGAAGGAACAGAGATACGATTTAATTCTCCTCTGCAAACCTCCTTCCAGATTTCTAAGTCTCTCACAAAGCAGATGTCATTTTGAAGATTCAAAATAGAAAAACACTAAAAATCAACATTCTTCAAGAATGCTACTATGCTTTATTCCCATTTGACAGTAGAAAGAATGCATCTTGAATACTAATTACATATTATTTTAGGAAGGCAAAAGACTTCATGAGGCATTTATGAAACAAACTCCAAAACAGCACCATGGGATAACCTCATTGGTTTCAGTGGTTGGTGCTTTTCTGTAATCTCTCCATATTACTGCAACTGTTATTTAATCTTTAGAAGCTTAAAAGACACACACAGGCCTTAGGAATAAGGCTCAGTTCAACCAAATTCTATATTTAGTCTTATTGGTAAAACTGCCGGTGTAAGCATTAAGAGCACGGAGATCTTCAGTTTCTGAATCTCTGATTTTTCAGGATGAAGGCAAAGAAACGCAGTCTGCTCATTAAAGGAGATGCCCCTCATCTGGGCTGCAGCCAGTGCCCACTAAATATATTTTCCTTGACTTCACAAGGCTTTGATAGGAGTCTTCAATGGAAAGCGCAGGGGGACAACAGGACAGCTTCCCACGAGCTGCTCTAGAAAGATGGCTCTTTGGAGTCTCTTTTTTTTTAAAAGCAACTATTTTGTGTAATTGCTCTGAAAAAACAGTGACATGATGGCCAAGTTTCACCAAGAGACCACATTAATCCCTTTATGTTAAAAACTGAATTAGCATCTCTGTGCCTACAAGCAAGCAAAGAACTGCCTATCCTTTCTGGTTTTAGGCTCTTTTCTATAAACTATTAAAGAAACAAGAAGTGCAGATTCTTTAAAAATCCTGGGTATGTTCCTCTCAAAGTTGATGCTTGTCTGATTATATTGCTGAGTTGGTTGGAATTGCAAAGGGGAAATATCCTTCCAGCTGCAAAATCAATTCACAAGAAGTGGTGAGGCCCCTTGAGGCTGGATGATGGCTAAGGTAAGCTTGATGAGTTTGTGTTTTCCTGCCTGTAGTGCCAGCTGAGTTGTGTTGATGCAGAGCTGCCCCTTTGTTTCCTGCACTCTTCTAGACACTGGAGATGAGCAAAACCCGGCCTCTGAGGATCAGAGAGTCAGTTGTTATTTCCATACTGCTATTTTTAAGCAATACTCAACATACCTGCAGCACAGGTGCCTGTGGAGCAGAGTTTCTCTAACCTTACATCTCAATCACAGCCCTGCCAAGCTTATCTAGCTCCCCCCACTTACCATACTGAATGCAACTGGAATAAAAACTGATCATTCCCAGGGGCAGTTGCCCACAGGACACTCTTAAGGTTAAACAGCTTGCATCTGAATTTGGTTTTCAAAGGCTTTATATTTCTCAAAGTCAGCAGTGTGTGAGAGCATCACCAGGTAAACTTAATACTGTATTCTTTAAGACTTCGTCTTGAATCCTGTGATAACACCTTGTATCTACAGACTTGGTGGTACGGATTTGAGTCCTTATTCTTAATTTTGGTCTTTTCTCTTTGCAGAACAAAATGTATAGGCTGAAAAGACAAGCGTGTAGAATTATTTCAATGCAGAGGAGTGACATGTGAGACACAACTACATGTTCTCAGGCTACTGATAGTTGTACTGTAAAGCTTGGTGTGGATTTTTTATTTGGTTTAGTGCAAAAACAACCCAAAATATGTTGAAACTTTTGTTATTATGTGGCTGCATTAAAACATGTCAGGAAGATAATGATATTTGTTTGGAAGGACATGTTCCTAAAGACAGTAGGGTGGTATACATTATTAAAACTGGGCCTTTATGATTTTATAAATGGTATCAAATATATCCCAAAGCATGTTTAATTACCCGTGCAGAAAAACTTCACATGCTCCTGCTCTACTTGTTGACCGAACATAGACTCTTGTTAAAAAATTATAAACCTTGGAGTCAATTCCTTGGAGGGTCCCCAAAGCATTTCCTGGATAATAATGATGCAATAGTTTCCTATTCTATTGATGGTTGTCCCAGAGCACCTCAGAACAAATGCTCCTGTTCCCTGAAAGCTGCTCAAGTACCAGGATGCTGCTATAAATGGTTGAAATGTGATGCAGTTTCCCCTTCAACTTCCTCCAGCTCAGCCTAATGGGGATTAAGAGCCATTAAAGGCTCTTTGCAGCATATGCAGTTGCTATTGATCAGTTGTTTTAGCCAATGATCTGATTACAACCGTCTTCTCTTTCCAGTGCTTTACTGGCAGAAAGAAACATGCAAACATACAAAAAAAAAAAAAGGTAAGGAATGAAGGTGCCAGACCTTTCTGTGTGTGCTAAGAATCTGTTTAGTTGCTAAAATGAGAGACTCACGTTGTTCTGGTCCATGAGTAAAAGTTTCTACCTGCAATCCAAGAAGCCAGTTTGGAGTAAAAATGGATATATGAGTAGAGCTCAGGGAGTTTGTCTTGCCGGAGCATGGCACAGTAGGCTTTGCATTCCTTGCTCAATGGTGACAGAGCTTAAACAAGATGAGTTTGGGAAATGCTTTCCCCACTTCCGTTGTTGGAGAATTTAGGAAAACTTCTGGGAGGTGGGAGTGCCAGTTCCTGTCCCCTTGGACTAGCAAAGTGGTTGAACTCTGCTTTTGCCTGTGCTGAGTCAGCATTCTGACCTCTGGGCTTTTCACACAGGCGGGTGTTACCCTCTTCTACCGCTTCTTAAAATAACCCAGGAGTAACTCTTCGCTGGACTGAACCCAGCTGTGTGCAAACTGGGTGAAACCTGAAAGCAGGTACTAGATTGACACCCTGTTATGGGTGGGCTGGGCACTGTATGTCAACTTTCTGACTCTTCCAGGGCTGAGACCTCCAGATCTGTGGACTGTGGAGGCTGTGGAGGATGCACAGAGGCAGACCTGAAGCAGTCAATGTCAAAGTCAAATGTACAGGCGTCCCGTGGCCAGAGGCAAAGTTGAGCAGAGCCTTTCTGGAGAGAAATTATTCAGTGTCAGCACTCAGTATCACCCTAATTCTGGGTTTGGTGCTTATGTTCTTATAATATCTTGAACATTCATCCTCCAAATGACTTTTCTGGCAAAGTGAAGAGGGAAGGAAGGACACTGAATTGAGAAGGTTGTTACAGGAAGCCTGAGGCAAAAGAAATTCTCAAAAATTCTGATGGTCCTTTGTAGTCCTAGCATTTATTTTGCAGTATTAGGTGGCTCTTGGGGGAGAGATCAGGCTTCATTTGCCTGATTGCGACAGTCTTTTATGAGGCGGTGGCAGAGCAGGGGTAGCACTCTGGCTGAAAGCAACAGAACTGCTGATAACTCACTATTTCAAAGTGTGAATAAGCATTAAATTCAGAAGAATAGATTTAGCAGCTCACATCTATGAGCCAAGATGGAGAGGGTTAGTTTGCTCTCTGTGACTGGACAGGAAATACAACACAGACACTCGTGCCTTCCTCAGGATATAAATAATTTTGGACAGTACTTCACTAGCAAAGCCACAAATCTGCTCAACTAGCAGGATGCGTCATGGCTTAGCTGGGTCCTAGGAATCTCTCAGGAGATGCTCCAGAGTGGGAGGACGTGAAAGTGCCATCAATAAAGTACTGGTACTTCACTTATGAAAGTGCAGTATGGGTGGGTGTCCAGGGCAGAAGTGAGATCTCTGCCTGAGAGTGAAAGGAAGTGTTAGTGACGGAATGAGAGTTAAGGAAAGGAGTGGGAGAGAGGTGTCTTCCTCTCTGACCACTGCAGTAATTTGATCTGGATTCCTAGAAAGGGCAAGATGTGTTCTGCATTTCTTCTCATTTCATGATGAAACACACCTATCCCAGAGCCGTCTGGCACTACACAAAGGACTGCATAGTCTTCTGTGCCCAAAGAGACCTGCCACAGAGGACAAGGACCTGCCTCAGAAGCGTAAGCATGAGCAGAAAATTACACTTGCCTGCCTTTGGAAGTCCCAGCACTTCCTGGCAGCTGAATGACTCCCTATAGCATTTTGGCATTCTTAGAAAGGACAAAAACTCAGACAGGGCACTAATAAGTTATTCAGTTTGGTACTGGTGCCCTGAGGGAGGAGGCTGTGGCCCTGTTCTGAGTCTTCATGATTCAAACTCACTAGTTTCCTGTGTGTACAATGCAGAAATTCATAGGACATTTTATTGAGCCTTTATCTGATTCTTGAGTGTTTTTCTTTTCTTGTGATACATTTTCCAGCTGAATACCCCAGTTATAAGAGGTCACTGAGTTTGATAACTAAAAGATCACAATGCCCTAATACCTTGACTCCGGCGGGCAACACCGGAGACCATGTTTCCTAGGAAATGTCCTCAGAGCTCAGAAGATCGGGTTGTTGATTCTCTTCCTAGAGCATGCAACTGGCATGAGAAGTTTCCTCCAGCTGATGCACGGCGAGAAAGTGCAGCTGCAGGGAACCATCCTGAGAATCAGAAGGATCAGAGCAGACATGGCCATGCTGAGAGAAACTCTGAAGAGCTGTTACAAACACCGCACCTGCAGGTGTTTGGAAAGGGAGCAATATTGTTGTAGACCTCTGTGTGGGAAAGGAAACAAGATGCTCTGGGCTAACAAGTGGACACATGATGAGACACAGGGAGAGTGAAAGGAGGGATGTGATGCTTCCCACTAGGGCTTTCAGCATAGCTTGTGGGAACCAGGGCAGCTGCAGTGACGTGATACATAAGAGAAGCCTCCAGTAAGTTCCTCCTCCAGGGCAAATGTCCTCCACTAGCATTAAGAATTCATGAAGTGTAAGGCACAGCTCCTCTCCAGTCAATCGCTGGGGCTCCTACCTGCTTTTCCATCTTCACAGCCCTGAATTCAGGTACTCCTGCAGCATCTGGATGCTTGGTATTTACATCCCTGAATCTTATATATATAGGATCATTACAGGCAAGCAATTCTGCCATACTGACTCACCTTATTTTGTGGACCTAGGTCTTATGCAGGGCTGTCTTCCCTCCAGCAATGTAGATGGAGACACTGGGTGCAGCGGAAGCGCTGCCAGCAGCTACTTGCTATAAAAAGCTGAGTCCTTTGTGGGCCATGAGAGAAATGACAGAAATACAGCTTAAGTTCTGGACTGCTAACACTACCCTTTGATGAAAAGGTGCCCTGACACTGGGACGGTGAGATCCATTTCTCCATGTTGCTGTCATTATTTGCAACAGTGGTAGGTCAGAATTTTTCTTGTCAGTCAATCATTTTACCCCAACTTTGAAAATCCACAATGCTGCCAACTCTTTTGATAGCGAAAATCATATGATTTTAGTGACAGAGTTATTTTACTAATCTTTTAATAGCACCTGGCAAGATCCCTGTGATGTTTTACTGTCTTGTCTTAGAATCCCTGGCTCAGAACGGATGGCATTTTTCATGATTTTATATGGAAATAAGATCTAAGTCCAAGCTGTCCACCATTTCCTCAGAGAGGCAGCTTCTAGCTCGGGTGGTTACCTGCTCCTCTTACTTCATTGGAACTCAGTTATTCAGATTATGCTTAAGTTATTTCTGTTGAAGGTTATGAAAAAGGTGTATTTTTTCATATAAGGCTTTTCTACATGTTACAAGCCTTCAATTCCTGTCTTAACTTTACACAAGCAAATTTCTAGTCCTGGAGTCTCTTGAGCTACCAACAAATTTAGGTTTTTAAGTTTTTTAACTTTTAGAAAGTTGGAATACAAATACTCGAGTTTACCCTAGGTGAAGCATCTGGGGCAGTTATGTCTCATCTAATGCTTAATGGCCCAATCGCTTGGTAGACCCATTCATAATTCATCAGGCATCTGATTAAATGTAGTTTAGTCTGACTCATGTGATAGTGTTTGAGGCTAATTTAAAGGCAGAACATTATACTTGCACAACTTGCCAATATATGCTAAGCATGTAGAAAGAACTCTCCTGATTAAAATATATGAACCATTTTATATGGTTCCAAAGAATACAGATTCTTTTTTTCTGGGAGAGCAGACATTTCTGTTTACATGGATAATTGTTTCCTCTTTTCCCTTCTTTTAACCTTTTTTATCTCTTTGAAAACAGCTAGACAGGGCTATACTGTAAATATTCCTTTCATATCTATTTTACATGCAGTGACCCAAACAACAGATCTAGAGGTCCAAGGCTGGGCATTTAATGGTGACTTGGGCAGGCGATAAAAAAAATTCTCTGTTCTTGAGCGTTATGCAAAATAGAACAGCATTAGATTCTATTAGTACTCCTCCGTTGTTTTCCAGTTAGAGTTCAGTATTAGATATTATTTCCCTGGCTGTATATCAAGTTGATTGTAGCTTTTAGAAAATGTTAAGTGACTGCAGTACAGTACAGTTTTACCATTTATATAATGATGATCTTTCTTTATTTAATATCATAACACAAGAAAAAGATTACCCAGTATATATATCTGTTGAAAAGTCACACAAAATAGGGTCATTGACAAAATATTGGAGCAAAACAGCAGCTTGTCTCAGCTTCAGAAAAAGAAAATGAAAAGCAATTCTGGCAATTAATGGCATGAACATTTAATTGCTAAGTATAATATTAAATGAAAATGCAATAGATTTATATAACCTCCCAAGGACAGTGGAACCATAAATAATTGAAAGCATGAATTTGTAAGGAAATAGGTTTTATAGGTAAATGTGATGTCCTGTTCATAAAAGGTTAAAGATTGGAGGCGCTGAGGGAACACACTGTATGTTAATTTGGAGCCATCAGATCTGGTCCTTTAGTAAAGTCTGAATTTTGCACTGAAAACAGGAAATCAACTTTGTTTTGTTTGAAAATTATTAGGTATTCTTCCTTTTTGAGTACAGAGTACCATTTCTGAGAATTCCCAAGTAGATTCACTAATTAGAGTTAAAGAACCCTTTTAAAATTCCCTTTAAGGAAAGACATATCAAATCTTTTTTGTTGTCCTGAGGGATCTTGGTAACACAGACTCTTCAAATTCTCCACAGAATTAAAAGTCACTGGAATATTATGCATACGGTATATTTGAAGATTTCCTTAGGAGTGATGATCTTTCTGTATTCATAAATCATTTTCTCCTACTGTAAGTTTAGTGCATAAAATATTCAGAAAAACTAGCAAGAAATTACTGTCTTTCAAACCACTGCCATCTCCCATTGTTCGTAGGCATATGGCCAGAGTCTGAACTAAGCAGAGGTGAGCTTTGCCACCAGTCTTAGACAGCCTAACAAATCCTAACCAGGGGTAATTTGGCTTAATTCTCATCGTACGTGCTAGAGAGAAGCAGTCACACTTGTTAAGGCTGCCATCAGTGGGTCCTAAAACATATCATTTTACAGCCATTATTAGAGATCATACCAGTCTATTAAGACTCAGATGATGAAGATAGACCTTCCCTATTACTCTGTCTTGAGCTAAAGCCAGGAGGTTTTTTTCAGACTAAAGATTAAAGAAACAACAAGAGGGAGTAGATGGAGGTGGGTAAGAGCTGGGGGCAGGGAAGGGGAGAGACGGAAAGACAGAGAGCTGGGTACAATCCATATATTGATGGTACTGCAGCACAAATGCTTCAGTCATCCTTAGTAGTCTGACACGCACGTTTACTGGGGAAATTAATGAATGGAGCCCTGTGCTAACTGAGAAAAAAAGATCTCTTGGAGACCAGCAGTAGTGGATTAGCCTTATCTCATGATAAAGCGATGGGGCAGGTGGGCCATGTATTTCTACTGCTCTTTGGATGCCAGTAGCTGTAGCTGTACACCAGAGTGGGTAAAGGAGGAAAAATGCTTCACTGGTGGTTTTGTCATTTCAAAGCAGAACTCAGTTTTGCATGTGTTTTGCCTCCCTTGTTAAAAGTAGCTCATCAAGAACAGTTGTAAAACAATGGTTTGATCACGCAGCTGTTAATGGAATGTGTATTCTGGATGACTAA
This sequence comes from Limnodromus scolopaceus, assembly GCA_028565335.1. Lineage (NCBI taxonomy): Eukaryota > Metazoa > Chordata > Aves > Charadriiformes > Scolopacidae > Limnodromus > Limnodromus scolopaceus. The sequence goes on from JAOXNO010000013.1 coordinate 122,187,853, forward strand.
ATAACAAAAAAGGTTTGGATCAATGGCAACAAGATTTATTTAACTGTAAACCCGACTCCTCTGTGGGTGGCTCGGGAAGAGGACGCTCCCCAGTGAGAGAACAGATAAGGTAGCACATGGTGTTGGTATCCAACTCTGCAAAGGTCCACCACAATAAATTTTGAAAAGCAATTCATAATCTGAAATGTGCTTGTAAAACGTGTTCTACCTTTTCTAGTAGTGAGCAGGCTTGTAACCATTTGATGACTGTTAATTCACTGTCAGAAGGAAAAATTCAATCTTGCTTGGACTTGCTTCTTGGATACCTCGTCACCTAATCACAGTTTTCACCTTCCACTTTTTCCAGGGAAGTACTAATCTTTTGACCAGCTTCTTTTCCAGTCTCCTAGCCAGGGTCTGTGGAAGGCTAGCCTCGTGCTGCTGCATCCACTTCTTTGTGTGGAAAAGAAAGTGATTTGCTTTTTTGTATGCTATTTATAGAGAGCTTCTCCACAGAGAGGGCGTCCCCTCCCCCCCGACAGCTCTGAGCATCCTCGTTCTGTGGCCACCCGCCACCTGATGTCCTATTTTCTCATTGGCTCTGCCTGTTCCCAAACCTTGTGACTCCGGCGAGCTCACGCCCAGCTGTACCGGCTCCGAGTCTCCTGCAGTGAGACATAATCTTCACTTTCACTTCCATCATTTGTCCTTAATAGGCCCAAGCATCTGAACAAGTGCCTGCATTCATTCACCCCCTGTCCTAGGTTCAGTCCGGAGGTCACCGTGGAAATGGATGTGTTCCTCGGCTTGCCAAGGTGGCGAGCGGCTCCCTTCTGAGGTCTCCGTGACTTGCTGGAGGACTGTAACCCGTATCATCGCGTCTGGGACAGAGATTTTGCATTCAGATGACCTTTTATTTCCTGAAATTGTAAATACCGTCTCACCCTACATCTGCTGTTCAGCTAAAAGTCAGGCGACCGATTAACTTTCTCGATGGGATTTCCCTGTGATTACAGAGCCAGGTGACTGTGACAAGGTCACCAGGAAAAACAGCCTTGTGATTTTAAGCTTGACAGAAATCTGGCAGGAAATGCAGATGAGAGAAATGTCACACTTAGGCAATGATAACCTTAAATATCAGAGACTGAGCTCAGAAATGTTTTTTTTTTTTTTTCAGGCCATCAGAAGGGTTCATGAAATATGTCTGTTTGTTCATTCCTCCAGGAGACCCTCTCTGTTCTTACATCTCAGTGTGTTATGATAAATAATGCATTGCCTTCCCAATAGCCTTGATAAAACTGCTTCCTTAACCATATGAGGAGTACATTTCAAAAAGAGAACAAGCAGAGCACAGAGATGGAAATTAACCCCAGGACCGCCAGCCTCCATTAGCAATAATGGTGTCTGACAATTCCGGGGTTAAATGAGAAGTAGGTGCCTTTTTACTGAGTTCTCCTCTTTGTTCTTGCTTTAGTGTGTGTCATTGTGGAGACTGTCATGTAAGGTTAATGACAGCCTCTCATTACCCTTGTCAAATATGTAATAATGTGGCCCAACAACAGGGCTGAATGGCTCCTGCTTGTCAGACCCCTATGTTTTGCCTAGCAGATGGTCACTGTGTTTGGAGAGGCCCTCAGATCCATCAGTGCTACCCTGAACACGTGTGTGAGGGAGGCATTTTTCCCTGATGGGACAGTTCATGGATGGAATACTAATTGAGCACAGCAAGACAACTGAGGATTTATTTATTTTTGTTCCTGATAGAAATATGTTGTGTTCCAGGGAGGGAAGGGGAGGGGAGGGGGGGGAGGGAGAGAGAGGCAAAACCCCATTTCTGCTGCTGCCAGCCCCTTTTTTATTGTCTGACTCCTTACACTGGCAAAATTGCCGCGTGTTATGCCTTATGCTGAAAATTTGGGCTCCTCAGCTACAGTGTCAATGGGCGCGGAAATTAAGGCTTTGATCAACTTTTGACTCTATATTTTGAAAGTCTAACTTCTGTTCTCCTACCTTTCAAGAAAGAAAACAAAGTTATTGCTTATTCAGTATAAGCTTTGGAGAGCATCATGTTAACATACCCCCTTGATATTACCTCCCTAGTTATTAGGATTAAATATTTATATTGTGGTAGCTGACCCTCCTGCTTTAGGTAGTATGCAAACAGAAAATATCTGTTCCTTCTCAAGGGAATATAAGCCCCTTTAGCATTAGGTTGGTGATGTGGAAGGCAGTGGTTTGCACTGTGAGATGTATCATTAGCCTGCTCTGGAAGTTGGTATACTCAGCCTTAGACCATTCACCCGCCTATTAAACAGAGAGCTCTTTGCAGCAGGAACTTATGCTCCTCAAAAGCTTGGGCTGTCCCAGTCAGGTAGAGAGTTTCAGTTGGATTTTTTTGTTTTTTGTTTTTTGTTTGTTTGGGCTTTTGGTTTGGTTCTTTTTTGTTTTTGTTTTGGCTTGGTTTGGTTTTTTTTTTAAACAGCTTTTTTCTTTCTTTAAAAAATAATTTAACTCTTCATTGTTCAAAATGCAATCTTTAAAATGCAAAGCTAGTGCAAAGTGATGTACTATCATCTTTCCCCATTTGGGAAACTTTGTACTAATGGAACTCCATTGTTCTTTGTTGAAAATGCTTAATATGAGCAGCCTGAACAGCCGTAAAATAATGCTTTATCTGATGTGGTTAGGTACAATTCGTCTACATCAAGGAGTGGGATTGATGTGACTAAAATTAGGGTAGACATAATGGTGCAAATGTTCTTAATGTAGACAATACCTCAGTCTGCAGAACAAGAAAAATTTGTTCTAAAAAGAATAATCAGCCCTATTTGTTTCAGAGGGATGTTAACTCTGAAACTTAAATATAGCAGTGTAGAAATCAACACAGTTAACTACTTCACTGCTAAGCCTTATAATGGAGATAATCCCTATCACAAAGACCTTTTTCATTTTCCTAAGAACTAGATTCAAATAACATAGGACAAAAATAACAGTGGGAAAGTGCACTGGTTGCTTTATTCCATTTTGTATTACAATTATTAAAACTCTCCATTGCTGACTCTAATGAAGCTGCCCTGGAGTTCCCACCGTCGAAGTGGTGCGTGTTGCAGCAGCAGGCCAGCTTGCTGCAGAATTCATATAACCAAGTCTGTTCCAGGTCAAGAAGAAAAACTGTCAGGAAAAAATATTTTTTATAGTTTTTCCCAGTGGAAAGACATGAAAAAATCACATGGAAAATCCCAATCACTTCAAGAGTGTAAGGAACAAAAGAATGTTGTACAATGTAAAAAATACTAAGAATGCCAATGGTTCTTTTCAGGAGATTTAGTCTTTTCATTTTCCCATCCCTTTCAAATTTCATTGATACTTTTTTTTTTTTTTTTTTTAGCAGTAAAATGACTAATTTTCCATCTGTAAACGATTCTGGTAAAGGCCAGATCCAAAAGCGGATGCTTGAAGTGGAGAAGCACATACAGCTTAGTCACCTCATCTTTGGGGGCTGGGAGTGTGCATCTGAGAGAGCGCGGGGGACTTTTTCCACTGCCAGCCTGGCAGCAGGCTTCTAAAAAAAAATCTGCAGTCAGCAGACTCTAGTACTTTTTTTTTTTTTTAAAGACATTTACTGTGAATATTACTCAAGTTGGCATAGTTCCCTTTTTCATCTCTACCACTTCTCTCTTACTGAAACAGCAAAGAAATGGGACATTTGTGCTAAACAGCTAGTTCAGGAGATACCTGCTCCTTCGTACTGGTGTTTGCCTCACAGAAAGGATCCTAAGAATAGCAGACGAGAAATCACGGGAAGTTTCTGGGGCTTCCTGAGGGAAAACAGATAAGAAACAGAAATGATGCAGCATTTGAGTCAGCTTTCTATCGTGCCCACATACATGACGATGTGTTGTGCCCTTGAGGAACGGGGCACCAGAAAAAATAATTGTTACCATGTAGTATGTCCACTTTCTTAAGAAAACCAGTGGACTACAAACAAAACGTAGGCCAAGGCTGCTAATTAGTATATGGAAAGACAGTAAAGGAACAAAGTCATGTAAATCAAGATGGCAGCTAAACCCAGGGACATTCTTAGCAAGTATCGCTGGAATTAGCAGACACATAATAAAGTCAACAGCCATCTCTGCTGGTTTTCTCAGAGAGTGTTTTCTGAGGCAACACAAAGCAACAGCAACGTGGAATCTAAAACTCCTCCTTTTTTATAAACCTTTTCTAATGCACATTGCAGATTAAGCTTGTAATATTTTTTTTTTGTCTCTACAGTCATTTTGCTAATGCAGTGTAGCTCATGACTTTACAAAATCCTGAGAGACAGAGAGCACTCCCACGTCACCCACATTTTTAAAATGAAAGGCCTCTGAATTACAGGAAAGAACACAAGTTTGGCAACATACGGATATTTTGTCCGACCAGGAGGAGTGGTGAATCCAGCAGTACATTAACAAAAGCCTGGGAAGGTAGCCTGAGGTTATCCTTTCCCTCTACTCTGCCCTGGTGAGGCCACATCTGGAGCACTGTGTCCAGTTCTGGGCTCCCTGGTTCAAGAAGGACAGGGAACTGCGGGAAAGGGTACAGCAGAGGGCTACAAAGATGTTTAGGGGACTAGAACATCTCTGAGGAAAGGCTGAGGGACTTGGGTTTTTTTGGTTTGGAGAAGAGAAGACTGAGGGGGGATCTGATCAACGCCTATAAATACTTAAAGGGTGGGTGTCAAGAGGATGGGGCC
>JAOXNO010000013.1:122201280-122212554 GCA_028565335.1 Limnodromus scolopaceus
GAGGAGGGGAAAATGAAGGGAAGAGATTTAACACGGACAGCTGTAATTTTCCCTAACGGGGTTGAAACCAGCCAATTGGAAGCCCTTCCTCGGTAGACACTGACGAGACACCGGAATACTCGCTCCTCAGGTGAAGGCAGCAGTCGCATCCCTCGCTAGCGCGGCGGCGCGTCAGCGCGGTGGAAGATGGCGAGCCGTAGGCTGCCAGCCCCCGCTATTTATAGCATCAAGAGCTTCAGGGTGTGAGGCAAGCTGTTTTTAACACAGTGGCATTTTCTTCTGCCTAATCGTGGAGTAACATCACTTTTAGAAAGTCATTACTTCTGCTCAAGGGAGTTAAAAAAATTATGCTGCTTTGCCTGGTTAAATGAGAGGTATTTGAGAAATAAATAATAAAAAAAAAATCACTTTTCTAATACTTTAAATGGTTTAAAGGCCATTATGTTGTCTGGCAGATGTAGAAAGCAAAATCAATAAACAGCATGTAAAAGAAAGAGGAAAAATGCAGTGAGACGCATCAGTCAGGCTCCTGTTCTATCTTTTGCTTTTTGGTCCCATCCCTTGTGCTGCCAAGCAGAGTATGGAGATCCCATGGCCAAGAAAATGCGCAAAAACCTGCTTAGAGTGAAACAAGGCTTGAAAGACCTGATCAGAAAATTAGTAGACTGATTTATTATAGCAGGTTCAGTTACAGTTCACAGGGACCTTTTCCTTTTCTACCTTTCTCCTCAGCACTTTCTCGTGTAATGCCTACAGAGAGATCCAGACAGAAGTATGCCAGGACCTTGTCTTTCTGCAATATGATTTCAGTAATTCCCACTGAGCCACACAGTTTTGCAGAGATACCCAGGATGCAGAACACACCAAGACGTTCACAAATTGTTAGGGAATGAGGGCAGAAAATCTCCGGTGAAGGACTTCCTGTGTTTTGACAGTGTCACCTTTTCTGGTAGACCCCAGGGGCTCCCACGTACCTTCCCGAACTAGTTTGTCTTCGTGTCACACAAAAAGGTGGTTGGAAGTCATTGGAAACGCAACAAGCCTAATTTAACATGAAAGGAGGCGTTATTTGTGCACATTTTAGTATATTGAGCACCCGCAGCTTATTTTAATTCTTGCAGTTCAGTAGAACTAATAAATTAAAAAATAATAAAAAAATAAAAACAGCTTCTGCACCTTTTGAACAATGCAGTGGTTGGACATAAGTTGTACGTTTAGAGGCATACAATATTTTTAGCTTTTTCCCTTCTTGCCCTCAGAAAGCAGAGTAAAAGCAACAGACAGGGAGAAAATAGGTGAGACACCATGGTATGGCCTTTAAGGTACAGGAAATGTCCTCATGGATGCATGAGTGACATGAAAGGAGGAAGGAATGACCTACACAGACATGAAGATGGGTGAGTTTCCTGATGGTTTAATATTTCCTGTGCTGCCCCTGCTCAGGCCAGGACCTATCCCTATGAATCAGATTGACTTCTAGGATATCTGGAAAACCTGATGATGACTTTTAGAAGGGTCCTGGAATCAGGGAGAGCAAGACTAGAGGATGTGGCATTGGCAGAAGGGGCCAGAGGCCATGTGGGCAGCGAAATGGGTGGAAGCACCAGATTTTGTTATCTGTTTTCAGGAACTGTGTCAGCTACAGACTTTCCTTGAGACCTTGACCTTCAGCTACATCTCAGTTGTGAGACCCAGGAGGGCTCTGAGCTTCTCAGCTTCAGTGCTGGATCTGGTCATGTCCCGTCTCCATATCTGGGTTAGTCCCTGATGTGCACCAACCTCCTTCCACTCGATGCTCTGGGGACAAACATGTATTCCTGCCAGGTCTCATTTGCAATGACCAGGGGACAGGTCTTCGCATGCTGTGGGCTCGCAGATCACTTTGGTGGCAACCTGAACCTGCATTTTCACGTCAGTTCCCCATACGTAAAATAGAAACGATAATTTACTACCTTGGATATGCCAGTGCCTTTCCTTACTAATAATGCAATAAATAATCAAAAAGTGCTAATCTTAATGAATTTATGTAAATACATAAATAACTAAGGGTGTCACGAAGTCCCACTATGTTGAAGCCAAAGTACGGACAGCTACCTCATTCTAAAAAGCAGACATTTATTATAGTCTATCTTCCTGCAAAGTCTCTTTCTGCCTCCTGCCTGCTCCATGAAGTCAGTAGCGCCTTAGGTACCTGGATCCATGTGGTGACCAACAGCTGTTTTGTCAGGAATTGGGCTGTGAGATACAACTTCTGGGCCAGATCACAAGGACTAATCAACAGTTGTTTTTAGCTTTGGGTGTCTGAACAGAGAAAAGTCTCTCTGAAGTCCTTAAGACTCCTCCCTCTGTAAAGAATTTCTGGTTTTAGGTCCATTTCTTTAAAGAAACAACTTCCACTCCTGATATACTCTCTCCAAATTAATGAATAAAGTAATGCATTTTTAGGCTCCTGAGGTGACTTGGGCCCCTTAATTATAATGTACCCAAGGCCATAATTAACTTGTAGGACTGAACAGGGGATGACGTCCCATATACCTTCCGAGAGTTGAGTCGAAATCCTGTACTTACCAAAGCAGAAATATCAAATCAGGGACAAGTGTGATATTTTTGCATCCCTTCCAGAAATTGAAATGTTTTTGGTAGGAACAAAGTGCTATTGGGTGTGTTGCAGGTTTATATGATGACGTGGCCCTCTAGTTTCACAATAAACCACTTGTGTAGGACTGTTACACTAAGCCAAAAAGTCAAATTACATACCTGGGGAATAAGACGGCCCATTTCTCTCAGGGGCCTTTGCTCATATTGTCTAAGTCCACAAACTTCTGCTATTGACTTCAACTGGAGCATGATGGTACAGGCTACGCAACTATTGCCTCCTTATTCCGCAGAAGATCCGTGGCTATCTGAAGTTTTACCAATAGAGGGCTCTATTGGTTCGATTTAAGTCACAGGGAAGGGGGAACTAGACTTTGGGGGGGGGTGTTAGGTTGCTATAGTAGATGCTCTACTGTAAGGCTCCACCTATAAGTGGAGTCAGCCGAAGTGAGTTGAAAGAAATGCTTAAAGGGACATCATTTAAGTGCTACTCTATCTGTTCTGCCGTTGCTTTGTTTTGGTATTTTGAAATACTGATGCTGGCTGACTTGCTTATCCGCTTTTGGAAAGGCACGGTCCAGAATGCTGTGAGGTATTTTAGGAACAGGAAAATATTAGCGGTGTGATAATTTTAAACCACTTGCCATGTTTAAAGCCTACCAAAAATAAAATGATATGTCGGTGCTTTACCAAATATTTTTTTAGTCATGTTTGTTCTTCTGATGTATGTTTTTAAGCATAACACACAAAGATAGATGTGCATGTTAATGAAAAAAATGGAAATTCGTGTTAATAAACATGAAAGAGACTTAAAGGAGAATATTTGCTTTCCTAGGTTTCCTAAGATTTTTATTCTATCCCACTTAAGATGAAACATATTATTGGTTCAGCTGTAGGAGGACATACAATAAACTGCAAAATAACCTAGAGTCTTTCTGAGGTGTTGGACTGCTACCCAGTGCCCGACCCCTCTCACTAAACAATGTCTTGATGCCCTGACTCACCTCTTCGCTGCCAAAATAGGCCTTCCTAGTCCACTTTTTAATTCTTGTTGCCCATTTCTCAGTGACTGGAAAGATGCTAGGCTCATAGCATATTCACATTTTCACAGGTTAGCTAGACTGCAGTGTATACGCTCTATAATGCACAGCAAATGAAATTCACACTTATTTTAATGTGGACAGCACTGAACTGAGAAAATGAAAACAGTACTAACAAACGTGCTTATACAAGCGTGATGGCTAACATACACATTTGCATATAAATATTGTATGTATGTCTTCTTAATGGAACACTGTGATTTTTAGGTGTGCTTGCCCTCTTAAGACACAAACTGTATAGTTCACCAAGCAAAAAACCCTCTCCACAGAAACGTGTGTTTACATACATACGTACATAAGAAAAATATATATACAGTGTATAATTTCAATGTGTATGAATAGAGTGAATTGAAGACCACTTTATTGTGCAAGCATGGTTCAAATTCCATTTTTATGCAACAGTGAGGTGACAGGCTTCCTATAAAATAAATATGGACCACAAATGAAAATACTTTAGCTTGCTGTTCTTACATTTTTCCCTAGTAATGAATACAGACTTCAACTTCGGAAAATATAAAATGATCCTGCTTTCAGTATAAATGTCCCTACAAAAATCAATTCCAATTTCATCTTTGTTTTAGTGAAAAAAAAAATAAAAGAACAAAAAGATCAGGACTATAAATAATGACTACCTGTGGTTTTCATAAATAAATATCTCCAAAGCAGTGGAAAGCTGTAGAAATGCATGGATATTTTATTTTCTCTTGCCTCATGAATTTCTTGTGTTGGAGGAATGTGTATAAATAGATGGCTAGATATGGCGTGGATTCAGATTCAGCCATTTTCTCCAAATAAAAACATATGTTTCCCTGTTGATGTTGCTTTTTTTGTCCTTTGGAATGCATTAACACATTAATAATGGAAAGACTGCAATAATGTATGGTCTACCTATGATGTTTAAAAAAAATCTCATAAATATGAATCTATAGGTACAGGAAAGCTGTATATGCTTATGCCCATGTCGTAAATCATCCATCCTTTGTTTAAAAAAAAAAGGAAAGGTGGGGGAGGAGGGAATGAGGGTTTTCTCACTGGAACCTTTTCATCTTGTCTAGGGAGAACTAAGAAATACAACCATTGACACTTACCTAGATATTTTTACAAAGTCATGTCCCATTTATTGTTCCTCTATAGGAAGGTTGTTTTCCTTCTCTTTAATTTTGAGGAAGGGAAAATCTTGTTCTGCTTTCTAGCCTTGTGAGAAAGAAAGGATTGCCTTTCCCCACCCCCAGGTTACAACTTTAACTCATAATTCCCCCCCCTTCCCAAGGAAATAAGTAGGCAACGCGATGCTATGTGCAACGTGATGAGCTGATTTGGGAGACTTTCAGTTTGGTCTCTACAGTCAGGAGAAGTGGATGCAGCTCGATTCTTTCAATAACCGCACATGCGTTTTTATTCTGGGGTCCATGCGATGTTTGTCTAGGGAAAGACAAATACTCTAAGCAACCTTGCGTGCGCACCTCTGAAGAGATTGGAAACGATATTATTGCATTAATTGCATCTCACGAAGGTAACATTATCTAGAAGGAAAAAAAAAAAAAAAGAAAAGAAAGAAAAACAGCTTAGAAACCAATAGCTTAGCTGATGGTGCTTATCTGGAGTGTCTGACTTCTAATAACACCACACTGGAAATACTGGTGTGCTACAGCATTTCATCCTTCTCTTTCTTCAGGGCAGATAGGTTCAGCCAGCACTTTATCCCTAGAACAATATTCATACAAAATGGATTGCCAGATTTAAACATACTACCCAGTGCTGCTGACTAATATAATGTTATTCTGTCCCTCCCTCACTCCTCTGTAATCAACAAAGCATGCATAACAGTGGAGTGTTTCGCAGTAATTTTGGTGATGTTTTGCCTTGCTTGATTGGAAAGTATTCCTGAGGAGGATAAATAAGCTCGCCCCCAAACTCTCCCCTCTATTTCCCTTGCTGATGTTGCAGAAAGTCGTCCCCTGCAAGATGAGAAACAAAAATAGAGTAGATTGGGATGCTTCACAGGGAACAAAATTTGCGGCTCACTGGCTCTTTCTCCCATCTGTATTATTAGCACCGTATAGATTTAATAATTAGGTGATTGAAGACATTTTGATGATGGAGCGGTTTCTATGATCTGCAAAAGAAAGCATCTGTTTTCCTCATGTACCAATTAATTATTTATGCAGCAGAAAATACAGTAGACTACCTTGAGGATGAGCAGGTTGGGTGTTTGTGTAACAACAGCAAGGCCTGGCCTGGAAATTATGTCATTCTGACCTTCAAAGTCCAAACCCAATTATTTTTCAGCCAAGCAGTAAACAAACAGTATTCTCTTCTGTCTTCACTTCCACCTCACTTTTTGCCCTCCCGTCCTCACAGAGGGCCTGTCAGCTTAAACATCACCTCTCCTTTTATTTTCCATTTCCTGTCTATGTATTTTATTAGCACCTTTTTCTATTTTACAGTCCTACGCACTGATTCGACACCAGCTTCATCCCTCACAAGCTCTACTGTTCAGACCAGGCACTGTTCTGCATTGTGGGAAATATGCAAAAGCACCAAAATCTCTTATGATTCATTTTGGGAAATATATGTTTCTAGAGGCTAGGACTTACTAAAGTTTGCAAATGAAAGAAAAGCAGATCCTTGGATCTCACAGAACGTGTTGCTTTGTATTATGACAATGGTGTTCAGATGCCTGACATCCTCATAATAATATTAAGCTCTTTTTTTCTAACATTATGTACTTTATACATTTGTATAAATGTCACAGCTTGTAATCACTTCCTTTGTCATCGACGATTAATCTAAAAAAATCGAATAATTCACTGCCCCTTGCCATTTACATATCGTCTGCTACCATCTGTTCTTCTCAGCAGCAGTAAATGATGGGTAATTAACTCAGTGCCTTTGTCTTTCCCTTGCTGAATGTCTGACACATATAGATTTTCCTCTGTGTGTGTGTGTGTGTGTGCGCGCGCGCGTGTGTGTGTCTGCGCCTGTGCGCGCGCGTGCATGTGCGTAGGGGAAGGAGAGGGGGATAGAAACAACAGACAGAAAAAATAAAAAAACAAAAAGAGAGAAAAAAAAAAAAAAAAGAAGAAAAAAGGTGCTGAAAGCCTGACCAGAGGAGAAAAAAAAAAGAAAAAAAAAAAAAGTCAGTACAAAAATATTTGCAAAGGAGAAAGCAAGACAGAAATGCTGGGGCTGAGAAGAGACTGTATCACGTGGCCTTTTACTCCCTTAATGTCAAAAGAAAAGGGGACTTGGCTGTGGACAATAGCTGCCCTGCGCATGCAAGTAGCCTTTTCTAAAGCTGGAAGGTCAAGGTCAAGATGCAGCAGTGAGGAAAAAAAAAAGCTTCATATGCTCCTCTTGTCAGCCCGAGTGCAAAGGGGGAACATGAAAATGAGGCCAAATGGAAGGAATACACAATGCCATTTGGCTCCTGGACTAGAAGCCAGAAGGTTCGCAACGTGTCATATTGAAACTATGATATAGTGGCTCTGCATATTGCATCCTTAGACAAGTGAGCATGAAGCAATATGCAGTGTAAAATTAAAGGAAGGAAAAAAAAAAAAAAAAAGGAGAGTAATATCCACAGAGCTTTTTGCCCTTTCTGCTAAGCTCTACAAGCCCCCCACTGCAGGCTGCAGAATGGCAGGGAAAAAAGGTATTCCCTTGCCACTGTAAGAAATGCGACATGATAACCTAAGCAGCTTTTCCTGGCGTGACCCTTTAATATTGTTTATAAGGAAAGGAAGAAATAAAAACCTGAAAATGCTTCAAAACACTTTTCAGGGAAGGTTTTTAGGAGAAAGCATAACAATGTGTCTCGACTACCGTTAAATGACTGTTTATTCGCATGCATTCATTATAATTTATTTTTCCTTAGGTCGTAGGTAGAAGCCTCCTTCAGGGCTGAGGGCCACATTGTGCTAGGCACCGTAAAAGCATGTAATACGACATAGCATTGTCACTCACAACATCCTCAGGGGTTGGCCAATGCTGCGTGCGATGCGCGCTGTGTCTTTCATACAAAGGAAAAAAAAATAAAAGAAGAAGTTAGTTCCTTTTTTTAATGTGATCCAATAATCTCAGGGCGGCTACATTGCCCAGATAGAGCTTCATGCCAACTTAGTTATTCTACTTACGTTATCTCTAGGCCACATGGTACCGTGTATGAAGCTTTGGTTTTTTCAACATGGGAGAAATAACAATCGGAGATAATTTCCCCATGATTCAAGACTTTCTCTACCCAGCGCTGTCTCTCAGGGCTTTTTTCAAGCCTTTCTGATTAAGGCCGTGCCATGGGTAACATCCCTTGCTGATTTTACGCAAAATTTCTTAATGGTTGTACGTGTCTCCAGGTTTCCCTCTATTTCACATACCCACCTAACCTTCCTCCAACCTGACTCCCATGTTACTCCTTGAATGCAATTCCCTGCACAGGTAATGAGCTTGGGAAGTGACTCGCTCTGGCTCAGACACCTTAGTTCATGGAATAAGTTTAATTATATTTAACTTGAATGAAAGATGGTTATTTGATCCATCAGCCTCAAAGTGGAATGGTGTAAACTGATGTGATGGGACTTAGATTGCAGTATTTGTGGGAAGTCCAAGTAACACCTCCACTGCTAATCCAGCTAGAGTTTCTATCATGAAATTTTCCGTGCCCTAATAAAAAATGTCCTCTTACATCTATCACAGCACTGGTCACTTCCAGCTTCTCTGAGGGAAGCAGTGGTGCTGCTATTAACGCCTCTCATTAGATTTCCGTTCAGTCTTGGAGGAGAGAAGGTTTCCTGTTGCAACAAACTGCTGATAATTTCTTTATAATGTTTTATCTCCCGGGTTTTCTCTAGCTAAGCAAAGGGATGCTCAGGTTAGAAGACTGGCTGTATGTTAATACAGAACCACGACTGATGGGCAAATTGCCTCAAAGCATCTAGAGGAATGGATAGAAGGGCAACAAAATAAAAGAGGTTTTACCTCATTAGAATAAATATGCATGTTATGATCTAGGATGATTAAAATTATCCCACTGATATCAATGGGAAGAGTCATTTTCTCTTGTATATGATGTATGGTAGGCATGAATTGAACTCATGAATAAGTGTCCCATTGCCCATAAGAGGGCAATGAATATTAATAATTAGTATTTCTCTTTTGTATTGTCATAGTGCCTAGGAGTCTTGGTTGCAGATCAGGGAACTGATGCAGGAAACAACAAAAAGTTTGACCTTGCCCCAAGATGCTTAATGGCTAAAAGATTACAGGGGTCATAGGTTGCCCAAAAGGGGTGGAGAGGAGAGGGACACAGGAACAGAGGAAAATAAAGACAGTAAAGGCACACTAGGTGATGATATCAGTGACCCACAACCATCTCCTAACTACTCTTTTTTTCAGTGTGGTAGTAAAATAGTGTTTCAAGGAGGAAAATTATGAGGATTTTGTGGTATTTTGGGGAAGCACTTTCCAATTGAGTTTAAAAAAGGCAGAATAAGGGAAGAGAGAAAGCACAAAAAGTATTTCAAAGTATCCTTTGAAAAATTTTACTAATTTGGTGGTGAAGACCATCACTATGTGTTGATTGGAAAAAGCAGTGCATCCATTTTTATTGAATGAGCCGTGGCAGGGTGGCCAGGGCACAGGCTATGAAAGACTTGAAAGTGAATCTGAGAAAGTCATGAATCATGCCACAGAGAAGGGGAGCTGGTGCAGGGATGTGGGGAGAAAAAAAAAAATATAGAAAAAAGGACACAGCCTCTCTGTCATTAAAGCCAGGAGGAGGCTGAGTGGCACAAAGGAGTAAAGTGGGAGATGAGGATTACTTAAAGAAAGGGAAACTTCTGGCTGTAATGGAAAAACTTGAGTGACGCACATTAGGGACCGTAATAACCTGTAGCATGTGGTGGAAGGATATTTAGCTAGACTTAGAGAAACAAGAGAAAATGTGATACAGGCAATAATCTTGTATCATCTGGCAGATGGACCGGGTAGCTGAGATCTTTTCCACCTCTTAATATCCCTGATAGGTGCACAAGCTCTGTACTTTATGGCAGTGCATTTGTACTGTGAAAATATGGAAGTGCACGCTGCCTTCTCAAAAGACAGTGTATCAGAGAGAAACACTTTAAAAATCTTTGTAGACGATGGCAATTTCCAAAATGTTTGTGCGTGTGAATACACACATATGCGTATATTTCTCTCTCTATACACACATATATGTATCATTGAATCCCTGTATTTGGTTAGAAGTAAATGTTTCCATTGTATTTAAATGAGGTTTTATTTGCAATATTGATGTGAAACTTGAGATAAATCTAAAATCCAACATTTATTTTTTTTAATATGGTATGTCTTTAAAAGGCAATGATGGTAAAAATCTTACCTGAAAACCATATTTGCTAGCATGTATCTTCACAGCTGTGTGCTCATCAGACTGAAATTTCAGTTCCAAAGCCTTTATCAGGGGAAAGTATATAGTCTGTGTTGTTTTTTTTTTTTTTAAATAAATGCTACATAGAACTAATGAGGACAGCAGTGCTTCTTCCATCTATACTGCGGATCCTTTATCTGCAGTGCAGATTTCTAATGCATAGCCTGTGCTCATTCCAGTAGCAAAAGAGATCTGCTTTTTAGCTCATAGACAGGAATTTTGACTGCAGTCTTGTGATTTGTTCAAGCTTGAGGAGGGTTTACTTCCTGAGGGTGTACAACTACCACTGATGTAAATGCACTCTGTGCATACAGAAAAAATGGCTGGACAGCTGAGCATAGAGACTTGGAGATATGCACATCCTTGGTATTGCCTGGGTTAGGCAGAGTGTGGCTTCATTGAGCTGATGTCTGGTTTTTGTTGAGTACTAAAATAAAAAAAATATTTAATTTTATCACTCACACCGTACTGTATCACCACACCAGGAACTCTCTCAACAATGACTTTCTAAATCTGATATTTTCATAGTGGTGTAACATTCAGTGAATTGCTATTCAAGTATATTTGTGAACATCATATTTTTGATGGCAGATGGGGAAAATATACTGCATTAAAACAGATAATGTTGAAGCTTCCCAAGATGGGAAATGAATTGCAGAAAGGGCGTAAAAATTCCCTCAGAGGGAACAATACACTACACTCTGCAGTAGGTCAATAAGGAGAACTTTTTTGGAGCTTTTCATTGAAAGAAAAGGTGAAAGAAAAGGTCTTGATGACCAAGACCAATGGGCTTTAGCAAAACTTACTAGTCCAGGCTTCTCTGAGTTTCTCTGTATGTCAGAAGATAACATAGTCTTAGTGTGTACAGGTTGGGCCACTATATAAAAGTTTGGGGTAGTTTATTCAAGCATTTTACTCCCCCCCAAAACAAACTTTTCTTTCTTAACAGACTTGTGATGAGGTCTTCATAATGTACTGGGGTTGCCTTCTCTGGAGTACGGAGACATGTTTTCACGTTTTTTGCTTTTTAGGAGCATTTCTTAAGATCTGTCATTAAAAAACAAATGCAAGGTACACTCAGTAAAAAAGATATGTAGTGAAAGAATGAAAAGAGTACTGATGTCTTGCCACTACTTGATAAAACCAAAGCATTTT
>JAOXNO010000013.1:122212654-122224212 GCA_028565335.1 Limnodromus scolopaceus
CAGTAAAAAAGATATGTAGTGAAAGAATGAAAAGAGTACTGATGTCTTGCCACTACTTGATAAAACCAAAGCATTTTAATTGATATGTTCACTGAACCATTCACTCTTGTGGTGCTCTTTGATATTTCAAGCACATATATTTGAACCTCAAGCATTTAATGGACCTGGACTGCTTTTTTGTATTGATCCACCTCACTCCGTATCAATGGTGATGTTCTTCATTCCCTTCCTGTAAAATGAAAAGAAATCAAATCAAAGTATCCTAAACTTGTTGGTTCAAAGCCGTTTCATCTATCAGTATAGAAAGACAGGTTAAGAACATTTTTCACAGTCGCTCTTCTGCAAACTAAATGGAAGTGACCTGGCTTAAAGTAACCTGGATCTCAGTCAGAAAAGGAGTAGGCCAAAACAGTGGCAAATCCAGAGTTTATGACTCATGTTTATCTCATCTGCACTGGGCTTTATTCTTCACTGTTTAAGAAACCATGATGCTGCTAGGATCTTTGAGAACTGCTTGCCCAGTAAATTCATGACAAGGCAAAGTCAGGACTCAGGAGCCTAATTTCCCTCCACTGTTAAAAAAATACAACTTCTGAAGGAAAGGTTATCCTTTTTGTGTCCTGTATTTCCTTTTGCTGCTTATTTTTGAGCTTTATCTTTACTCCTTCACCTTTGATTCCTAATGAAAATGGAGAAAAGGTAGTTTTTTACTGTGAAGGGGAATCTTTAGAAACTCTGAAGTCCTTTAGGTCTTCCACACCAATGGGGAGATATTGAAATATCATGGTGAAGCCCATCCAGGTTCTGAACCCATGAGAGACTCCTTGCCTGATCTTTTCTGCTTGCTTAGGACAGTGAGTTAATAAATAGTCTCAATCCCTATCTAATTCAGGGTTTTCATCTCTATTCTCATTTAAGTTTATGATCCTACTATTCTGTTTGAGATATTGCTTAAACTTTAATTTCAGTAGGAAAAAGAAGTAACATCCCACTATTGGTTGTTTTGGAAAGACCTGTAGGTTGCCACAAAATCAAGGTGAAAGATCTTGAAATATTTGAGGAGAAACTACTCACAAATAATTCAAGTGCACATAGCAAACTGAATCTAGCTGGACACAAAGGGAAGACTGACAAACACACTTATCCTTGTAAGAGAAAGGAAGGTAAGGCACAAGAGTTAAGCCTTACCTAAGATTACTTATTTCTACCTATTGTTTTCTTGCCACCGTAATATTTTTAAAATATTTTTGAATTGGGTATGTGGTTTATTTAATATGCAATCAGCAGTAAGTCTGGAATTGGAGCTGTGTACTAGCAAATGAGAAAGCTCTTCTAAGAAATAAGCTGAAAGGATAAAGAAAAAAATCAGAGCACACTGCAGTAAAAGTTGGACCCCAGTCAGTGCCAGACTGCCAACTGTTAATAAATTATGTCTTTGGTCTGTCGTATTTGAGACGTTGAACTAAAATGTCAGTAAGAGTGTTCATATGCTGCTATTTGATGCTGAAAATTCATTATTAAAGACAGGTTGTCTATTCAAAAATTTCTTCCTTTCTTGTCTTATTTCAAGCTTAACCAAATGGATGTATGACTCTATCACAATTATCCTGGACAATTTACATGAATAAGTGAGGGTGTCTATAAACGTGTGTCTGTGGATACTTGCTGAATGTTGTTTGTGGGGAACGTTCTTAAGAAGTTTGGGAATTAACTGGAAGAACTGAAGAAACTTATTTCAACACCTATTGAAGAAATATTTTTGCTTTTATTACCCACATGTACCTGCATTATTAAATTCTTTGATATTCTCATGAGAATAGGAATAGAGAAATAGCAGTGGGAAAATAGTCAAGAATGACATCGGTGCCTTAACAGATGTCGGGTAGTCTTTCCATATAGCTGGCAGAGAAGACCGCAAAAAATCGTTAGTGAGAAAAGACTGAGCTACAAAGTCAACCTGAAAGTTGAATAGAAATTGAACTAGAAGAAGTACCTCTAGAAGTTTCCAGATGTTGTCATGGTTAGGGTCACTGCACACGGTGGTATTCCTATTGTTATTCTGTTTCCAGTAACAAATTGCAAGCTCTCAATTTTCTGCTGTTCCATATAACACTATACTTACACTATGCCTTTGGGAATGTAAGGAAATTAATGTGTGTATGTTTTAAGTTGTTCCCTGCCTACAGTCTGGTGCTAAGTCTCCGGGAGGCTTGGCCTGGCATCTGTTGTGTACTGATGACTCTTTTGCTACACAGCAGAGTTTACCCCTTTCCCTCTGCACCTTTCAGCAGTGGTTTGGTCCACCAGCACTCAGTTTTAGGCATCAGCCTCTTCCTCATAAGCATTATGTGCTGGGTGACATAACCCACTAACGATTATTCATCTCCTCTAGCAGGTGAAACGTGTCATGTCATGAGCTTCTAGATGAGAAAATAAACATTAGACTATCTACAGTGAGCAGCCTGTCTGCAAGGGACAAAAAAAGATTCTGAAGAAAAACAGGGGCATTTTGCTAGCAAAAATATTTTAAGCTAGATTTTATAAAGCAATAAAGCAAGAGTGACAAAATCACTGCTGTATGCCTGCAATAATAGCTGGCCTGAGAAGAGAGTGCATTGGGCTTAACGGCGTGGTGTGAAAGTTGCAGTAGGTGTGCCTCATGATTCAGAAAAACATCCTACAGGAAAATGAAATTTCGTAAATATTTTCATAGTATGAGTATAAGTGACTGCCTTATGGCTAATCCAAAGCGGGGAGAAGTGCTATATCCACCGACTTTACAGGAGCTGAACTGTCTCCAACACCAACGGAGTCTTGCAGCATAATCTGTGGTATATATGCTTCTTCCAGAGCTGGCTGAATATAAGGCGCTGACTATCCTCTATGTTTGCATAAAATGATCCATTTTACTTGAATAAATTGATCATCCCTTATTTCTCAGTTTAAATAGACGTTGGCAACAGGTATTTTATTAGTGAGTATTCTTTACCGAAGAGTTTTTCAGTAAAATTGCTTTTAAGACTATGAGGAGGGGTTGTTACTCGTGGAACCTAGACCACTCTTGGTGATTCTGTGGATCCCAAAGACACTGGGACAGGGTGCCTGGGTCTTGCTTTCATGTTTGGAACCAAGATGCTTTGAAAGAAATATTGACTTTCAAGTGAGTCTTTATCCTTTGTGGAGATTTCAACATTTTTCTTTGAGAATAAGTTAGCAAGCATTAGACTCATACCCAAAGCACCGGTTAAACTGTACACACGTGTCAAACCATAGCTTTTTGCTTGTCCTCAAATACTGGAAGACTTCTAGCTGCAGATGAGGAATTTTTAAAACTTTCCTGAAATAGAATTAAAAGAAATCCAGGTTTTTAGGGCAGGTACACTCAAATAAATAAACTCTATCAATATTCAGGATACCTTTAGACTTGCTTTAATGAAATTAGGTTATCTGCGTTACTTGAAATTTATGGTTGATATTATCCATAAACCTACAGTGCTACATTGCGAGGTACACCCTGGATCTCCTGTCATTCTGACATAGTGTCCACTTTTTAGTCTTCCAACAGCACTTTCATCTTAAAAGTGATGAAAAAGAAACGCATCTATGTGTGACAATGCCTGATGTAAAATACAGCATGTTTTATGCTGTAGCCGTGTCCTTAAAAATGTATCTTATACTGTCCCACCAGGAGATGCTTGCTTACTGGGACAATAGCTTCATTTGTAAGCATCTCCTTTGGTAGCCCAGGAAAGGATAGCCGACTAACTGACAGCAGCACAGCATTTAAGTCATGGTTCTGGTGCAGAATTGAATACAGAAGAGAAGGAATGACTAGCTATTGAACTGCAGTGAAGAAATGATTTGTGCTGCCTGCTGGTATATAAAATGTATTATGCACAATAAGAGCTGTTTAGTTCCTCTGGCTTTTAGGTTTACAACTCTCCACAGTGTTGGTGGAACATAATGCACTGGGCAAGTTTATTCTTTCTTACGGCTTGAGCAATTATTTGGCATTGATTTTCTTAAAGTTTTGTCTTGCATGTCAGCTTTTTGTTGGCAAACTTTTCCGAAGAGTTTGATTAAGTCAGTAAAGATGTGAGAATATGGATTAGATCAGTATTTGGCTCATGCGTTCCTTTTACGAGACAGAAATATCCAAAATAGAGTTTTCAACCCTGCTCTCCAGACACACACCCACAGATGGAGAGTTGGACCTGTATTTTATTTGTTTGATTTGATTTGATTTTGTTCCCTCATAAATCTCACACTTCTTAACATTTCTATTAATTCTGATTATAGTAATCAAAATACTCTGAATTAGCTTCACATGATGGGATTTCTTTCTCCTTTGCATTTTTTAAGCTCTACACCGATTCAAAGCCAGTTGACCAGTTAGGCTGAGGTGATACAACAGCACCGGTTATGCTGAATTGAAACAATGGAGACTAATGATCCACTATTTAATTGAGTATTTATGAGGCATTTTCAGCCATGAAAAAGAAAAAATAAGCTACCACTGTTCCGATTTGGTACCAGTTCCCATCTTCTTTGTACAAATGAGAGTGAACACATAACAGGCAAAGCTGTGATGAATCTTAAATGACTGCCCGCACAGTTTTATTTTGTGATGACTGTAATCGGAGCCATTTGCTGATTATCCTGTTCTCCAACTTGAACAGCCCAGGAAGTGCTATTCGTGATATTACGTAAATCAAGAAGCTACTTTTGCTAAATTGGCCTAAGAAGAAAATAAAGATCATCCCCTTAAATTCTGATCACACTGCTCTTACCATATTCTTATTCATGGACGTAGGAAGAATATTTGCATGGCCTTTCATAAAGCTTTAAAAAGTATTTTTAAGAAGTCAGAAGTACTCTTAAGTGGGCATTTTTGTATTCTTTTAGGTATATATTGTCCTCTTTACAAGTTCATCTTTAAAACTAGGGTGTCTAAATTTAGACACATGACACATAAAGCTATGTTTAATGTAGTATTTAAAGTTGGCAGAGTTAGAGACACCTGAATTTTAGGCACTACATTTGAAAATTCTTCCTTCTAACTATAGGTACAATAGCTCCCGAGGACATTAACGGAGCTGTACCTGGGCCTATCGAGAGAACCGCACTGCCCTTCTTTATTATGCTCCAATCTTAGCTTCTCAGGTGAATTCAGAAAGCCGCAGGTTTCAACTTGCTTTTTGTAATGAGCCTAGTGGGCAAAGTAATATGAATTGAACTCACAGGGGGCATTCCTGACAGAGTTCAAACCTCTTACAGTGTCTTTAATAAGACCTTTCTTTTAAGTCAATTGGAAAACTGAATAGACCACATGAAAGGTGGGCTTTACAGTTAAGTATATATGTGTGTTACACCAAACAGAGGCCCTGGGAGAAGAAGAGAGAAACTGAAGTGATGCACCTACTCTCCTGGGGAGAGAGTTTCAAACACTTACTCGTGAATATAGTCCATTCCTATAACGACACTACCTCAGTGCATAACAATTGCTCACATGAATACGACTGCAGGAATGACCCAGTTTCTTATTTTAATGCAATTGTCATAGGACGTTTGGGGTTGTGTCACAGTAAAGGTCCTGTCAGCTGGGTCAGCCTCTGAGCTGACGTGTGGTGTAGGTGAATGCCCTGTAGAAAGACCCATTTTTGCAAATCAGCTCCTCGGAAACTCCCAGTAGGACGACCAGGTGAGAGGGTACCGGTAGTTCACGAACCAGCTTGCAGCAAGAGATCATCTAAGTGGCTACTGGTTTCTAACTGCCCCAGTTTGGTCATGACCTCCATGTGAATCACCTGGTACAGATATTCATTTCTCCTTTGGTGCTTCTATCCTGTCCTTAGAAGCTTTGTCAGTGTGTGGTCTTGTGGTCGTGAGATTAATCCAGTGAGAAACTGGACACAACCAGAATCACCAGGATGAGACATCCTGGTCTGTTAGGAATTGGACTCTGGACCACTTTTAAGCACAGAGGCAGCCCAACTGACACCCAGATAACCTTCTTCAAACTAATGACTCGGGGGCCAAATCTCAAAGCTCAGACTACTTGACCTCCCTCTGCAGTTTATGCCAAAGTCAGGCACAAGATGCTCATGACCCATTTACATGACATAGAAAGAGTACAGCAAGTTCTTTCAGAATTCAAAACCAGGACCAGAAGATGGTGACAGGTAATTGTGCCTCTTTCCCCAAGCATTTCCCCTTGTGGAAACTTCTATGGATTTTTCCTTACCTCTCCCCATCTCTATGTATATGAGATTCCTCAGAGAGGTGGTGAAGACAAGGTACATCCTTCGAGGGATGTAGAAAATTTTCAGAGTTTTCAGAGCATAAAAAAAGTACTCAAATCCCACAGCTTTTCGGTAGAAAACAGTCGTGTAATTCTCTTGGCAGACTTGGAAAACCTGTCTGTCTGCTTTTAACAATAGACTCATAGCTTTCCAGCACAGATTTTCTCTTTAAGAAGCCTAATTTATAGTCTTATCTCAGTGTTTCCAAAAAGACCAATTTCTGGTTGAAGAGATTCAAAGATCTGACTGAACACTCATTTATCATTAATAAATTTAGATTAGGAGGGAAAAAAAAGATTCTAGTGGTCTTCCAAATAGCGTACCCCAGGCAAGAAATTTAAATTGTTTTAAGATATATTTTTGAAAGTTTATGAAAGAAATTATATAGCCTGGCAGGCAAATTGTTGACAAGAGCAAATAAGGTTTGTGTTATGAATTATTAGCCTTCCAATATTTGGACTACCAAAGGTGAAAGGTGACAGGCTCACTTTCCCTGTACTTGGGTTGTAGTAATCCCAAACTTCAGGACTTGTGCTGAATGCGTGTGGAACCCAGGAAAGGATTGTTCTACGCAAATGCATAATTAAGCTTCTACGTGTCCTCATCTTTTTCTGATATGTTAGGTGTTGGCCGGAGTTGGATGTAGGATATAGCAGGTTGCAGTGGTGCTCTTATTGATGCTAGATTCTGTTAAGAAGCTTCCTGGTACATCTTGATCATTGTTGAGCTGAACCTGGTGATAGATTTAGGAGGGATTATTTTCTCCTTATTCGGATTTATAGATATCACTGTGGTGTGTTCTATTCACACTATAAAATGGGTGAGGATTTGGCCCCAAAAATCTCTGAGAACTTTATTGAACAACACCCTTTATTATTACGGGGATTTGGAACACTGGCAAAATTCTCAGTGTTTTTTGCTGTCTTCCTGTACCACATCATAGTTGTAGTTCTTGTTCAAAAGTAAATGGCTTGGAGCTGTTCTGTGGTGAGAACACCAGCCCCTCCATGACCCCCTCCAAACCTCTTGCATGATAGTTGGTGTGCTAATAAGATAAATTGGATTTATGACCCATGAGGTCATTTCCAGTTCTTTGTTCCTATAGGATCTGCTTCCACAGACTTTACCGTTCCTTTATTTGTAAGAATAGAAAGACAAATGCAAACCAGGAAAACCCAAGGACATGACTTACCCTGATGGCTCTTCACTGAGATTGGTGAATGACTAGAAAAATATCAAGAGCAAGAAGCACCTGTATTCATTTTTATATTATTCAGATATTCTGTATATTGCTTTGTGTTGAAGATCTGTACTATGTAGAGGCAGATTAGTTCTTATTCCCCTTTGTCTACTGAAGAGATATGGCTAAAAGTCAATCCACATGCAAGTATGGAACTAAGAGATCCTATTTCTACTGCCAGTCAAATTGCCATAGATTCTTTGCTCACCTCTCTGTGTAAATCCCATTGAACTAAGCCGCATTTGTCATTTATTATCTTGGCTTCTCCCAGGTCATTATAGGGTAAATCCAAGTTTATGAGGAAACCAGTGTTCTCTTCACACTGACAAGATATGTTCTTGCTGTTTATAGCTGATCCAGTTTTGGTGCAGACACTTCACATAAAAATTAAGGCAGCTGCAGTTACTTCTGAGACCTAGGAAGTGATTTAATAAATGCAGATTATTGACTGGCTGTTAACACAGAAACAGGATCATTTTCAAACTTTTGTTTTTTGAATTATTAAAGAGGGTATACCAGAAAAAAAACCAATGATAATCATCCCATCTATACGCATCAACACTAATTCTTTATCCAACATGAAGTGACTGCAGCGATCAGTAGGGCCGGTGACGGCAGCTCACGTGCTCTGGAGATGCTTCAGACACCCCACTGTTTCGCTGCAGCACGACTGTCTTAAGAACAGTATAAAGTTCAGCTGCACAGTTTAAAGGGCACATCTACCACTGGCTCCCCTTTGAGACATCAAAACCAAACAAGCTATGAATAAAATTTTTAGTGACCTATCTGCTGTTTAATTAACAATACCCCTCTTCTATTCAAGACATAAATAAATGTACACTTGTGTACACTGTGCTGGGAATACATTTGTGTGCCAATTGCTGAACCCGTTGGTCCTTTCCGACCAGTGTGCAATGTGTAATGTCTCCTCAAAGGTCCCTTCCGACCATGAATATTTTGTGATTCTGAGATTCTGTTTCTGTTAAACTCGCTTGTCCTGGGCTTCTGGAGAAAATCTGAGGAAAAACCACTTGAGACAGAGTCTTAGGTTGTACTCCATCCAGCTCACGGACCTCTACAAGGTGGTAAATTCTTGTCTCTGACAACCGCTTTTTTCCCGTATAAATACATTTCATAGTATGAGCACGGTGTCTCATTTAAATAGAGACAAAAAGCTAACAGTCAGCATTGGGATTTTGCTACGCTGTCTTGCTGCAGGTGTTCTTCCGATGCGTGATTGCACAGGCACAACACATCTGTAGGGATTTATGCTCATCCGCTGCCTAAACCACGCATCAGTGAGTCCAGAGAAGGGCTACAAAAACGATCCGAGGGCTGGAGCACCTCTCCTATGAGGACAGGCTGAGAGACTTGTGGTTGTTCAGCCTGGAGAAGAGAAGGCTTCTAGCAGCTTTCCAGTACTTAAATGGGGCCTACAGGAAAGATGGGGATAAACTTTTTAGCAGGGCTTGTTGAAACAGGACAAAGGCTAATGGTTTTAAACTAAAAGAGGGAAGATTTAAACTAGATAGAAGGAAGAAATTTTTTAATGTGAGGAGGGTGAAACACTGACACAGGTTGCTCAGGGAGGTGGTAGATGCTCCTTCCCTGGAAACAATCAAGGTCAGGTTGACACAACCTGATCTAGTTGAAGATGTCCCTGCTTGTTGCATGGAAGTTGGACTGGATGACCTTTAAAGGTGCCTTCCAACCCAAACTATTCTATGATTCTATGATTATCACCAGTGAATGCTTGGTCCTGGCTTTGGTGGCTCAGGTACTGCTTGGGAGAGGAAAGATTCCAATGGTCGCTGGTTCTCGCTGCCCAGGTTCAGTGCCTGCTCTGCCTCTGCCACACAGGGGGAGGCAGCTGGGGGGGCAGCCCCAGACCTGGGTATCAGGCACCTCCCTGGAGATAGGCTGAGGCTGGGACGGGATGTCCGCTCGTGGGTGGGGGTCAGGATCAAGCCCAGTGAGGGTCAGCAGGGTCAAACATGCCCAGGATGTGTGGGCAGGGCCATAAGGATGAGGAAGGTGGACACAAGCTGAGGCACCCACGGTTGTGCCCCTGCAATACAGGGATAAGAGTGGGAAATCAGCCTCGTTCACAAAACTCCTTTGGGGTGCCAGGCTGGGATTTCTCTGGGGGTGCTGGTAGGTGCAGTTTTGACGTTGAGCTCAGTTGCAGAGGGTTGACTGGCTACCAACAGCTCTGGCAGCAGCTACGTCCCACTTCAGGAATCAAATCAATGCTCTCAGACCTCCCAGGTATCCCCTGTCTTCATACTAGGTGTGAAACAAATGGCACATGGAGAATAAAGATCCACCTAGAGTAAATACCGTGTCCTTTGGTACTCCTACCTGCCAGTGCCTTAATTCCTGTACTTTTATTTAAACTGTTCTTGCAGATGAGGATAAATAGATAAAATAATTTCCTTTTGTTTGCAATGACATACTTGTAATGTATATCATCGTAATGTAAGGAAGGGCAGTGTAAGAGCTATAGTAATATGGAGTAAAATAGAGTAATACAAGATATTTAGTAATATAGATATAAGATAGATATAAATATACGATATGCAGTAATATAGAGTAAAATAGAGTAATACAAGAGTAAACATATATATTTTTAACAAAAAAGGTCATTACAGATTTTTTTTTCCAAAAAAGGTATTAAAGTTATTTCTCATTTCCTTCAAAACGCCGTGACCCCTTTATTGCTCTCACTGAATTTTAGCCCATTATAAATTTACTCTGATTGTCCTTTGTGGCTATACTGCATTCATCCAAACTGTTAATTTTATTCTTTGTCAGGTAAGATAGAAACAGAGCTTTCATGTCCTTCTGGCATTCTTCAACTCAGTCATATCTAAGATGCATAATGATGTTGCTTTAGGAACTTGGTGTTCCACTGTTCTCCACATTCTGAGCTGCCTCCGCCAAAGTCTTTGTGTACGAAAATATAAGAAATCTTTAAAATGTTGCCAACGTTCTAGAACAAAAACAAAAGTGGCAAATGTGGAATTTCACAGCAAAGCAAAACATGTAAAAACCCAAGAAGAACAGGGGGACATTCATGTACATTTTCCCAAATCTGAGTCCTTACATGTAAACATTTTGTCACCACTTTAGTTTAAGTGTCTTTGTAGCAATGAAATTGTAGCATTACCAGGAGGGAAATAAAAATGAATAATGTCATGGCAAGGCACAGCCTACAAGTCTTTCATTTTGTTAGGGTCAGAAAAGCTATTTATATTTTGTCCTTATTTATGTGCTTTTTTCTTAACACTTGTTTTCTTGTTTTTCTTTTTCTTTTCTTTCTTTTTTTTTTTTGTAACAAACAATCTCTGCTCTCTTCTAGGCTAATAATCTGAAATGAATAATTTATTCCAAGAATTAGATAGCAAAGTCTTTACCAGCAGACTGCTATTTCCTTAAACTAACCTTTTGCATAAATTTATTAGACTGAAGTAATTCTGAACTTTTTGGTCCCTGATGTCATGGTGAACACTTGATGTCTGCTGCGTGTTGCTTAACTGTTGGTGTTCAGCTCCATCTCACAATACTTTTTCTTTGCCCTGGCTGAGTATAGGAAACCATTCCAACCCAAATACCAGCCTGAACAAATTTAAAATTTAAGAGAACATATATACTCCCCCCTGCAGTGCTGAAATTAAGTTTCTGTGAGCCACTGTACCAGCAAAGACCTTAAGTGCTTTATCAAGCGGTGCCAATAAAGCCCACCATACAAGGAGTAAATGTGCAGAAGGTGTGAAGGATGGACAGAATAAACCAAGCCAGCCTGCCAATAAATATCCCTGTATAATGTCTGCATGTTTCATAGAATCACAGAATCACCTGGGTCAGAAGGGACCTTTTAAGATCATCTAGTCCAACCAATGGAAAAAAAAAAAAAAAACACCCACAAACAAAAAAACCCCAAAACACCACACCACACAAAACACCACCCAACACTAATCCATATCCCCAAGCACCATGTCAACTCGTCTCTTGAA
>JAOXNO010000013.1:122227449-122238362 GCA_028565335.1 Limnodromus scolopaceus
CTAGCTCTAGGCAATCCTGCTCCAGCAGGGGAGTTGGACTAGATGATCTCTATGGTCCCTTCCAACTCTAAAAAAAAAATTCAGCGAAATTCAGAAGCCAGGAAGAAGGCCAACTGTTCAGAGCTTGTGGTTTGTATCCTCCATACCACGCACGTGGATTTTCAGAGTGAAGCTCAGCAAGTTGCATATAATTGCCTGTAGGATTAACCATGAGCACAAGTCTGAGCACCAAAGGTTTGAATGGACCAATTCCAGCCCCCAGTCAAGTGCTAAAATCAGCAGTTCTTCCAGAGCTGCAAACACCAAAGGCAGAGTATATATATTTGGGAAATGTGGGCCACCATCTTTCCTTATGTTAGCTGATTCACTAGCAAAGCAGTAATGACAATTATTCAACACTGTGTAGGTGCCATACCCTTATTACTCTCCTTACCCTAACCGCCACCAGCACAGAGCATCGTGTTCAGTAAATCATAGAATCATAGAATGATTTCGGTTGGAGGGGACCTTAAAGCTCATCAAGTTCCAAACCCCCTGCCCTGGGCAGGGACACCTCCCACCAGACCAGGTTGCTCAAGGCCACATCCAGCCCGTTCTTGAACACCTCCAGGGATAGGGCATCCACAGCTTCTCTGGGCAACCTGTTCCAGTACCTCACCACCCTCACAGGAAAGAATTTCTTCCTATTATCTAATCTAAATCTCCTCTCTTTCAGTTTATAACCGTTGCCCTCACCCTATTGCTCCACTGTCTGATCAAGAGTCCCTCTCCATCTCTCCTGTAGGCCCTCTTTGGGTACTGGAAGGGGCTCTAAGGTCTCCCCAGAGCCTTCTCTTCTCCAGGCTGAACAACCCCAACTCTCTCAGCCTCCGCCTGGATGGCAGGCACTGTCTCAATGCACCATGGATTGAATCTGGTTCCCTTTGAGAAAACACGTTCAGTACACAGCCAGTGGAAATTAGCTTTGGTCTGGCAATGTTAAGTCAAGGAAGTCCAAAGGCTGAGGAAACTGTGCAGTGCTACAGGTCAGACCTGAGCATGATTAGCAGAAGCCTGTGGAGCCAGGGGCAAAATGCCTGCCTAAATTACTGCCACCAGTGTCATTCTCAACCTGCAAAACCTTCAATGCCTTAAGTCCAGGTACTGACTCTTTTTTTTTTTAGGCTTCTAACTAAAATTGCCCAATTTGAGAGGAGGTGTTGAATAGCTGCAGCTCCCACTGAAGTCATTTGGCCTCAATAAATAAATTAAAGCTCAGAAATCTGTAAGTTGATGCTAACTGACCTGTATGCTGGAGTCAGAATTCATGGACAGTCCTTACGCCAAGACTGACTACAGCTACGGGTATCTGTCTCACATTGTCAGGAGCACTAAAACTCTCTCCCATTAGTTAAATGCAGCCCTAAGGGTGAATAACGGAAAAGGTATTGTCACAGATAGTGAGTGGAAGTAGACAGGTCAGTACATTTCAGCAATAACACCAATTACGAGGTGAGTTCAACAAGGGATATCATTGTGAGGTCTAAGCTGAAGGGTCCTCATGTTCCTTTTATTCCTTCCATTTTGTTTACCATTAATTGACCAAGTTCAGTTCTTCCACTAAAGATGGGGGGCAAACCTTGTCTTCAAAGATTGGAAACTGGTTGCTCATCTCTGATGAGGTACAACCTTGTTGCAGGGGCTGGCATGGCATTGCTTTTTAGATGGCATTCACTCCTTCCTCCACCAACGGAGAATTGGGTATGCACAGCAGTAATACTCAGCTCATGCCATTAGTGTTGCAATGTTGGCAAGAGATCTGCTTCAACTGAAGAGTTTGGATTAATCTGGGTCACATGAAGATCGCAATATTTTTTACCAACTAATTATCTGCTCTCTCTTTGCAGAGCAAAGGTACGTGACTAACTTTTGTAGGTGCCAGAGTGCAAGGAGTCACTTAAATCCATTTCCATCCTGCTAGGACATTCTGTCTTCAGGTTCAGAGGAGGACATGACCATTCAGGTGCCATCAGTAGAGGCAATGGACACTACAATGTCCTTCTTATCACCATGGAGTGCTAGACATGGTCTTTTCAGTTGGCTACAAGGTAATGGATGGTGGGAAGAAACTACCTCAATGCATAAAATCCAGTCACCAGTTCCACACAGAGCTCTCAATGTGTGATACAAATAGTTGACTTTTAAGAAATAGTTCCTCTCCAACCCCCATCCCATCCCACTGTTCCTGCAATAGGAGCACTGCATAATGTGATGCCCTGGGCCTCTCTATCCCTCCCTGACAGCCTCCTTGCTCTATTTACTGGGTAGAAGCCATTAAAGCTACAGAGGGAAAGCAGCGTCAAAGCCTGAGAAGCTTCTGAATTACCCAGGTGGCTGTAGAGGTCTTTTCCATGAAAGCAAGATTTGTTTCATTAGCCGTTGTCCATAACTTAGTGAAAACTTTGGCAACCAAAAGTTTCCTTCCGCTTACAGTCACAAAGAGAGGTATACAGGTAGAGGAAAAGCAGATAGGATGATACCTCCAATAGGCAACCTCTTTCACCACAGCCAGTGAAATCTCCCAGCTGGAGAGAGCAGGGAGGGCCTGCAGGTCTGTGTGGAGCACATGGGGACAAGTCCAAGAGTTCCCGGTTTGCTGGTACTTCACACAAGTTTCTCATTGTTGTTAGATGAGTTGAATCTTGCCAAAGTACCAAACACATCTCTGAAGAGAGGTGTCTGAGGAAGCAAGGCACCTCAGAGAGAGAACAACTTGAGCAAAAGCGATGTGCAGGGCATTTTCTATTCAATTACTGTTAGATTAAAAGGGACACTCCAAACTTGATCTTAATCAATTATGTTGCACACGTGGATAGGTGCAGGGTCATTGCTGGGTTACAAAATGAGAAAATGTATTGTGTTCATATAAGAAATGAATAGACAAACTTAAATAACGTGTTGAATTCTGCTGGGCCTTGAGTTGTTTTTTTTCTACCTTGTATTTCTTTAATCTTATTCTGCAAGTTACAAATGTATGATTGATGTCCTGCAAATGAGCTATGACTGGCCATTATTTATTTATTTTATTTAAAATTTTTATTAAGTTGAATAACCCTACTGAGGTTGCAGTCTTGTTTCAGAGCAGACCTGGATGAAACAGGAGTGAAAATTTCACACAAATTTCCATAAATTCCAATGCATATAAACACCAACATTAAATTTTAACAATTGTGTATCCACAGGCTTTTAAAATGCTGCTAGCATTTCCTTTAAAATAATTAGGTCACATTGCATGAATTACAGTTCTGCATCACTGTTACATATTTTTCTTCTGTCAAAGATAATTTCAATCCTGCCTGGTATGTGATTTCCTCTTTAAGATGCACTCGCTTCTTTCTGATCCAGATGTGCAACTGGGTATTCAGGTATAACATGTAAAATTGCAGACTGTGCAGCAACAGGCATGTGTTGTGTTTTTAAGACTCTTGGTCCCATGTTTTTGATGGGTTTGGGAATTTATAAAACATTTGATAAGTAACTACTGAAGCCACAACCTTTTCCTGTTGGAGCCCTGGTCTGTTCTTAACTCCTACCCTTAGTGCTTAAGCACTCACCTTTTTATTATCCATAAAACTGAGCCCTTATCTGTCAAAGATGGAGGCAGGTATGTCTTTTTCCAGTGGGACTATTCAAGTCCATAAAATTAAGCACATGAATAAGTGTTGAAGCTGTAAATGATCAGCTTTTCAAGGCAGAGAAATGTTATGCATTGTATTTGCACATAAACAGCCTATCTGTTCTTCGTTGTTGAATATAATGCAATAATATACACACATGGAATCAGAATTACAGCCTGAGTTACCAGCTTATACTCTGGTTAAAGAAAGGAAGGTTCACATTTTGAGGGCTGAATGACAAGCATGAAACCTCTAAATCAATATTTAACCTCACCTGATTTTTTTTTTATCTTTGCTTTAAACAAACTAAAATTTAATTTTTTTGGGTTTTTTTTCCCAAGAAGCAGCACAAAAAATGTCTAGTCTGTATCTTTCGCTGGCCTGTTTCCACCCAATAGCTTTTACTATTGTGACTTTGCTGTTGCTCTGCAACTCTGGCAGCTGGTGGGAACAATATTCTTAGAAAGGCTTGCTTTGCTTTTGAAATTGCCTTTCATTTTTTTTCCCCAGGTGCTCACGGCAGATAGCATGGGGTTAAGGCAAGCCTGAAAACTGCTCACTCTTCAAGAAAAAAGTAGTGTCTGAACCAGCTTTCTGCTCTCCATTTCGCTGCCTGTATCTGGAGGTGCTGCGTTGGTTTTGACAGCATTCACACCAGTCTGTCGGAGACAAGGCTCTGGTTCATTGCCTTGCGTATTCGCAGACAAAAACCGCACAGGTCCTTATATTCAATAAAATATTGATAGCCTTTTTGCTGCTTTCACAAGGCAGCAACAAAATGGTGGCGCAAAAGAATTCCCCAGCCCAACATATTCTGCGCTTAAAATGCATTATTCAAAACCCAGAAACCTAAGGGCCACAGGACATTTTAGTTCAAGGCGGATGCCCACAAGTGTTTAACAAAAAAGCAAGATTACTGAATTTAACTTGCAGTCAAGAGAAAAAAATTAAAATCAATACTGCATCATCTAATGCAAACCAGAGTCTCTATCATTAGGGGAATAGCCTTCTTTAAAAAGTAAAAGTAGTTTCTGGAAGATTAGACCAGGGAAAAAGCCACTATGCATAGTGAATATCAGCTTTTTGGATTACAGATTTTGTTGCATTGAAAGCTAACCTTTTAGTAGGAGCTTTGGTTTCACTTTTACAATGGAAAGCTTGTTAAAGAAATTAAGGTTTTATTAGCATTTAGAAATGAAGGTTCTCTTATATTTTATGAGGTTGAAAGGTTTATAATGTTCCCTCTGATGTATTATTTCATTATTGTTTATGTACTTTGGTTCGCACAAGTAAAGCTTTACAATCTTGTAGTGTGAGTCGTTCTTCAGTCTGGCAGGCCAAACATTGACCCAAATTTAGCTTTGCCTTTCAATCTTTGCAAAGTTATAGTTTGATCCGAATGGAGCTATTTGGGGTGGAAGTTACAACAGCCTTTATGTTTCTGGCTTACAACACAATAAGATCTTATGCATTTTGTGGCCCCCAAAATACCCTTGAAATCTCCGGGTACTTTGAATATTGCTTTCTCACTAAGACGTGTTCTTGGGCACTGTCTCTGGAAAAGTTTCTCCTAGTAGGATCCAGCTAGGGCCAAGGTTGCCATGCCCCCCCGCCCCAACCCCTGCAAAGCAGAGGCTTGCTGATACCATCAGTCTTGTAGAACCGGCTATAGTCTGTGATTTATAACCTAAGAGCTGCTCGGCTGAAATTTGTGCCAGTGTTTAAAAATAAAGCCATATGCTCCCCATCGTTACTTAGATGGATGCAAGCAGTGTAAGGAAGAAGAAATTGCAAATCTATGGAAAGACACATGATACCTCAACAAATCAATGAGTCTGTGGGCAGACTCCCAAAAACTGTTACTTCCTGGTACTTTCTCTGTACTAATTTATTTCCTTTAGTATTGGTCATATGGATACCAAGGACTTGTGGTTGATTCGAAATACCAAATGTATGCAATGGACAAAGTCCAGCTAGCAATAAGATTCATGTGGTGCTTTAGAACACCATTAATTAAAACCTCACAGCATCCCAGGGAAGTAGGTGGCAGTATCTTCATTTAGCACACAGGAAATAGCCAGCAAAAGGTGAGTGGCTCTCCACTGCACAAGTCAACAAACACCACTGGTGTTTGAGCATTTCTATTTGTGTCAAGTTGCTAGAACTTGCCACTCTCTTAAAAGGACAGCCTTTGGTTGCCTACCTCTTCACTTGCTTTTGTGAACAGACTCCAAAACCTCTGATGAGAGGCTACACGGTACCAGCTATATGTCTCCACATGGGGCCAAGTTCAGTTTTGCAGATGTAAATCGGGAGGAACTTTCCTGGTATTAATACAATTGCAGCAACTCACCATGGTATAAATAAGAGCTGTGTGAAGGCCGGTTCATTAACATGAAATAAATCAGAAGTGGACACCGATCACTGAGATATATTTCTTTCAAATGTCTTCTGCTTCATAGTTTGTTAACAACACAAATGCCAGTTCACACTGATATAGTTTTGTACCAAAAGAAAAGGCACTCTTTTCAAAGACAACTGCTTCTATTCTCTTCTCAGCATATAAAGGCATAACCAGACATTTCCTATTAACAGTAAAAGGTATTATGCAGACTGAATATCCTATCCACCAACATTAAAATTGCTAACCGATGAGAAGAACGATGGGTGTGCTGCTATTTGTAACACAAAATGATCAGAACAAAAGTCAAAGCTGTAATGCATTCACTTACTTAAAAATGTGTATTGTTATACAAGGCAATTAAAGAGTTTCAGACTATTCTCCATGTGATCTGCCTTTCAGATGAGACCTAAAATTGAAGCATTTGATTATTAAAGCTCAAGTGGCAGTTTTCATTAGAGGTGTTAACCCTAATATGCTCTCCAAATTCTAAATCAGTTCATCCTGTTCTCCCTTCCTAAATTCTCCATGGCTTTCATGTGATAAAATATTCTTCTCTTTCCTTCCTAAAAACTGTTCTAAAAGTATTATTCACACCATATGGATACCTTGCATATCCATTTCAGTAGCGAATGAAGTGAGTAACCTTTTTAAACAGCCTATAAATTATTTTAAGAAAATTGACCATTTGATACGCATATGTTCTTCCCATCTACCTAGACAGAGAAGTCATTAAACAAGAAACATTTTTTCTGTATATTGATAGGCACAAAGCTCTAAATTTTGACTGAAAGAGGATCTCAGCATTTCCATAACTAATAATAATAATTAAAAAAACGTGAATACAGTTATCAGAACCAGTCGAAATATCAAAGTTCAGCTGGTGGATTCTGAAGCTGGACATATAAAAGCTTCATCAAAAATTTTTAAAATATTTTTTCCATACAGTCTGCTATTGAGGGAAGGGTTCTCCTCAGGTGCACCAAGAGCCCCCCACACTCCGTTCAGGTCTCACAAAACTCAGCTTCATTGACTCTAAGAAATTAGCCAAAATATGTAGTCTTGAGGGATTGGCAAGGACTCTTGGTAATCTTAGCAATTTAAAAATTTTGTGAGTGCAAGTAGTCATGTACCAATATACTTTTCCAGCTTTCCATTAAGTATTATTTGTATTTGAAACTGCACAGAGCTGAGATGGGACCTGGTTTTGCATATTTGTAGCATATCTAGTGTATCCAAGAAAAATCAATATTTGTAAGATAGGTAAAGAGGTTAATATAATAACAGAAACAATATCTTTTTAGCCTCATTAGCTAGTATTAACTTCAAGGAGTTCAAGAAGTAACAGATAATTAACAGATCTTCACAGCATAGGTTTTAATTTGCTTGTGATTTAAAAATGAACATAGTCTGAATAACTGTAGATTCTGCAACACATGCAAACATAATCATTGATTCAGTTCTCACTAGTGGCATAGAGCAAGGTGCCTATGTCATGTTACAAATGTACAGACTTTAGTGGTGACTACTGCCATTTATAAAACCACTCTTTTGCCTAATTCCGTGTTTTCTCTTCCTTTGCAACCACAGCAAGTAAGTCAGTAGCAAATGTTCTTATATCTAAAGTGCACTTGGAATAGCTTCACTACCGTAAACCTGATGGGGCGAAAAACACTCAGTAAAACAAAAAGAAGAGAGAAGTAGAATTTTAATAAACATTTATTCCCAGGAGGGCATGGGTGTACTGTAAATATACCACAGTGGTATCAAAGCAACATTTCTTTTGAACTGAAGGATGCAAATTAGGTTTACCTTACTTCCATATAATTTGCTGGTTTTAATCCTAATAAAGTATTATTTTCAAAGGAAAGCTAGATGTGCTCTGCCCTTGTTTTGTACCTGAAAACTGGGTCTTGCTAACGATTCCAAACTTCCTAGCTGTCAACATTTTTACAAGGTCTGAAATGCATTTTCAAGTTTATTAATAAGTTAGGCTAGAAAAATAATCTTATGTGAATAGGGTAAACTTTTGATCATTTGTGACTGATGATATTTTTCAACAGCTGATGCCACATTCTTCCCTCCAATAACACATATAAGAAATTCTCGTTGTAGTCAGGGGAAAGATGTATTTGGGTACCTTAGTGCTGAACTTGGCTAAGAGTTCACAGAATCATTGAATACTTTGGGTTAGAAGGGACCGTTAAAGGTCTTCCAGTCCGAGTCCCCTGCAATGAGCAAGAACACCTTCAACTACATCAGGTTGCTCAGAGCCCTGTCCAACCTGACCTTGAATGTTTTCAGGTCTGGGGCATCTACCACCTCTATGGGCAACCTGTTCCAGTGTTTAACCACCCCCATTGTAAAAGACTTTTTCCTTATATCTAGTCTATATCTACCCTCTTTTTGTTTAAAACCATTACCCCTTGTTCTATTGCAACAGGCCCTGCTAAAAAGTTTGTCCCCATCTTTCCTGTAGGCCCCATTTAAGTACTGGAAAGCTGCTATAAGGACTCCCTGGAGCCTTCTCTCTCCAAGCTCTCTTGGCCTGTCTTCATAGCAGGGGTGTTCTATCCCTCTCATCATTTTTGTGGCCCTCCTCTGGACCTTCTCCAACTCCAAGGTCCATGCCTTTCCTGTGCTGAGAGCTCCAGAGCTGGATGCAGTACTCTGGAGTTCAACATGCTTAAGTTTTCTCAGTGTGCAACTTCAGTAATATTCAGGTGCCGTGGTGACAGCAGTATTTAGAAACTCGTTCAGTCTCCAGATCTTCTCCTTCTGGTGTCAGTCAAATAATTTTAATTACTGCTGTCTGGAGTAGGGTCATGCCCATGTTCCATATGGAATTGTGTTCCTCCCCAGGAGTCAGCTTGTCTGCCTAGATTATATCTATTGTCACTTATTATTTTCCCTTAGAGGCACTTAACTATTCCTTATATTTATTGATCCTTTCTTCCATAGATCCATTGATTTTCAGTTTCATCATTTTGCAGTGCAATGGATGATGATTACTTGCGGGTGACTCCAAGTTATTTTTACCTTCTTTTTTGTTAGTTTTGCTTCTTTCTGATGGTTTTATAAGATGTTTATACTGTAGAAAAAATGTGTTGAAAGTTGGTAATTTTTCAGCTTTTTCAAATTTTAGATTACTTATGCCTCTGCTCTTTGAATTTGTGCAAAACGCAGTCTATCAAGGAAGATCTCTTGAAAGGTGAATTTATGTGTGGTTTCAGAAAGGAAGAGCTATGGCACATCTTTGCTGTCAGTGCAAGATGTGAAGCCAGTGGAAGAGTTGTAGAGTAGTTAGTAAAAGACCCTTAAATATGAGGATTCAGGGGAAAATACTCTGAGCATTCACGTTTTCTACTTAATCATGAGACCAGTGCTTGGCTCCCATCTCCAGGATGAAGAGAATAACCCCTTCTTTTCACAGTAGTCATAATTTCCCATCTCTTGCCTTCACTGATGGAATAGGTCTCCCAGGGTTTTGTATTTTGCTGGGGGATATGCTTTGTGTGAACCCTGACACCTCTTCTTGGTCACCCGTACACTATTAGTGTGTAGTGCTGTTCACACACCTTTGCAGAAGACAGAATGGCAGTGACTATAAAGAAATACCTAGTCAAGCTGTTGACTATTATTTACCCCATTCCCTTTAACACACTGTGTAATGTTAAAAAGCTAGTCTGAGATTTACCTTCACCTCATTTTAGCATTCTAAAAGTTAACTTAGATAATTGCCCAGGCTCCCTCTACTGTCAGTGGTGAAAAAAATAGGTATGTCCTGATCACAGTTCATCAGCTGTCTTGAACTGCTATTTTGGGACGGGGTGATTCATCCTCTTGAAGTGCTTCTACTTTCCACTGACTATAGAAGAAGACTAGGTGTCTAACTCGTAGACGGCTAAGATGGCTAATGGCAGAAGAGATAAATGGCACTCTCATGAAGTATTATATACTTGTCTTATGCAAAGAAGGGATGTGATCAAAAAAATCTGGTGTACAGCTACCAACTCCCAGGCTTACGACTTGGGAAAAAGGACTTTTACTTTTATCTGAATAACTCTATAACTTGGCCATGTGCCTTACTTACTCTGAACTTCGTTTTTCCTTTCTGGGAAATGGATTAAGACCTATCTTCAAGATCTTACAAGGCTAAGTTTAAATTGTTAAAGGGCTTAGACAGTCCTAAAAAAAAGGCTGTCTGTAAAGGGAACATACAATTTTTAATGGTTGTGATGAGAAAGTCTCTTCTGTGAGTATATCTAGAATGTCTTTTGGTTATAGTTAAAACTGCTTAAGAGATTCAGGTACTTCTTTTGTTATCTTCTAGACTTATCATTTAGAAGAAATATCATTTAAATCAAACTTAACTTCAGTTCTTTATCTCAGGTAAATTCCTGAGACATTTATAAAGCAGGTAAGCGGGCAGCAGGAATCAAGAGCTTTGGATTTTTATAGAAGTGGTAAGTGGATAAAACTTTATAGGTATTACTTTAAAAAGATTACCCCTCAGACAATCTCTGCTACCACTGTCAACAGAGAAAACAAGTTAAAAGCTTGAGTTAAATGGTTTGTATATAATACATTGTCCTTTTGAATAACTGAGCTTGAATCCATTTGAATCAACAATATTACCTGTCATAAGGAACTACAGTTTTCAATATCAAAGCATCTTGAATAAAAGCCATTACTCTTTTTTAAATAAAAAGTGATTTCATTTGTGCTGTTAGCAGCAGAAATCCTACTGTTAACTTTACATTTACTTAAAGTGCCTTTTCTGTGGGTACTTCTTTGCAACACTGCTGCAGTAGCTGTGGCTAAGCAACATCCCTTATGAGACGATTCAGTAAGAC
>JAOXNO010000013.1:122245533-122257683 GCA_028565335.1 Limnodromus scolopaceus
CTCACCGTAAAGAAGTTTTTCCTCATATTTGAGTGGAACTTCCTATGTTCCAGCTTATGCCCGTTCCCCCTTGTCCTATCGCTGGAAACCACTGAAAAGAGTCTGGCTCCATCATCCTTGTGCCGTGCAGTGCCATGTAGCCACTGTGAATTCTAGGCTTGGAGCTGAAGCTGCAGTGCCAGTAAAGACACCAGGAAACTTTTGGCAAGAGCTTTCCAATTTTGGCTCATGTGCAAAAACCATACAACATTCTCCGAGTTTAATTGTTTAGAGGAAATGCCACATTTTGCTACAGTGGAAATTCCTTGTTTAATTTTTTTAATATTCTTTTTCATATGAAATCACATGGATAATAATACATTTATTCACCTATATATGTGGTTGGACTTGATGATCTCAGAGGTCCCTTCCAACCATGATGATTCTGTGATTCTGTGATATATTATCATCTGAAGTGATCCAAATCTTTCATATTTTTCTAATACTCCTCTCCTCCAAAAATAGCGTGTTGTAACTATGGTATTAATTCAATACATTCCATTTTTATTTTCAATTTCAAATCATTATTTTAAAAAATCATTAATGAATATCGAACTCATGAAAGCCTGGGTTTATTGTCCTGGAAACTGATGTCCACTAGAGAGAAAGCAGCCTTTGAGTCAGTAATGCTATACCAAGGATTCATCACAGTTGTGATCATTCTTCAGCAACATTGCGAGCATTTGTGTTTTATACCCACCCTAACCTGTCAGGTTGTGACCAAGAAAAAAGATGCTAATGTTATTAATTGTTTCTGAAGTGACAGTGCTATTGCAGTGGAGAGACCTGTTTATATGAACCATTAAGTAATGTGTGAAACGGGATGTGAGTTATCTTCAACCTTGGAACTTCGACATCAGTTTTGATTATCTGCATAAATTTGGTCCAGAGTTAAATGCTCTGGTAGTTTTATTTTTGTTTCTGCTTAAGTTATATAGCTTTTCTATATTCCAGTTTCTAGGACTGAAAACAACAGCAGTTTGATGCTTCCTTGTGGAAAGAAACTCTTCCTGTGGAAACAAATTACAAAGGGTTCTTAAACTAGAAAGACAGAATGAAGAGACTTATGTACCTGGACTATACTGCTCAACATACAAGCTCTCATTTCCGTTCATATCAACTAATGCCACAGAAAAAGATGTTGCAATTTCAGACTTGCAGTTTCCCATAGCATCAATCACCCAAATATGCTGACAGATGGATTTATAAGCCTGAAAGACACAAGAAAAATTTATAAAATATCAAACAGTATGATTAGACAAAAGTGAATTCGTCGTCTCTATTCTAATACATAAGAGGATATTCAGTAAGGTTGAAATTAAAGAAAGTTACCATAGTTTTTCATAGTGTGAATTATACTGTGAAACCCATTGCCACTAGAAGTGACAGAGATCAAGAATTCAGCAATATTAAGAATGGAATCAGACTTTATAAGTAGAGCAGTCTGGTCCAGTGTCAGGCTAATTAGCTATAAGCATGTGATGTAATGAGTGTTAAACTTTACGCTTTGGGATAAAAGCGGTCTTGATTCCGTTATTAATTAGGAAGAGACTTAGGGTGTGAGGCAGATAACTTCTATGAGCCTGCTGCAGGATTTTTAAACGTCTCACTGGAGCACTAAGTGTTTCCAAATAGTGTTTGATAACAGGTGGACCTTATTCTGACCCAGGATGGCAATTCACATGTTTCTATCTACCTAAATAAACTTTTTTGATTAAAAAAATTGTCCACTATATTAGTACATTTAGCCTTTAAGTCTAAATGCAAGTGATGAATTCTTCTGAAGAATGGCCTAGTTGTGAAAAATGGAACAATCTGATTTTTATGAAGTTTCAGTCTTATCAGCTTAAAGAAAAATAAGTATTTATCTGTGGTTATATTCATTAATTTCTCAGTGCATCCAATCAGAAATCCCACTTATTCATTAAAATTAAAGAAACTCTGGACATGCAATTGCTGACTTTTTTATTATTCCTTTGATTTTAATTCTATGTATCTTGTAAGCAGGTCGTTAAGATAGTGGCACTAATAGTACTCATCTGAATATGGGTTGTCCTCTTTGATGTGCCTAGTAATATGCTGGTCTGTATGAAATTAAATAGTAACACCAACACCCATAGTGAGAAGAAAAAAGAAAGTGTATGAGAAATATTTCCTTAATAGCTGTGACTGTTTGTGAAGGCTAAAATGACCCCACTAAGTTATAAAAAGGTCACAGATCTCCTCATTTACTTAATACCATGAAAACAGTCCTTTATTCAGGACTTTGCCTGCAGTCAAAGCTAATTATTACCACCATATTACATAATTTTTGCTATATGGTATGTAAATGAGCAAAAGTGTTGTAAACAACCATCAAGCTCCAGGACGATCGTAGCACGAGTGAGGAAATGAGCAGCTACCTTTCAAATCTCATTTCCAGGAGCTGCTGTAAATTAAGATCAAGAGACATAATGCTCCTGAATCTTTGAACTCGGCTATTAGACTTTTATTGTCTTTACTAATTTCAAAAGTAAACCTGACTCCTGGTTCTTATTACAGATGTATAATTACATGATTGAAGGTTAATGACTTCAAAAGTATATTTCAGGGACTCGGGACTCATCCGAGGTCTCACTAATGACAAAGTTCAAAATCTCTGTCCATAGGCCCACCAAACAGCACTTCCACAGGAGAGTAGAAACCTCTGGCAACTGATTTGCAAGCAATCATTTGTTTTGATCCCAGAAGCCATTATTTTTATAACTGCAGGTTGGTGCTTTAGAAAGACTCTTCCAGTTATAACATAAAAGCTTTATTCTTCAAGGATCTGAGCACTATGGCTCTACCCAGCAATTCACATTAATTGTTGCTTACCTTTAAGCACTTAAACACTGGTTTCTTATTGATTTCAGCAGTATTTCTCACATGCTTCAGGTTAAGCTCCAGCTTAGATGCCTTTACAGATAAGAAAAAATTTGCTCAGTGTATTACATGACTGAACAGTAAATTTTAGGCAAGGAAAGAGCCTGGTGATCTTTCTTTCCTCTCCAGACTCTTCAAAATGTGACATGTTAGGGAATCATTGTGGTTTCTTGTACAGTTTCAAAGAATGCAGTTTTATTTCCTGGTGGGGTTTTTTTGTGTTTGTTTGTTGGTTTTGTTTTGGTTGTTTTGTGGGGTTTTTTTTGTGGAAATGTTATGGTCCTATTTCTTTTATCATATCCTTTCACTAATGTTGCATGAGAAATGATTTTGTGTGTTTCTGAAACCTTTCTGAATTGCGTGGTTCCTTTACGTGCCTCCATGGTTCAAGCAGGTACTTGTATTTTTTACTTTAAACTGGAATTCAAATAATAGAAGAGAGTT
Organism: Limnodromus scolopaceus; assembly: GCA_028565335.1. NCBI lineage: Eukaryota > Metazoa > Chordata > Aves > Charadriiformes > Scolopacidae > Limnodromus > Limnodromus scolopaceus. The sequence goes on from JAOXNO010000013.1 coordinate 122,248,921, forward strand.
TCATTGCCCTGAATTACACCCCTCATCCTTGATAAGTAATATTGTGTAACTTCAGAAGTAAATCTAATAATTATTTTACAAGTTAAAATTAAAATCTAGGCATTCTGCAAAATTCAATGTTTGTGTCAGTCTGTCATGGGTTTTGTCCCATGTGACTGTAAAATAATGCAAAATCTTCAGAGTTTCTATATAAATGCAAGTAGTTTTTTTCATGGTCTTGATTTGATGAACAGAAGTTGCAATTAAGAGAATTAATGATTGTTCTCTCCAGCTGTCATGCTCATATAGGCTACTGGCATCCTTAGGTAACCTCTAAATGAGGAAGGGTAATTCAGGACAGCTTCTCTTTAGAATTTGAGTACAGTGACTTTGTTAGTTGCCATACTTGTGGTTTGAAGGAGTCTGAAAGAATATGTTATGAATTCTTTCTCAGAGATAAAATTGCCCTTGAGAGCAGAGCACTATTCTCAAGCTGGTCGTGTGAGCCCAGTGGGTATCCAAGCATCCAAAGGAGTAGAGGATCTCCAAGGTGATATCCTATGCAAAACCAGCAAAAAACTAGGCTCCCTCTCTTCTTCCATGTAAATGTTCTAGTCTCTGAAACATGCCACTTAAAATCATATAGACTGATTGCATGCTGAAGGCCAGATTAGTCAACCCATTTTCTGCTGTTATTCTGCCTGATGTCATGGTAGATGTCTACTCAGTGTAGTTGGGAAATGCATTCTGGCTGTCCTGATCCTTTATTATAGGTCTGTGGAGATCCAAAACCACCCTTAGGAAAATTCCAGGAAAAATATTTGTGGTGGCTTCTTATTCTCTCCTCTCACCTTTATACCCGTTGAGTACAGCAAAATTAGAAATCTGGAGAGGAAAATGTAAACAAATATGGAAGTTATTCTGGCTTGGAAGAATTTGTGCTTTTTGAGTAATGATTAAACTAATAATATTGATATTGCACTTCAGTTATTTGAAATGTTTTCTAAAATTAATAGATAATTCAATCAAAGTTGTTTTGTTTCAGAAGCACAAAATCAAATTATTACAAATTTTTTATACAATTCTCTTTACTGTTACTATTTATTGTGCTGTTGCAAATACATTTTATTGAATGTATAAGGAAGGCAAGTAGTTTTCTGAGCTTTTCCTCTGAAACAAGACTTTCTCCTGTGTCTGTATTTTAATATTAGTTCCATGCTGCACTTTGTTACTAACCTTTCTGATTGATTATATGGCAGTAATATTTACCTTTTTCTTTTTTCTTTCTCTAATTTTAGAAGTAGGTCATAATATTTTAGTCAATAAATTGTGTGGTTATTAAATTATATATTACATATTTTCCATTCTTAAGTTTAATTTTTATAATCAATTAATGTATATATTTTAATTTTCCCCAAAATTGTGGACTCTTTTTGTGAAACTCTTCCCCCTGAACTTCAAGACATGTCAGAATTGTATATCTCGTATTATTGGACCTGTTATTAATGCTAGTTTAACATTATATATATTATATATATTATATATGTAATATATATATTTTATTAACAAATACATTACTGAACATTTATCGGTAGTACAAATTACTAGAAATAAGATATTTTTACATTTTTACATGAGTATTTGGTTTAAGAGTTAAATGAAATATTTAATAACTTTTGAACAAATGCAGTTACTAGTGAAAAGGAGGAAAGACAGAATGTATTTATCTGCAATTTAAAGAGAAATGGATATACTATCTTTATCTCTAAATCTGGCATTAGACATTTAAGAAATTCAAGACCAAGATTATGCTTAAAATAAAACCCAGATTTAGTGAGATAAAGAACAAGTAAGGTAAGGAAGAAGAGAAGACTTTCAGTAGCTTCTGGTGGAGCCACTGGTGCAGAGTTTATTCCCTTTAGGCTGATAGTGGAGTCTCTGGGGTGGTGGGTTTTTTTGGTTTGGTTTGGTTTTTTCCCCTTTCCATTTTCTCCTATATCAGCCCCATCTCATATTACAGATGTGGAAGTAATGCTTTAACCACTCTCTATTTTATGTATATAATATGCTTTTTCTGTGCCCTGGGGTAGTGCTGTGAGAGTAAGAGGCAACAGAAATGTATTTCACACAGACAAAAAAGTTTCTTTATGAGTCAGATCATTTAAATTAAAATGAGAAATACCAAAATGTTTAAACACATTTTTGTGCTTGAGATAAATTATTAGTGCACAACTTCACTAGAATGGATTAAAAAAAATAAAAAAATAATTCGGATACAGTTAACCTGAAAATCATAGCAATGCTGAGGTATTGACTGAAGTGTGCAAAACATAATGGACCTTCTGCATTTAATTTGTCAATTTAAATACACTTTTTAATTTCTTCACTCACTTTATTTGAAATTTTTACTAAGTTAATAGAAAAATTTCAGCTACTAGGAGGTTTATAGCTTAACTGTATGGATGAGAACAGATCAGAATTGGCAGCCATCAATAAGCATCTAATTCCCACTGTGTCATGTCTTTAAAGAGTCTCGTACTTGTTTATGTGGCACTTCTATGTGCTGTGTCCATGCATGTGTTCCTAATATCCATATGTCTGAAGATCAAGTAGAAAAATAACTCGAGAAGTATAAAATTCTCACACCTTGGCCACATTGATGTAGGCTTAGCAAAGACTAGTGTTCCTGTACTAATTCCATTTTAAAAAGCCTTTGTGCATAAATACACACTGGATTAATAAAATAATATTTACGATTTGAGCCTTAAAAATGATCTCATTTTATCCTGTAGAGACACAAAATAAAAGCAACCGATGTCTACAATGCAGCTATGAAGGGGGGAAAAATGCTTCTCTGTTATTTGCCTGTAATTGGCTTTGAGCATCACAATGCACGTGTAATTGGGTCTGTACTTGTATTCTTCAAGGGTTCTGTGCTATTTCTACTTGAACCCATTTTTGATATGGTTCAGCTCAGCAGTTCCAGCTACCTCTTGTTATGCAGTTGAAAAACTGTGGCCATTAAAAATAGGATACGGTGTGATTTTGTTTTGCAGCACTGCATGGAAAATCAGTTGCTGTTCATAACAGCTCTGTGGTTGGTTGATTTAAAGCAGGAGGGCGACTTCGAATTGACAAGCAGACAGTTCATGAAAAAGGATATTGTATCTTTAAGGCTTTCTGACTGATTGTGTTTAACTGCGCTACTCAGCAGGCAGTAATTAGGCAGTAGCTTTGCTGAGAAACTTAAAGCAGAGGCTGTGTTGCTCTGTGCTCTTGAATTAAAAAAAAAACAAAAAAAAAAAAAGAAGCAAAAAAATTCTGGATTTGAACAAATGGGATTTTTACTGTTTTTTCGCCAGTATGGGAGCAAACAGAAAGCAGACCCCTAGAGGCTCCTAAAGTTATCTTCCCATGCAGATAGTCTCTAGGGAGCTGTGGTGCTTGTGAAAGGAGGCAATGAGAACCATTATAGCAGCACATGACACTATTGCTGAAGGTCAGAGTGATATTGGAATAAAAGAGAAGCTGCTGATACAAAATGACATGGCTGCTGCATCTTCTGGGCCAGTTCACAATTTTGATTGGAATGTAGCTCCAATCCATCGTGACTGTGATTAATAAATAAAAGTACATAATAATGATGATGGCTGAACTGGTTCTTCCCCACACTACTGCAGAGCAGGAGAGAATGGGAATCTCAGATAAAAGGCAGCAAACAAAATATGTAGTAAATGCTACTGCCTGAGGAACAGTTTGATTTGGAAATACTGTTGTAGTTTTGTGAAGTGGACACTGCAGTGCACCGTCACAAACACTGAATACAGGAATGAGTTGTTAACCTTCTCCTTCTGAGCGTTACAGTGATGTAACAAAATGTGGAGAGGAGTATTGCAAAGTTAAGGTGTGGTTTTGTCATAAATAGCATAGGAGCTTCACGGAAGCACTGTTCTTCCCCTTCACACCTCTACAATAATTTCTATTGCTGGTATTTTGATGTCTGTGCTTGGACATGTCATCGGTTAACAGCAATTAGGCTTTGAAAAGACTCAAGATTCTACTGCCATTTGTTTACAGTACAGCCTCTTTAACCGTGTTTAAAAAAAAATAAAAAAGATAGTTTGTTTACTCGGTGTCACTAGACTGCTGGAAAATGAAGTCATCCATTAAAAGCATAAATTAAGCCTATGTTTTGATTTGGCATCAGGTAGTAGATGTCGCCAAAGGGTCACATTTTAAGTGGATATGCACTATTTTTCACTGAATAGCCTAGACTTCTTTGTGAGGTCCAGTAAAACTCTTTGGATGGCCGTGGCTCTGATTCTGAATAGAACTGCTCTCTATAGTTCTGACACTGGTTCTGATAACTTTGAGGTAAAGTCATTAAAGTCAGCCTCCTTCAGCAAACTCTGTAGTTTGATAAATCGTTTTTATTTTATCTCCTTCGTTCACATGTTAACAAGAAAGTAAATTAGTGTGTAAATTGGCAAGAGCAGTGCACTGAGCAACATGCTTTTTCACTGGACCATTGTCCTGAGGTTTGTAGTTTCTAAAAAGGTTTGATGCGAGTAAATTATGAAGGCTTATCAGAATCCTCTGACTGAATGTTTATAAGAGCCAGAATTGCTTTCCGATTACAGCTGGGCTTGCAACAGCGAGACGGATTCAATGCCACTGCCTAAAATTCACCTATCTTTATTTCCTGTTTTCAAGGTTGATCCATTTTGTGCACTTCATAGATGCTCTTTGAAACTGGGATATACAAAACATCAAGGATTAAATTGCCAAAGTATTTTTTTTTCTCTAAGTGACAATGAACCTAATTCACTGTCAGTTAATGCCAGGTGTTTTTCCCCCTAGTATTAAGTTCTTCAAAACTGTAGCTGTATAGGACACTATTCACAGGGGCTTAACGTAGGGAGGAAAATGATTACATTAAGTCAAATAAAATGAATAATTCATGACATCACGTTTTGTAATCCTGGTGTTAAGCATAAAACCAGTGGTTTATTTTTCAGCAAAATGTTTTTGTATCATTTCAGATAGCATATAATACAAAACAATAACTGCATACATAATGTGAAAAGCCTACAGGCAAAGAGGGTCCCTCCTGATGCTTCTGGCTTCATCTGGAGCATCACAATATCCATGCTTTGAGCCAATGCCTACAAGTGTCTATCTTCCCTTGGAATCTTCTGGGGCTAATGGAATGTCTGTCTTTTAATTTGATTGTAAAATATTGCCCCGGCTCTTTACCACAAATTTGAAAATCAATTTTTATATCTTGGTAAAACTATGTACCTCTCATTTATTTCTATGGTTATTCTACTGAGAGCAAACAACTCAAAGTGAAAAGTGTTTCTGCGTTTTTCTGTTACATCTCTCCTCTCTCTCCCTCTCATGCATAATCGTGCAAATGTCTGGACACAGATACATACTGTATATACATATATATATACACATGTATGCATGTCTATGTATGCATATTTAGGCATATTTATGCAACATTTATGCAATTTATGTAAGAATGCAGCAGCTGTGAGTTGTATAAATGTTATAATATGAATTTTAGCATTTTTTTCCAAAATCAATAAATTTCTTTCTAATGTTCATTCATGCCTTTTCTCACCTGGATTTTTTTTGTTTGATTTGGGTTTTTTTGGGGTGTGTGTGCGCAGAAACCCAGTGTTATTTGTTGTTTAATTTTGTCATGTGGTAGAGCCTCTCTCTTTTTACATGGGAACCCTCACTGGTGGAAGGTTGTTTTCCATCCTCAGGGGGTCACAGTTTCCAAAGTGGAGCAACTTCAACGACGACCTCACATGGGCTGATTGTTATGCCCTATTCCAGGTTGAAATAATTGTGTACCTGGACCATCTGCTCCTGCGTTCTTCAGCACCTTCCCGTGGACAGCTCCGGGGCGCTCCATGGGGGCCTCCCACCGAGGTGTCCACCCCTTTGTCCTGCGGGGAAGGAACGGACTCACGTCCCTGGATTTCAAAGCCCTTTAACAAAGCCTTCCCCCTTTCTAAGCATAATAGCCTTTAATAGGCCACGTTTGCAAGGCCAGCGAACTTGTCGCCCCTGGAAGGTTGAAAAAAAATACCTGCCAGGCATCATGCAAATCCTACAAAGGCATCCTAACCGGTTTTTTAAATTTAAAATAACAAAACTGCTGAATAATTGTAATGGTCAGTCATCTGCAAACTAGACTCAGAAACTTGAATACTGGGAGAATAATATATGGGTACTAATTTCAAAGGAGGGGACAAATATAGCCATTTTGGATTAATGTATATTTCTCAAATGGCCATAGGATGAATTTAATTCATTTTGTGGTGTTCATGGCATTTTAAAATTATTTTAATGAATTGCTATAGAAAGCATATCTTATCCTTTTAATTAATCTTTTATTTAAAAAAATATTTTCACCCAAAATACTAAGGAAGAGCATTATAAACATGCTCAGGCAAAAGGTAGTAGATTTAGAGTCTAATTGTAATGTTCTGTTAAGCATTTTTAATGAAAAAACTGATGACCCAATTATACAGCAGAAGTGGAAAATCAGAACACAGTATCTGGATTTTAATATAAAAATGCTGAGATGCATAATACATAGAAGTTTGATATCTATTCTACTCCTTGTCAAGGAGGTATAAAATTATCAAGAATTAACAGAGAGCAGAAATCAGCCCCTGGAAAAGAGCTGAGTGTTCTGGAGAGGAATATAAATTATTTTTTAACTTGGAATAGTAGCCTGCCTCTCCATTCAGTGGAGAATCAGTTGGGGTTTTTTTAATACACTGACACCCCATTCTTTCTCTACTATCACTGTTCATAGTGGCGTCAGCAAGACTTTCTTCCCAGGGTAAATCTTTCCCACTACTGAAAGTCAGCTACAAAAATTTGCTAGTTTGAGATGAGATTTTCCAGGATGCCTGACATCACTGAACTCAGTCAGGAGCTGGATGATTTTTTTACCTTGAAAGTCTCCTGTTGTCATCTAAGCTGTGATTTGCAAATTGAGGTCCTAACAGGTTATTGGTGAGGCTGTGAAGAATAAGTTCTCTCTGGGTGATAGGACCATAGCATCTTAATAGACTTTTCAATCCTAAAAAATAATTCTAATAATGTATTGGTGTCCACCAATACCCTGTCCACCAGAACCTACGATGACCCACAGGAAAGTCTAACTGTTTATAGTGCTCCATCAGTACAAAAGGTTTTAGAGTGACTGCAGTGTTCAGTCTTTTCGTCTTCTCTTCATAAAACAGATATATAAAACTAAAACACTACTTGATAGAGATTGAAAACCTGAGACTAACATGCTTAATTCATTTCTGTTTCAGTCCGCACTGTAAATACTACGTGCACTCAGGAAATTACTGCTAGTAACACCAAACAAGGTTGTAAGATCTCAGGTTTAGACAAGAACAGTATAGAAAAACACTTAAGTAACACAGCATTTTCAAATTGCCTGGGCCTACTGAAATCTCTTCTACAGATGTAGTTAAAGAAAATTTGGAGTATTTTCAGAGGTGGGATTTCAGAAGACTTGAGAAAGACAAATGCAAAGACTATGAAAACAAGGTAAAAAGGAAGCCAAGAAAGCGTACGCCAATCTGCTTCACTTCTGTGCGAGAGAAGGTCTTAGATAATGAAATAAATTGTTTATAGGCACCTCAAGGAACACAAGAAGGTATTCAGCCAAAATTCAGCCAAAACCAAATCATGTCACACCGGTTCATCTGTGAAGCAGTGTGCTGGACAGTGTACTGGATAGAAGAGAAACAGTAGACATTACTGTTCTTGACTTAAATAAGTTCTGTCTCATCTCATAAAGATGCTAGAAGAAACTCTTTAAATCCAGGTGTGTGCAAAACCGATCAAAAAACTATTTTGAGTACTTACTAGTTTGGAACTATTCCACATTTTCATTATTAATCTGGAAGATGGATTAGACAGCATTTTGCTTATTAAATTTACAGAAAACACTACTGTGGGAGGGGCTGCGAGCATGCCAGAAGATGCAATTAGAACTTAAAATGATCTGGAGAGATCACCTGGAAAAAAAAATGAACACAACTCAGTAAGCAGAAATACATAAATCTGTTCTTAGACATGATGACCCATATGAATACGATTGGAAACAACGGGCTAGGTTTCAGAGATGTAGAAAAGGGATGGGAGACGTAGTGGGTCACAATCTTAGTATGAGTCCCCAGTGCCATGATACAGTGAAAAAAGCAAACACTGCATGCGAATATATGTATAAAGAGTAGTGAGTAATCCTCCTAACGCATTCAGTACTACCACAACTTAGCTGTGGGGAGGAGCTGCAGTAATTCCACCACCCAATATTTTTACTGGTAGGTTAGATGAACTTCAGTAAGAAATCATATAATTCTAGTTGATACCGCTTTTTGGTGGGGAGGTGGTGTGAATGACCTCTTAAGATGACCTTTGGTAGATGAGAAGCTTAACGTGAGCCGGCAGTGTGCACTGGCAGCCCAGAAAGCCAGTCGCATCCTGGGCTGCATCAAAAGAAGTGTGGCCAGCAGGTCACAGGAGGTGATTCTGCCCCTTTACTCTGCACTTGTGAGACCCTGCCTGGAGTACCGTGTCCAACTTTGGAGTCCTCAACACAGGAAGGACATGGATCTGTTGGAACAGGTCCAGTGGAGGGCCACAAGGATGATCAGAGGGCTGGAGCACCTCTCCTATGAGGACAGGCTGAGAGAGCTGGGGTTGTTCAGCCTTGAGAAGAGAAGGCTCCGGGGAGAT
>JAOXNO010000013.1:122257783-122304887 GCA_028565335.1 Limnodromus scolopaceus
TGAAAGGAGCCTACAGAAGAGCCAGAGAGGGACTCTTTACGAGGAAGTGTAGTGACAGGACAAGGGGCAACGGTTTTGAATTGGAAGAGGGGAGATTTAGATTGGATACTAGAAAGAAATTCTTTCCTGTGAGGGTGTTGAGGCACTGGAAGAGGTTGCCCAGGGAAGTCGTGGATGCCGCATCCCTGGAAGTGTTCAAGGCCAGGCTGGATGGGGCTTTGAGCAACCTGGTCTGGTGGGAGGTGTCTCTACCCATGGCAGAGGGTTTGGAACTAGATGATCTCTAAGGTCCCTTCCAACCCAAACCATTCTATGATTCTATGATTCTGTGAAGGTTCTTTCCAACCCTTTTCTATGAGCTTTTTGTTAAGTATAGGAGGAATTTTACTTTTTGACAAGGACACTAAGAATTTTCAAGACTAAGATGAAATTTTTAGTGTCTTTGTGAGAAAAAATGGAGTTGCTCCCACTAAGCAGTGAATTAAGGTTGATAAAAGATAACCATTTGCTGATTCGTGCAGGAATGTGCCATTGTTTTGTCTTTGGTAGAACCTCTTAAAGCAGGATCTAGTGATTTCATTCGTGAAAACTGGAAGGAAATGAGATGCAGGTGTGGTAAGCTAGACTCATTGCCTGTTGGTGCGTGAAGTGGGCATTATCAACTTTTAGAGACTTGATTTTCTGGAGACAGAGACCTACAAAGTTTGCTAGAGGGCTTTCCTATGAATTAGGCTATTGCAGCAAATAGAGTAGGATTTGTAAAATGCTTAGAGTAGCCATTTGAAGATGCAGGTCTCTTCAGGCAAAAGCAGTCTGGCCAGGATTGGACAAGTTATAACAGAGGAACAGCCCAGGTATTGACTGAGTCTGCTCCAGCAGTGGGTGGCACTGCAGGCACTGAGGACAGTGGAGCAGGTCAAGATGATGGCCATTTAGGATTGTAGATGTACATTCACAGCAGCAGGACAAGCTGCCTATAGGTATTTTCTTGTGCTGCTTATGAAAAACGTGTGACAACTTGTCCACATTCAGTTTTCTGGCCATCCTTACTTTTAAGTGGCATTCAAAAATGAAGCTTGCACACAGACAACTTAAAACTGCAATTCACTGTTAGCACACCTCACTCTGCCAGTTCACTGCAGTTCTTTCTGGGAAGCAATATATATCCTCACCTTCTACCAGAGCAGTTGACCAGCAAGGAAATTGATGCAGTCACAAAACAGTTGAGGTGGGAAGGGACGTCATCCAGTCCAGCCTTTTGCTCAAGATGATGTCAGCTAGGACTAGTGAGGTTGCTCAGAACTGTGTCCAGTCAGGTTTTGAATGCCTTTGAGCATTCTCGTTTGTTCCCAGGATACTGCTGAGAAGAGTTTGACCTCACATTCTTTACTGCCTCCCATTAGGTATTCATACACTCTGACAAGCTTCCCTATGAGCCTTTTCTTCTCCAAGCTGAAGAGTCCCAGCTTCCTCAGCTTCTCCTCATACAGGAGGTATCCCAGTTCCTTCATCTTCTTTGTGGCCCTCTGCTGCAGTCCTTTCAATATGTCCATATCTCTCTTATACTGAGAGCAGGACTCCAGAAGTGGTCTCAAACTGCAGATCTGCATTAGCTGATTGAGAAGAGCTTAGATCTTACCTTTATCTTTTTACTTCTAGTCCCATGAAAAATGACTCATAAGTCAACAAAAATAAAGTCTGTTGAGTTATGAAAAAAATAAAAAGGTCTTGAAGTTCCTCTGAAGGAAAGAAAGGATTGTTGGTTGCTTCCAGATAAGAAACAAGGACTTTCAAACATCATAGATCCAGGAATTTCTGTTAATTTATCTTAAGAAAAAGTGTTTAATGAGTTCTAGAAAATAATGTAAATGTCAAAATAGATCCCAAATAAAATATTCAAATTAAATAAGCTCAACTGGATTTTACAGGTCTATTTGAATATATTAACAAAGTAATCTGCAGTAAACTCTTCTCCCTGAAGCTACAAGTTACACAAACCTCAAAACATATCCCTTAATCACCACCAAGTTGGTGGTTCAGCCATATATCGACCTCTCTCCCTTTGTTCCTCCCAGTGATGACTTTTGTGATTCAATGAGAAGAAAAGGAAACTATTTCTTATTTTATGTTTCTCTCTTGTCGCTATGTTCAGACATGTGCATATGGAGATGTATACATACATCTATATATATTTAAATATGTATAGCCCTACTCTGGGCTCCTCCACTGGTTGGAATTACCTCAGTGTCTCAAACAATTTCTTTCAGTCAGTTGAACAATGTAGGAATATCAGTGGCAAAATAAAGACATTCAAGTGCAAAACATAGTCAATAATTAATCAGCTGAATAAGAGCATTCATTTTTAATAAATATTTAGAAAGATGTATAGAAGTATCATGCTGCATTACTGTACATCCAAGAATTTGGTAAAGATGAAATTCAAAGCACCTTGGGTGATAACTTCAAATAGTACAACGTGTCAAACAAGCACAGCATCATATGCTGGTTTATTTCTAATTCTGCTTGGTGCTGAATATTTTTCCTGAAAAATGTTCAGCCCTCTCTTACTGACTTAGTATATCAAAATGGACTGGTTTTTACCTCATACACAGTAGGGGCATGCAATGTTGCCTTTTGGTCAGTGCCTTGGCTACTAGCACGCAATGGAGCTCTTCACTCTTTGTTGGTTCACAAGGTCAAAGTAAGAAAAATAGAGTTAACTAGGTAGTCATGCTGAGAAAAAAGAACAATATGTCTGCTTATATGTTTGGAAAGATTTGTTTGCTTTTTCTTTTGAGAATGTCATTTTATTAAATATTAAAAATCAATGTTTCATGGGAAAATTTTAACAAAATCTTTTTTTTTTTTTTTTCTGAAAAGTAGAGAATTTTCTTTAAACAAAATGCTTTATTGAAATAACCTGAACAAAAGTCTCTTAGCCAGACCAACTCCCATGCTTGAAGACAAGTATGGGCTTAAGTGCTGTGTTGTATAGGAAGACAATTACGAAAAGAAGAGCAGTAAAATCTTTAACTGAACTTCGTGAATGGGAGTCCTGCAGAAGAATGCTAAATTTACCAATGTAAATACAATGTCACATGATTGTAAAGAAAATTGTTGGGTTCTGTGACTGGCTTTGGCACAGATTTACATAACAATGTATAAGTCACTTAATCTTCTTTAGTTTCTCCATCTGTACAATAACATCAGCTCCAGGGCAATGTTGTGAGACTTAGTTAATTGCATAGAAATTATTTAAAGATTCTTCAGTGAAAAGTTGTATTGATGCTTTCAGAAACACAACCCTTTTTCAGCTAATGATTCTCTTTTATCTTCCCTTAGAAATGACATGAACCAAAGAAGTAATTCTCTTTTGACCGGCACTCGTTGCATAACTAAATTTTGAAACAGCCTAAAGAATTTTCGCAATTCAAATACTTTGGATTCTGGGGAGGGAGGAAAAGAAGGAGAGCAAGGTAAAGAAGGAAGATCTTTCCCCTTTCATTCTGCATAGGCAGCAGAATTTGGCAAAGCAGATGTATATGCACATAGAAGGGAAGGACGTGCAGATGTGAGCTTCCTTCTCTCCCTGACTTTAGCTGCTGATTCAATGGAGCAGCCCTAATGATATCTCCGAGAGTGGTCGAATGTCCAACCTTCAGCAGGGGCAAAGAGTTGCCATGGTTGCAGAGTGAAAAGGAAGGAATCAAGAGAGGGGGAGGGCAAGGGGATGGGTACAGAAGAAGTAAATCCATGTGAGAAGCCATAATAATAATCTGAGGTAAAGTGGCACTCCTGTAGAGTGTTTTATCAAAACAACAAAAATCAAATTTTTCAACAAAAATTATTTTAAATATTTTGCTTGAGCCCCTTTATTAATTATGCTGCCATTCTGCCTGCTGCTATAATTAATAGTTTTACAATGCCTTCATTCTAAAATGCTCTCTCTCTCTTAACTCCTGGCTGAGGACAGATGAATGTTGATGACAGGAAAATAGAAATGAAGAAATGACATTAATGAAGATTCAAAATGTGTGGCTGAATGGCAGAGGTTTATCTTTACAACCACAAGGAACTGAGGAGGGTCTAGAAGGGTGAATATTCTAAGGAAAATCATCTTGCTTGTTTGTACCAAATATTATAATATGCACATATGCAAATGCGTATATGTGAATATACAGAAAATACCAAGTGGACACAGTTGTGAGAATACGCTAAGATACCATGGTGACAGGAGACCTTATAAAAACCCAAACAGATAGCAAAGGGCTCCTGAATGTAATGAGCAGCACGGCTGATTAGGCAGAGAGACCACACTGTGCAAGAATGAGGCCTAAAGCAAAGAACAGCCTGAAAGAAAGCCATGAGAGAGAGAGAGACTTGGAGGAATGAGATAAGTAGACTTACAGCTAGAAACAAAGGCAGAAAGAGATCTGTAGGGCTTGTAGGAGAAGGAGTTTGGTATGCGGCAGACAATAGAGGGCTTAGAAAGGAGCAGTTAGCCTTGGGCCCTCAAAGAGTGCCAAGAGCTGAGGGGAAAAAAGAGGCTTAAACAAGGAAATGTGCATGTGGTAAAGATGTTGGCGAGAGACATGAGGGGCAGCAGGGCAGCTGCAGCTGACCTCTGCAAAAGAGGGCAGCACATCTTGGAAAAGCAGCATGAGCCTACGGGCACAGTTTAGAGCAACCAAAGGCCAGTCGCCATCTTTGGTCTGCTTGCAAAAAAATAATGCAAGAATTTCTATCTTCCCCTTAAAATAACAGCCAGTATTTTTGGTCAGCACTAGTTATCTTCCTCTCAGTTGCCTGTCCCTTAGCCTTAGGTTCACAGGAAAAGTCTCCTCTTCAAGTGGTGGGTTTTGAATCTTATTTGGATGTTTGACATGGAGTTAGGGTGAGAATGACTGTAACTCTTACCCGCTTTAGCGAACGCTGTACAAATCCTTGTTCACACTCTTCCACTTCTAATACATTTTTAGTTTTAAAGGCTCAGAGCTGAAATCCAATCTGAGGAGCAAGCCTCAGACATATATGTGCCCCTCTTTTGGTGCCCAGTGGTTGTCAGTGGATGAATGCCATCGAACAGCTCAAAACCTGATAATTTCACTCATTACAGGAGTGCATGTACACTTATACACACACCCCTACCCATATAGAGACAGGTGAGAAATCTGAGCATCCTGAACCTTCATCTCCCTTTGGCTGCTCTCAGACTGTGGCTCTGGTGCTTGTAGTGGCAGCAGAGAACACGGATCAGAGTTATACATCTTTTTTTAACATGCTGCACCAAAGGAGAGGATGATGTTAGCCTCATGCACACATCTCCACGCACAGAGGTCTCCACACGCAGAAACAAATCTGCCACAAAATGAACTACGGCCCTTGCCATTACAACTTGAGCTGAGTCAATTGCCAATTACAGTGGGATGTAAGACTCATGCGTAAATAGCCTGTCTTTATTTAGTTACTGTAATAACAGTGAAATCTTGGAATTTAATTTTGTTCCCTTTTCCTTGAATCTCATTATAAAACTGCAGTAACTGATGAATTTTCACACTTTTATCCAACCATCAATGTTGGTGCAAGTGCTGTACTTCACCAGCACAAATGCACTGGGTAATTCTAAGTAAAAAATCACACATTTTTCAGGAAAACCATTTACATAAACTTGTATAAATACTGGTGTTTCTATAGTTGATACACTTAAGAAAAATGTATCCCATTAAGAAAAATGTACCCCAGTGTTCTGGGGTCTAAAAATCCCATTTACAGTCTATGTAGTTTATGGCTGAATTTATTTTGCTTTGTATTGCCATAATATAAATTTGAAGAGGAACTCAGAGTTATCCAAGAACTGGCAGAACTATAGAATTTGTTGACAGAGACTGAAGTTGCAGTGAGGCAGGAGATCAATAGCAGGAAAATTTTTGTATTCTGAGACTCCAGGTGAAGACAATGGCTGCCCGGAGAAAATAAAAATGAATAATAACTTAATCAATAGTATATAAGAAGATTTAGAGTAGGTGAAACTTTGAACTTTAATTTCAGATCCAAATCACAGAATCATAGAATCATAGAATCATAGAATGGTTTTGGTTGGAAGGGACCTTAAAGATCACCCAGTTCCAACCCCCCTGCCATGGGCAGGGACACCTCCCACCAGACCAGGTTGCTCAAAGCCCCATCCAGCCTGGCCTTGAACCCCTCCAGGGATGGGGTATCCACAGCTTCTCTGGGCAAATGTCTTTTCATGGGAAAGGACTTCACTCTTTAACTGGACTTTTCCCTCCTTTGACGATAAAATCCTTTCAAATAATGAATATTGAAGAATAACAGCTGAACTGAATCCATATAGCTAAGGAAAAAAAAACCATTCTTTGAACTCTAGCCTCTCAAAATCCATTTTTGAATAGCAACCCATGCAAAAAAAAAAAAACAAACCAAAACCACCAACCAAAAATACCAGGGCTGTATCATCTTCAGAGCTCTATTCAGTGCAGTTGATGAGGGAGGAAAGTCATGTTATGGTCTTCATTGGCATCCCAGCAGACAAGGTTCCTGGCCTGGGGAGTTTACAGCACAAAACCAATTCAACCAGCTACCGAAGCTAAAGCCTTGAATTGACAGGAGTATGCTCGTAATAATATTCCTGCAGTTAGTAAAGTACTTTGTACGAAATAACATACATATTCATAAGCAGAAATCATTGCTAAAGCAATTTCAGATGAGTAGCTTTAGCTAGCCTCAGCTAACTTCTTAAAACAACTTCAAACTTTGTGTCTGTAAACTCAACACCTTTGAAAAAGAGTAAGTAGTCTGTTGAGTGGTTCTGTATAATTCTCAGTGGCTGTGATAGTCTAACATTTATGACTAATCTGTCCAATTTGTTTCTACCCTTGATTTTTCCCTTTGCTTTGTTCTTGTAGATGTATATACCTGATTTTTATGGTGTTTCTTTAATTAAGTATGTGGAAAAGATTTTGCAATCAAGACAGTCTCTTAAAACATAAGCTCTTATGTAGGTTCTAGGCATTTTCTTTTCATTTGTGATGGCACAAAAATACTTCTTTAAACAGCATTGACATGAACGGTCTCTTTGGTGCCACAGATGTATTGGTTATTAAGTATTCTTCACTCATGTAAATGTGAGGAAAGCTTTTATGTTTCTAACAGGAATCTGATATTTAGCTGGAAGAAGAATAACTAGGTACAGGTTTTTTCAGCAACTTACAAAATATAATGTAGTGGTGTGTTACATCAGCTAGAAAATATAACATAGTCCTGTAGCACTAGTCTCTGTGTATGATAAATGTTAAATGTCATTTTCTTGAATAATGAATTACCTAATAGCTAATAATTAATTAGATCACTAATTAATTGGTTGATTGATTAATTCATTCATTTAAATGAATTTTAGTGGATGCATTTCCAGCATCCTAAAGCTCTGCAAATAAAGGCAGGTAGGAGTAGACTGTGTGTCCAAAGCAATAATGTGCTCTGTTGACAGGAAGACAGTGTCACGGAGGACACCATGGTTGGTCTGATTTCCTCTGTAAGGTGGAACCTGACTCTTATATTTTCTATAGTGCTGTGAAAGGCTCTTAGTTGCCTAAAGCAAACAGGAGAGGAATGGTCAAGCCAGCTAACAAATATTGGGCTGTTAGAGGGTGTGTGAGTGGCCAAACTGTCACCCATGTTCATTCCCCACATTAGCACACTGTTGGGTCCACTGTCATGCTGTTGTAACCTGCAACATGTGACAATTAGACAACACAGCCATAAGCAACTAAACTGAAAAGGTAGATATTATGCATGATCTTCAGGTTGTGTAAACTGGCATAGGCCCATTTAACTTAGATGAGGATCTGGCCCTGTGTGTTGTCATATTATTTGGAAATGCTAAATTGTGTAAATATTCATATTCTCTGCTGCGTGATTTTTATTTTAATCTAGCTGAGCATATTCTATACTATAAGTTACATATTAACATACCAATTAGTGTATTTTTTTAATTATCTGATTAAATTTTCTCTTAGCTGCTTAAGATCTTGTTTAGAAGCAAATCTAGTTTCTCCATGGCAATAGTAAAATTAGAGTTTAACAGAATTGTCCTTGAAAATATAGTATAAATCTGAGACCTTTATATAGAATGACACTGTTCACTTTTTTTGATGATAGTTCTTACCTATAAATGCAAATGTACATCTCTTTCATTGTTATATATAATGTGATTTAGCTCTAACTGACTGCAAGTTGTGGAAGTCTGATTTAGGACTGGATATGTAGATTATAGCTAAATACAGGATGTGGGTCTTTTAAAATATGAGAATATATTTCAAATTCTCAGCTTTTTCCTCTCACGCAGAAGAAAACATATATAACTTCACTCTGAAGAGTGCTGTACCACGACCATTGCACAAAGACATGAATATGCAGAGTTATTGTTTCTCTGCTTTCTTTCTTTTTTTTTTTTATATTTTTTAATATTTTTTTTAACTGTGCCTAATAAAACCAGCTCCAGATAGGGACACTATAGTATCAGGTGAAATCTAATTTGAGTGTGTGAACCGTGGTATGGCCATTTCTCTCAGAAGGCAAAAACTTGCAAGGTAAAATTCCAGCTAGAGAAGTAAAAGTATGAATGTTTCCCCCTCTCTTTTATTATTCACTTTATGAATTAGTCCTAGTTTACTTGTTTCAATTGGTGTCGACATATTTTTGAATACTATTAGCATAGCAATCAGGCCTGTTCTCAGGTTATTGAATGGTGTGTTGACTTCCGAAATAAATAGATATGCAGTGTGAAGGACGAGCTGTCACTTTGGGAGAGCTTTGCTGATCTAAATTAAAAGGCACTTCTAATTGAAAACTGTAATAGAAGGAGGGCTAGGGAAACAGTGAAACCACTCGGTCCCTTTCAGGTTTCACAGGGCTGTGATAGGAGATACAGGAAGAGGAGGAAAATGGGTATATTATATGACAAAGTGAGGAATAGCATTAACTTAGACTGAAATAACCATATCACAATAAGGTGTTTTCGTGACTTTCACTGTAACTCGCTTTTTCCTGGTTTATTCTCACTTTAGGGAAGTAACCTGAAGAAATCTTGGGTTCCTGTGATTTCCCACTGAACTCAGCTGTAAATCCAGCATCTAAACCAAGCCTCTGCTCAATCCCCCAGTTGCTCTTCAGCCCAGGTTTTGTCTGAAGGCCACTGAGAAGAGAGCATATATATTCCCGTTGAGTTTAACAGGTTTTGCATTGATTTCTAATGACCTAACATTGCAGTGTTTTGCATAGGCTGTTAATGACACTCATGTCTTTCAAGGGAATCATGTCATCTCGCTGAGGGGCTGCTGTAACGTACCATGTCCAAGACGACGTGACAAGCAGCTCCGCGGTTCTCTTGGTTTTCCTAGCTGGATATCTTTTCCAAGCAAACGAGTAAGTTCAGCAAAGCAATTGCGGAAAGTTAAGACCGCAGATTAAAATAGTTTATGATTTATCTTATCTGAACAGCTGCCCTCTACCCAGAGCTGTGTTTCTTCCTTTTTTTCGTTCTTGGCCTGTAAGGGTTAACAATTGAGGCCTGTCTATAGCTCATTTCTATAGTAACAGCAAGACTGAGACTTTTTTATGGGCACCTAATAATTAGAAAGTGCTAGAAGGTATAACAATATAATGAATCAAAACTGATAGACTTGTGGGTTTCCATAGAAACATGTATAATTATGATAATCGGTCCCTGGCGTACCCTCAGAATCGTATACATTCAGTTAAATGCAATAAACATTAGGCACTATTTAGTGAGCTGTGATGCAGATTAACAGTGTGAGATACAGGGAGGCTATGAATAAAATTGCTGTACAGTTTATCTCAAACTAATTTCCCAGATTGCTTTAATAGACGTGCTATGTGGATGTGAAGAATTGAAAGTATATTTTTGTTAGTGGTAAAACTAACAAAGATAGTATTTCATAAAGTGGCTGACTGTTAATTTTGATGCAGATCAGAATGTACTGTGGCATGTTATTGCATGGGAGATCACTAGACCCACTGAGAAAATGACATGGTGGGGCTCAACTGAATTATTTATTTTTTGACTATGATATGGGGATATTCGGGTTTTCTGTGTTCCCCTTGTCTCACTAGATTACTCCTCTCTTTGCTTGACTCTCATTTTATAAATATGATCGCCAGTGCTCCTGGTCGAATTTTAACTCTAGCTATTCCAAAACATAGCAAATTTCTAGTGACTTCATATGCAGCTGCTCTGCGTTACAAGATTTGTATTCTTAGTGTCCTGTGGAACATAGCTGTCTGTTTTGTTGGTCATTTATTTGATTTATGAATAAAAGGGGAATTCCAGGGGAATTTAGAACTGTGCGTACCCCTGGATTGGTTAAAAAGAGTCATATGCCCAGCACTCCATTAAAAGGATGAGCTACTTATAGAGGAGAGACCTACAGGTATATTTGAGAAGGAGTATGGATGGTGGTATTAGAACATGCATTGTGGATCAGGGGACTCATCTGATCATTCCTGTGCATACCAGAGTAGCAGTGCAGAAACATTTAACTATGCTTAAATACTTCCTAATCCTCTTCTTTGAAGGCCCAAGTTTTACTGGAAGGGTGGATTTGGCTTGATGCCGTCACTTTGTAGAAGGCAAATTTTGCCCTGATGAGTACTTTGTTTAAAAACATTCATTTCAGAAGGGCAAAAAATGGGTTGTGGTACAGTCGTTGAATATTAAGAGCCCAGACACATGATTGCCGGACATCAAAACGTTAGGACTGAACTTGGTGCCCGTATGAAAGTGCATTTACCTTAAATGCATTCTGTTCCCTGTGTACCCCAGGGAAAGTTGTTTTTCTGAATAAATCCCTCTGCTTTCAAAACGAGTCAGTTTGGCCTGACGCCTTTGTGGTTTTTTCATTGTTATTCCTGCTAGCGACTGAGTTACAGTAACGGTTGTGTGTTGTCTGTTGACTCAGTCCCAAGGCCTTGGCTTCTCAGGGATCCCGTGGAGTTCCCTGGGATTCAGGGGCAGCTCACAAAGTGTTAAGTTCAAAACTCTTGTTTCGAACATGCGGCTGCCTCTCTTTGTTACTCAGTCTTCAGGTTCTTGCCTCTGCTGAAAGGACGAGCCTTTTATCAAAATGTTTTTTCACATCTGTTTTCCTCTTCGCTCTTACTGCTGTGCTGGTACTAAAATGCCAGAAGCTGACAGGGGTTCAGAAAGCTATTAGACAAATTCATGGAAGGAAATCTATCAAAGGCTACTAAACACAGAGATAACACCTCTGGGTCAGGATGTCCCTGAGCTGCAGATTTCTGGTGGCTGAAAGCATACACCTGGGGAGCATCACTGCGTGTCTCGCTCTTATATTCCTCCCCAGGCATTTGCTATTGGCCACTGTTACAGACAAGATACCTGAGCTAGATAAACCCTTCATCTAACCCAGAACAGCCGTTGCTACATTCTCATGTAAAAAGACTTGGCTGCTAACACTGATGCGATAAAACACTTTCAAAAGCTTTCTAGAAAATATGATACCCAGGCTGCACTGTAAAATTTTCTTTTTTTCTTTTTTTTTCTTTTTTTTTTTTTTTTAGGAAAGAGAAATGTGATTTATTGCTGACATTCTGTCATTCTGAAGCCTGAAGCTGTAAAACCTCCCTTCTTCCTTCCTCCTGCTGCCTGTGTGGAGGGTCACTGTCTCTCTTCTGTCTGTCGAGCTCCCCAGGAAGGGGAACATGAGCCCGGGCTGGGGGAGCACTAACAGAAGTGCTCAAGTGAGCGGAGAATTTCCAATTATTCCAGTCTTTTTCCTTGACATTACTCATGCCATGTTGAGTATTCTTCTTTTAATATGTTCAGTAAACTAAGAGGTAAATTAAGGCCCTGCACATTTAGTTCAATATGCTTTTCAGAGAGCTAGTGTAGAGTAGCAAGTGCTTTATAAACTAGACACTGCCCTACACACCTGTGTACAAGACCTTCCCCGAATTCAGAAAGAGGGACTACAGTACATATGACGAGTGCCTGTTCTGGTTTGAGGACGCAGGATTAATTTCTCTTCCAGTGATTTTACTTTCCAGAAAGGTCTTTTCTATTGCTTGGGAAAACCACATTTTTATATGACTCCAGTCTGAATTTGTGAAAATATTTACTTTAGAGCCAGCTATGGTTTCAAAGTCTCAGTGTTTTCGAATTTAGCTAGATGTGGGGATGAGGCGGAGCAAGACCCAGGCACTTGACCCAAGCTGCCAAGAGGGTTATTTCATACCATGAATGTCACATTCAATATAAATTAGAAAGTTTGCTGAGGAGTTTTCCTGTTCTATGACGGTTATGATCCAGAGAAATTCTTGCCCCAGGGCTGGACCCCTGAGCCTTCCCTTTCTCCTGAAGCCACAGTGCTCACAGTGTCTGACGTTTGCTGTCCACTGCAGGGAGTGCACAGATTGCTATGATGGAATCGGCTGATTATAGTCCTTGTATATTTTATATTGGTATTTGGATCAATATTGGTTCTTTAGTATTATTAATGTTAATTATTTAGTCCTATTCTATTAAATCTGTTTTAATAGATTCTCTATATTTCAGCCCTCGGGTTTCCTTTTTTTTTTCCCAAATTCCTCTTCCCGCGTGGGGAGGAGTCATCAAGTGATAGAGTAGTTTTCTAAATGGCAATAAATTGTTGTGGGTTCTTCAAACTATAACAGTGCCTGTGCACAGTAGCCCATGTAGGTACAAACACCATTTAGATGGTGGTTTTATGCTGCTGGAAGGACGGTGCCGTGGCCATCCCACGCCTCACCATCCCTGGAGGTATTTAAGAAACGTGTAGATGTGGCACTTCAGGGCATGCTCCAGTGGCCGAGATTGTAGGGGTCTTTTTTGTGTGTGTATGGTTGGACTCGGTGATATCAGAGGTCCTTTCCAACCATGATGATTCTGTGATTCTGGTGATTCTGTGATTCCCTGCCTGCCTCTTGGGCACTCAAGGATACACATTGCAGCCTTCAGCATTCCCTATGCATTACCATGGTAAGCAAGAAACAACTTCTAGCTCTGACAAGCTAGCCCTGCTGGCATGGGCAGGGGCTGGAGATTTTTGACTCACTTGGGGGAATAATTGGCTGGGTCAGTGCTCCAAGAGTAGCGGGTGTCTAACCCCGGTCCCATGTGCAGCTGCAGACGTGGCAGGGAATTAAAACATGCAGAGGGCAACAAACTCCTCCTTGCTTAGCACAGCAGAGGGCAGTTGCTCATTCTGCTGTCTTTTAAGAGATTTGTTTTTACAAAGCTGCATCTGATCTCTGTTTTTGTGGCTACACTTTTGTATTTGTCCCATTAACTAGTGAACCATGATGACTAGTGACCTGGCCAGAGGATTTCCTCTTTTAGGTTGCGTGCTCCTCAGGGCCAGCCCTGAGTCCTTATGTGCTTCCAGAGGTTTGTGCAGGAAGGGGTTTTTGTCTACGTGGAGGTTTTACAGCTGCTACTGCTATCTATCTAATTAATAAATAAGTCATCTTCCTCCTAATATCCTGCGCCACTGGCTGATCTTGCAGAGCTGCACCCTTGGTTGAACGCAATCACAAAATCAGAGGTGGTTTTTGAGAATTCGGTCCATCAGAGCCTGCCAATGGGTGGAGGATCCTGTTTAATGATTAAGTCTGCTTCAGTGACTGGCCTCCAGTTGGCAGACACGACAATAATCCCCTTCAGTTGTGTTTCTGCTTGTTCTGCGATAACGTAAAACAAGGGTCTCCTCTCGGGGGAAGTTTCTTGTCGCTTTCTGAATTAAATTTATTTTAAAGCCCCCGTACACATCAGTTCTTGACTTTCACCTCCTGCCTGTTGCTAGATTTCTTTGTGCTGGCAAACATCATGCTCCCCTGTGATTTCTTTTGTCATGGCAGAGTGAACTCTTTCTCGTAGGCTCACTCAGACTGTTCTTAGCCATATTTTCATCTTGCTGCTTTGTGAATCAGAACTCCTTACAGCTCAGCTTCTTTTTATTCTTTCCCATGATGCTGAAGTTGATTACCTTTGTGTGAGCACACATTTCTAACCAGGAGCTGTTTATCACATGTGTATAGCTACTGACTGAAATTCTCATAATTTGATAAATACAAACTTCAAAATCTCCCCTGTAAAGTGATTTTTCTGTGCTAAGTGAAAAAAATCCAAATCAATATTTAAACTAAAAGAATCAAAGGCAAATCAGGATATAAACACATTATATTTCAATTTTTCTTAAATCTATTTATCAATTCAGATTATTTTATTCATTATTTATTTGTACATGTTTACAAATAATTTCTGACACCCACAAAGCCTCAAGCTGAAAAAAAAGTTTCCTATCTAACAAATTATGCATTTTCTTTCTCATTAAAATATAGAAAAAGACTTTCTCTTTCAAGGGCAAGTTATTTTCACACAGATATGTACATTAGAGGTTTGTGGGAGATGTTCTGAGACATATTTTTACTACATTTTGCTAAACTGGAGATATTATCTTCCTAACTGTATGAGATGAATTTGAGTGCTTTAGTTTCTATCAGATTTAGGCTCTCTGGAAGTGATTACAATTGCATGTGACCGAGCATACAGTCTAATTGCCAGTCTAGCTTAAAAGTTAAATCCTGAATGAATATGGTGATTGGTTAACCTTAAAATTCTCATTTTCCTGTGGTGGGCAAGCTTAAACTATTTCCCTTTTCATTGTAGCATAAGTTGCCTCTTTGCACTATGAAAGTCTGTGTAGAGTGATATTGCAATTTATGTGTGTGGAAGAGGTAGAAGGCATTAACAAATACCCGGTTCTCCCTGATTTAACTAAAACATTCAGGTAAAATAGGTTTCTGTCTGAATTATGTCCGGCTTCCAAAAAGGTCCTTGCTTTCATCCCATGGGATATGAAATGGGCTATGCTTAGGCCGTTGTGTGATTTTAAAACTCCACTTCTTTATTTGCTTGATTTTCCCATCCATCTTCAGAAGAAAGAGCTTATAGACAGTCTGATTCTAGCCCAGGAATTTTCAGTGCTCTCTTGCTTTTATAAGTTTAACTCACAAAGCTCAGGTGGGGAAGACCTATACAGACCTGCTAGCTTAACCACCGGGCCTGTAGGAGATGATAGATTGTGGGTGGACATATTGCCATACTTGGTGAGATGGCAATAAACTAACTATTTTCTAAATCACCAGCTGGAAGAGCTGTTCTTGAAAGTCTCAAGAGCTATTCAAAGACTGAGAGCTGGTTTTTGTCTGATCAGAGAGCAGGTCATTATGGACTGCTTCATCATGTTCTGGATAATAACCTGTAATGGATGACCTGCAGGAAGTATTCCGGGAAGGGGTGGGACATACAAAAATAGTGTCAGTGGGCTTTTGGCAAGAACTGTAAGAATATGCAAGATAAATATGAAAAAATGAAAGGGCCTTACAGAGAGATATGAGACTCTGAATTTGAGAAACTGGAATGGCCAATACAGAGACACAGCCAGCCCTCAAAATAAGTGACATTTCTCTCTTAAGTCTGAACTAAAGCAAAGGAATTATAATATTCTTGAACTATTGTACAATCTCAGGTACACTTGCACACGGACACGTGCAGAACCCATCCGGTTTTCTTCATTCAGGACTATACCAAAGTGGTGCAATTTCACTGTTTGCATAGTCTATATTACTATCACAAAATAGTATAGTAAAAGAGTACTGTTTTGCCCGTCTGCCCCCTTAATATATATTTGGAGAAGTTTTAGGAAAATGAATCTTGTTTTGAAACATATAATTTCCTTTCCTTTCAGGCTCACAAATTGGTTTTGGCATGTTGCAAAAATTCCATGTACCACAGCAAAAGGAAGATTTTTTTCATTCAAAAAGGCCCCAAAATTATTAATTTAAAACTATTTTGTCTAATTATTATTCCTTTTAATGACAGTTTCTAAAAATAGATATGAAGCTTCCACAGTTCTTCATACTAGAAGTTAAACTTATTGTATTCTAGGAATTATGCAAAGGAAGAAACTAGAATGAAATTACCATAGTAAATTTAGACTTTGTATTAAATAAAACCCTATAGTTGAACTGTAATTATTATGATAGTATAGTAAATATACAGATAATAACTTGAAGCTATTATTCAATACGGTTACTGTAGTCTTACTATTATTAGGACTGATTTACTATAGTTTTAATAAACTACAGAATAATTACAGTGGTTTCACTTTAATAACTAGAGTTCAGTTGCAATTTTATGCTGAGATCTGGAGCTTTATTGTACAGTAATATTTCTTGAGAGGAAAATATAAAGAGAGCAACCATTAAAAATAAAACTTAAAGTGAGATTTAAAATAAGTTTTTATCATTTATTATATAGTTATATGGAGTAAAGATAAATAATAAAAAATATTTTTATTTCCAATAAAAATGAAATAAATCTCATTTTACTTTCTTTTGAAAATGATTAAAAGTACAGGAACAAAGATTTTTTTCCTTGTTTAAAAGCTACTTATATTCACCTTACCATCTTCTTACACATACTAAAATTCTCAAAATTGTACAAGAACATACATAGTACATTACTTATTACTACTTTTACTGTAAACAGAGATCAATAGTTCAAATGGAAGTTTATTGAGATACTAATCTGTTTTCCAACGTTTGCTAAGTGCTGTGTATATTTATAGCTCTCTATAAGTAATACATCCTTTTCTATACTGTCATTATTCATTTTTAACCTCATTCTAACCACCACCAAAATGGTCCATAAATTTGTGACCACATCAAAAATGTTTGGAATGGAACATAGTATATCAGGAGTGAAGTGATGTCCACAATTGGTATTTGGAGTCAACAGGACAGTACCAAATGGAGCCCACAGGGGATTTCCTTGTGTCATTGTTCCATAAACACACTGATGCAAATAGATAATACCGATATTCTTATATGGGTTGGTACATTGTCCTTATATTAGCCCAGCCTGAAGCTGGTACTACAGTCAGGCATTTCCCCAGTAACAGGTCTGACGTGTCCCTGAAATTTGTGTTCAGATCAGAGGTTATATGGAATCAGATCCAGGGGAGGAAGCCCTCCACTGCTTATATATGCACCACTCCACAGAATATATGCTGTCGAAGCACCAAATGTGGGTTCCTGTTTGCTAGCCCTGTGTTTCAAAATCTACTGCTACCTGGGGATCAGCACCCCAGTTAGGGAGCATACACTAAGCTCAATAGATAATTAAGATGGACTAGTTGAAAACTAGTCTGCTCTTGTTCTGAACTGCTGCATGGCATTATTCCTCTGAAGTTTCTCTGTTTCCATTCATTTACCTCTAGACAAAAGCCAGCTCTCAACTTCACAAGTAGCTATTTGTCACCTGATAAATTATTAAAGGAAAACTCCGGTGCTAAAATAAATTTTCTCGTAGTAAAAAAATAGAATTTTAGATTAAGAGTTTATTTGAACTGAATATGCCAATCCTAGCTATGCATAAAAAAGGCAATTGAAATTTAAATGACTGCTACAAAAGGCTACTAGGACATCCGCCTACTGGTTTCCATCACTTGCAGAATCAGAATAATTTGGGCTGGAAAAGACCTTTTAAAGGCATCTAGTCCAAACCCCCTGCAATAAACAGGGACATCTTCAACTAGATTGGGTTGTTCAGAGCCCCGTCCAACCTGACCTTGAATGTTTCCAGGGATGGGGCATCTACCACTTCTCTGAGCAACCAGTTCCAGTGTTTCACCAACCTCTCATTGTAAAAAAATTCTTCCTTCTACCTAATCTAAATCTACTCTCTTTTGTTTAAAATCATTACCCCTTGTCCTTGCAACAGGCCCTTCTAAAAAGACTGTCCCCATCTTTCTGATAAGCCCCCTTTAAGTAGATGAAAGGTCACAATAAGGTCTCCCTGGAGCCTCCTCT
Source organism: Limnodromus scolopaceus (assembly GCA_028565335.1). Lineage (NCBI taxonomy): Eukaryota > Metazoa > Chordata > Aves > Charadriiformes > Scolopacidae > Limnodromus > Limnodromus scolopaceus. The sequence goes on from JAOXNO010000013.1 coordinate 122,275,736, forward strand.
TCTCCAGGATGAAAAATCCCAATTCTCTCAGCCTGTTCTCACAGCAGAGATGCTCCATCCCTCTGATCATTTCTGTGGTCCTCCTCTAGACCTGCTGCAACAGGTCCATGTCTTTTCTGTGCTGAGGGCTCCAAAGCTGGACGCAGTAGTCCAAGTGGGGTCTCATGAGGATAGAGGTGTAGAATCACCTCCCTTGACCTGCTGGCCACATTTTTGGTGCAACCCAGTATATGATTGGCTTTCTGGGCTGAGAGTGCACGTAGACAGCTCATGTCCAGCTTTTCATCCATCAGTACCTCCAAGTCCTTCTTGCCAGGGCTGTTCTCAATCCCTTCATTCCCCGGCCTGTCTTGATAGAGGGTTTTGCCCTGACCCTGGTGCAGGACCCTCCACTTGGCCTTGCTGAGCCTCATGAGGTTCATATGGCCCCACTTCCTAAGCCTGTCCAGGGCCCTCTGGATGGCATCCCATCCATCAGGCTTGCCAACCCCACCACTCAGCTTGGTGTCATCCCCAAACTTGCTGAGGTGCATTTGATCCTACTGTTTATGTCATCGATGAAAATATTGAACAGTGCTGGTCCCAATATAGACCCTTGTGGGACACCACTTGTCACTGATCTCCATCTGGACTTTGAGCTGTTGATTGCTATCCTCTGGATGTGACCATCCAACCAATTCCTCATTCACCTAACAGTCCACCTATCAAACTCATACCTCTCCAATTTTGAGAGAAGGATATTGTGGGGGATAGTGTCAAAGGTCTTACAGAGCATGATCACTACAACTCAGGCTGCCTCCAATCTTGACGTCACCAATTAGCTCACTTGCATTGGTGACTACCAGATCCAATATCGCATCCCCTCTGGCGGGGCTGTCTGTTATCTAGCTTAAGAAGTTATCTTCCATGCACTCCAGGAGTCTCCTGGATTGCCTACAGCTTGCCATGCTGCTTTTCCAGCAGATGTTGGGGTGCTGAAGAAACCCAACAGAATGAGAGCCTCCGAGCGTGATGCCTTCTGTAAGTAAGATGCCTTCAGGAGTAAGAAGGCTTTGTCAATAGGTTCCCCTTGATTGGGTGGCCTGTAGTAGACACCGACCACAAGGTTTCCTCTGTTGTCTCGTATTTTTACCCATAGGCTTTCAACCTGCTCATGGCCATTCTTCAGAGACAACTCATCATCCCCACTGTTCCAATTTCTGCCCTTCATCATGTAATCATTGACACTTTTCTCACATTCAACGATTCATTAACATAACAATTAGCAAATAAGCAAAGGGTGGAGGCCTGCAACCACTGGTTATTTTACAACCATACAGCGTTACCGAGCACTCGATAATAATTACCAGCATCAGTAATGGCCACATACTTGTATTTCTGTATTTGAATGGACATAACTCCAACTACCAAAGCGCTTTCAGCTGCAAAATATTTTGCTGATTTTATTGGTTCCCAACCCATACAATCAGTGCGAGCATACCCAAAGCACTCCTTCCTTCTTTGCAAGTGGATGTACTGGCAAGTGTGCATTTGTGTGCGACCCACTCAGTGTGGTTTCTTCAAGTTCAAGGTAAAATGTGGAAAAATGCTAAGGCTTTTATCTTTTTGAGGAACTAGCCAGACTTACTTTATTGTCAGGGAAGGTGTGGCTCTGTAGTGATTATCCCATGACAGCGGACATGGCATAGAGATGTTTTCATAAGTGCATGGATTCACCCTAGAAAGGAATTTTCCTAGAAATGAATGTTCAGCTTAGGAAAAGACCTGATCCCAGCATAGCATTTTTTTGTTTTTCTGAGAAGCTAATGATCATAGAATCACAGAATAGTTTGATTTGGAAAGAAGGGACCTTTAAAGATCCAACCCACCTGAAATGAGCAGGGACATCTTCAGTTAGAATGGAATGATGGCATTACAAAGCTGGGCAATGGTCCTTTAATAGCAACAAATGGAGTTTCACCTAGTATAAGTGAGTTGTCTTGGCTATCTCAATAGTTAAAGGAGAAAAGTAGTTATCTCCAAAGGATGATTCATCTTACTGCTCTTGGAAGCGTATCTTAGAATGCAAAGACTAGTGTTAAGTGGAATTGATCCAGGCCAAGGAGGATAAGCTAAAGCAAATCAAATTAGCACCAAAGAAATTGATGGAATTAAACCAATTACAAGCACTATGGTAACAATGAAGCTTTTTAATTGTTCAGCTCCTTTCAGTGCAGGTTTTCAATCTGCATCTATGGATCATACAAAGATACTGTGGAACCCAACATCCATGCATAGATCTTGTCTAAAGTATTCTGAGGTCCTTCAAAAGAGAAATAGTTAAATACTTCTTTGAATTCCTAGTCTGGCCACATATACCATATGCTTTCACATATAGTATTTAATTCAACATACAGGACAACAACATTTGTTGTTCTATCTGTTCTATCTTCCTTGTATCTTCAACTAAGATAAGTCACCAACTAATGTTAATATCTTAAATCTCATTCTTGTCATCAACGTAAATATAGATACAGAGAGGGACAATATCATGACATTTTCTGAGACAATTCTTCAAAGCTATTTTCCCATATTATTTCAACCAAAGAAGAGCTCCAAGGTCCAGGAATCTGTCTGAAAACCATAATGGACATAAATGAAAAGGAAGAGGAATTGAAATGAAAGGGAAGAGGAAGATCTGAATAAAGCCAAAACACAATGATGGAGTAGGCAGGACATTTTTTAGGTTTTTAGATTGCCCTTCTTAGATTCTCTGCTCAACCAGACCAAACTGATAGAGAAGATTTAACCTTAGAATTATGAAATTCAAGTATTAGCTCCATTTGAAAGTTTGAAATTAGTCTCTTCTTGAGGTTTACATATCTCTGTTTAATAAAGAACAAAGTTGCGGCATACAATATCTGTCTGGGAAAGGAGAATCTGAATTGGCCTTTTGGGAAATGACATCATTCACTCCACTGATTGTTATGCCAATTCTGTTAGAAAGTACTAAATCTCTGAGTACTGAGAGATCAGCATAAAACTATTACATTGAAATAACTCTTACTGCAGAACCTTTTAAATTCAGCTAGGTTATTTATTCTGGGTTTAATGCAGAGGTCTTTTTTGACATTAACTATGGAAATATTGTGTTCTTGCTAAACAGCAAGCAAAGATTATTGAAATTTTTCTCAACCTTCTCCAGTGGCACAAATAGGCTTTAATAATTTATTATTTTTTTTCTGAAGAGACAACATATTTTGGAATGTGTGAGACGGATTTCATTTTGATTAGTTATTTCTGCAACAATACAAGTCCATGATCAAGCTGAAATTCTACTCACAAACACATTTAGTTAAAATTGTTAAGTTAGTTAAAATGTGACCATTCTACATAAAGATAAGGCAATTGCAAACTTGATGGAGTTTGGCTTTTAGCTTCATTTTTATTCATGACTACATGCGGCAAAGAAAAAAAACACCATGTGGTTCATGAAGAATTTGTAGCACCAACAAAATGCTTTCACCTTACATATATCCTGTATCAATCAGATTTTGATACAATAGATGATATATCATTTTTAATGCATTTTTCAAGGCTATGCCTGCACCTCAACTGATGAAATCAAACAGAAGAATTGTTTTGCTTTACAGCTGAATAATTTTTATTCGTGTATAAATACACCTCCTGCGAATTGAATTTTCATGTTAAGTTTGTTTTAGTATTCCAGCATTACTATCCTAGGGGTGGTATAAGACAATGAGAAAGATAGAAAAGCGAAAACTAAAGAGAGAAAGAATGTCTGGAAAAGAATATGGAAAGATTTGTCGTACAAAAAGCATTTTCTTTTCTGATTCCTACTGTATCTCAGGAAACAGACCTTTCTGTATATTCCTTATCCAAAAAAAAGGATTCCAGAAAGGAACTATCTGCCTTCATAATTTGTTTCTTCTTTGACTATGAAAAAGTTGTAAGATCCCAAATGTGAACTAACTATTTTTATGAGAAAGAATAAAACAAAAGATCAAAGAAACATAGAATCACAGAATAGTTTGGGCTGAAAGGGACCTTTTAAAGGTCATCTAGTCCAACACCTCTGCAATGAGCAGGGGCATCTTCAACTAGATCAGGCTACTCATAGACCCATCCAACCTGACCTTGAATGTTTCCAGGGATGGGGCATCTACCACCTCTCTGGGCAACCTGTGCCAGTGTTTCATTACCCTCTCATTCTAAAATATTTCTTCCTTCTATCTAATCTAAATCTACTCTCCATTGTTTAAATTCATTACCTCTTGTCCTATTGCAACAGGCCTTGCTAAAAAGTCTGTCTTCATCTGTCTTATAAGCCCCCTTTAAGTACTGAAAGGCTGCAATAAGGTGTCCCTGGAGCCTTCTCTTCTGTAGGCTGAACAACATCTCTCAGCCTTTCAGGTAGCAGAGGTGCTCCATCCCTCCGATCATTTTTGTGACCTTTCTCTGGACCTGCTCCAACAGGCCCATGTCTTTCCTGATGTGGATGGCAAGGGTGCAAGATGTGAGATTATAACTCTTTCTCCCTGCTAACAGAAATAACTGATCACTAAGACGAAAAAATTCTAAAGCTCTACATCTGTGATATAGAAGTATTTCATATTCCAAACTGATGTATCAACATCTTCTATAGTAAAGACAAAACCTAAAAGTGTTGTTTACTAAAGAAAGAAGAATATTCAAGTGACTTCTCACTCTAATTATCAGCTTTGGCTTTACAGTTTATGCCATAAAGTGGGGGATTTATGTTTGTTTTCCTTTTTTTTTTTTAATAAACCATTATTAGGGTCTGGTTTTAAACATGGGTTTGAGTTCATAAATTTATTTCTATCATTACAGAATCACAGAATCACAGAATATTAGTGGTTGGAAGGGACCTCTGAGATCATCGAGTCCAACCACATTAAAAAAAAAAAAAAAAAAAAACACAGAAACACACACCACCAAAACAAAAAAAACCCCAAAAAAAACCCCAACACACACCCACACAGACCAATAATCTTGGGCACTAGAGTATGCCCTGAAGAGCCATGTCTACACGTTTCTTAAATATCTCCAGGGATGGTGACTCCACCACCTCCCTGGGCAGGCCGTTCCAGTGCCTGATCACTTCTTCATTGCCAGAAGTCCCTCTCTAAGCTGAAGCAACTCATTTGTATCTTCAACCTGCACCCATCCAAGTCGATGCAAAAATTCCTGTGCTCTTACTTGGTACAAAAGTACCCCTCAGCTTGCTTTCATGTCTGAACAAATCCATATCTTTTACAAAATGTCAATACCTCACACTGGAAAGCTGCAGTATAGCATGAATAAAAATACTAGTTATCTTTTAGGATGTGTTTTGATCTCTCAGTTGTGAAGTTTAATGCTCTGCAATTTCCTGGCTCACTTTGCACAAAGCAGCTTAAACCTGCAGCTTAAACCTTTTGGCCACGATCCAACAGGGCATTTGTGATCCAAGGTGAGCTCTGTATCTAAAAGTGTGAAGGCATGTCTCCTCCTTCAAACCCAGAGCTGGATCTACAGCTTACCATGGGGTAAGTACTCCTTGCAGGATCCCTCCATCTGAAAAGAAAACCAGATTCTGGCTCTGTGACTAAAGAAGAAGAATAAAACTCCAGTTAAATCAGTAGTTCACATGCATCACATTGTGCTATGCTTCCAACCTGTAATTAGCTTAGACAATAGAAAACTCAAAACACAAGCAGCCCAATCAACACAAGTTATTTACAGCAACACCACAAGGAAATTCTGCTGAAGTTGTATCCCATGAACTAACAATGATACTGACTTCCAACAGAAGCTGCTTTCACTCATGAATTCTCTTCGTGAGAAGATAAGGACACACCAGGCAAATGATACGATCCATTGTAGATCCTTTCTTTTTGACTTGTTTTTTCCCAGAGAAAGAGAGATATTTTTTCCTAATTATATACTCTTTCATGCCACCATTACACAATCAAAAAACTGTTCTACAAAGCATATTTTTTGGGAGGGAGGAGGCATTTGGTATATCTCGAGCTTAAGAATGAAATATTGAATCCTAGTCTATCTTTGGCTCAGGTAATAACTGAAATTTCTTATCAGCAATGGCTACTTACTAACTCAAATAAAATACCTTGATACTTTCATGACACATTTTAACATACACATATTTTTGGCCTTTATAATTCATAGAATTATAGAATCATAGAATGGTTAGAGTTGGAAGGGACCTTAAAGATCTTCAAGTTCCAAACCCTCTGTCCTGGGCAGGGACATCTCCCACTAGACCAGGTTGCTCAAAGCCCCATCCAGCCTGGCCTTGAACACCTCCAGGGATGGGGCAGCTTCTCTGGGCAGCCTGTTCCAGTGTTCCAGTGTCTCACAGCAAAGAATTTCTTTCTAGTATCTAGTCTAAATCTCCCCTCTATCAATTTAAAGCCATTACCCCTCATCCTATTGCTAAACTTCCTGACCAAGAGTCCCTCTCCAGCTTTCCTGCAGGTTCCCTTCAGATACTGGAACGCTGCTATAAGGTCTCTTTGACACGAATGGGGACACATCCTCATGGCCAAGCCTGAAGGAGTGCAGAAGTATAGCTGCTGTCCTGTCACTTCCATTGCCCTGCCTCTTGTTTAGCTCTGAAACTAGTTTAGTCACTGAAACTAGTCAAGAGATTGGGGAGGGGAGGTGGGCCTGATCTGCTGGTCTCCCCACCATAGGCAATAGAATGAACACTTCTAACTGTGAGTTAACCAAGAGCAGGCACTGGGTAAATTTAAAGGCAAGTGAAAAGGTAGTTTTCATGCAAAGCAAATTAATATAGCATAGAGTTACCGCAAAAGAAATATCTTCAGGAACTCACTTCTCATTTAAATCTTTATACTCTGTGAAAACTAAGCACTGTTGTTTTTCTTAATGAGTCTGAATAAACAGAGATGGACTCCACAGGAGAAAAACTGGAATGACTGTAACAAACCCTGCTAAATAAACTAAATAAACATATTTTAGTTCTCTTAGCAGTGTTTGAATTATGACTTTGGGATGCATACTGTAAGATAAGCCATTGCAGGCTTGTTTTTTCTATGTTAAAAATCAAAAAAAAAAAGGAAAGAAATTCTAAAAAAAAAAAAAAGAGTGCCTCTAAGAAGGAAATTAGCCTTATTCCAGTTATGTTACATTAGGCATTAAGTTACGCTAGCTGTGTAGCGCTGGGAAGTCTTACTGAGTTTTTAGGTTTTGCCTAAAGGAAGAAAGTCTAACAAAGTAAAAAATGCTTGACTGGAGGAGGAGATAAGTGGTAATGAGTACAGCAAAAGTTAAGCACAAGGATAATTGTCATTATTGTAGATCAGAGTTAGAAATGGTTTACAGCATGAGTTTGAAACTAGATCTATTATCTAACTAATATCTTCTGTGATTTGTGGTTATATTAAAAAACAACCCTGCTAAGAACAAAATTTAATTAAAAAAAAAAGAGTAAAAAGGTATAACCAAAAGGAGAGAAATATTTTAAAGGATTGAGAAAGATTCTGTGCAAGAGCAATAAGTTGGTACTCTTATTCAATAATTCAGAATGTGTTGGAAACCACAGAGTTTGAAATAAAAAAATATCTGAAATATATAAGAGGATTAACTACATTTCAGTGCAATTGCCTATTGGCCAGAGAGCCAATAATTATTTGCAAAGGCTTAACTGCTGGACCCGAAGGGTAGCAGCCCTGCTTACAAAGCACTTTGAAGGACTTCTATTGTCTTTCATGGCTTTTGGATGAGACCTGTGTCAAGACAAGCTCTAAGCTACAGTCTTTTGATCTGGAATTGAGAACATGAAGTATTTGGCTCGCACAATTACATCAAGGTATGGTTTGTTCCTTACTGAGTGAAAAGAGTTAAGCAGAAGGTTTTCATCTGGATTGTCCTAAAATTTAAGATCCTTCTCCTGTAGTTGGAAACTGGATTTAAACATAATATTAATTCCTTTGGGTAGGTCAGATAGAAGTTTTATAGCAACAGTTTTTACTAAGTATGGGAAAGGGCACACATCTCTGTGAAAAAAATTGCTGTCTCCTTGTAAACAAGGCAAGGAATGAAAATTTTCAAAACCAACAATCAGAACTTGAGATCTGAAATCCACACTAAGGCATCAGCGCTGCAAATGATATTTTCCGTGTGCAGGCAGAGCCACAGATCTCAATGAGGTGTTCCCACCCAGATGCTCGGAACCTTCTGAGCCTGCTAGGGGCACAATGCACTTTGTATAAAAAGCCACGGGTTTAGAAATTCGCAGAAGGATTTAAATTGTGTGGTTTTTGACTGAAAAGTCTGTCTCATTCTGCATATGCTCACTCTCTGATTCACCTCTGCCCAGTTTCTGCTGGTGCCTTTAAGCTTTAAAATATTATTACTGTTATTCCTTCCTTTCCATCCTTTTGTTTTCCTCTCCTGACTTTTTCTCTTCCCATGTAGCTCCCTATGTCTCCTTTGTTCAGAAAATCATGTAGCCACTTAAGTTCAGCGGCACTTCACGCTTCAGTGAGTTTTTAAAAGAAAAATAATTCCTGAAGTGAATTTTCTTACCAGTGCTTTTGTTTTCAACCTTCTTGTTACCTAATGGTGTGATTAAGAATTCTTATTTTTGCTCCTTCTCAGTGCAATTAGTTTATTCTCTGTTCTCTGATCATTTATTTTCCATCTTGTTGCAGTCCAATTTTGCACTCTAGCGTGTGCGCTTATTATGGGATGCCCAGAATTCAGATTCTTTGCCTTCTTTCCTGAAACACTGTGGACAGTCTGATGCCATGCCCTCAGCATCTGGATCAATGCAGTTACAAGCCAAGATTTGTTTTGTAATATATTTACCTGAGAATACATCTCCATATCCTGATTGAACTCATCGTCGTGTCTCAACACTGGGTTCAGGGCTACAAAGATTATTTTTTATTAGTTTCCAAATCTTTTCTGTGCTCAAGATGGCCCAGTTACTAAGCGTTTATAAGGTATTTCCTCCCTTCTATTGTTTGTTTAAAACTCATAATTTCACACTTATCATCAATGAACCGTATTTGCCATCTACTAGTCTAGGCACTTAAATGTTCTTGGTCCTCCTATACTGGGCTGGAGTATTTCTCATTATTTACTCATCTTCTCAAGTCAATATAATCTGCAAATATTGAAGGGTGAAAACATGGTAAGTGTTACCTGGCTTTGTTTATGTTTTTAAACAGAAGGAGGATGAGTTGTCAGTATAGCTGTGTATGGATATAATAAAAGAGTAATGGAAGTATTGGTAATGGCCTGCTTCTGGCCTCACATGCACTCATGCTGTACATAATGTATCTTTCAGGACAGAATGGGGTGCAGCCTTAATATCAGACTCAATGCCCAGATGCATTAAGTGGATTCTACACAATTTAGAAGCAGATTTTACCAGCCTATGATAATACAGGTCCAGATAACATCAAAGTGATTTATGAGTTTCATGTAACAAACACATGACATTCCCAAGGGAGAGTGAACACAAAGCCAAATTCTCATCTGGTGCCACTTAATGGGGTTCCTACAAAGTCAAGTGAACGCATTTTTGGGGACTACAGGATACCAGCATTTTCAGCTCTGGTGATGGGCTTGGCTTTCATTATCAAATATCAAATTTTGCAGGGTAAGTGTGATTTTTTGCAAACTGATGTAGTCTGTCTGAATGAGAGGTGTTGCATAACCAGGAAAGCAAGCTACCTAGTTGTGAGCTTCTAAATATATAACATCCCCAATGTTGGACTCCTTAATTTTCATATAACACAAAGATAACTATTTTAGCATGGTGCACAAAAATGTCAGCAGAAAGTATCTAACAGTCAGTCAAAGCAACTTTGTGTAATATATTCTCAATTCCACACAGCATTGCATAATTAAATACAAATTTAATTTCCCAGTCAGCAGCATACGTTGTAGGATACTTAGGCATCATTGATACTTTAAAAATGTGGTCTAAAGGTTATTTGACCCACTCAAAAGGATACAACATGCCATAATTACACTCTGCTCAGGAATAATAATATATCTTGGTAACACTAGAGGTACTGCTGAAAAGTAAGATAAAATGCAGAAAAATACAGACCTTCTTACCACAGTCAGAGTTAACATATTCAGTTAATGCTTCCAGTGGATTCATGGGAAGAAAATAGAAAAATTTTATTTTTCCATCTTTTTGTGAAAATAACCGAGGAAGTGGTTACTTTTTTATTTTCATGATTCATCTGTGATTTACTGATTATGTTTCATTCAGGTTTATCTGTCAGGTGAATAGGTCATGATAAGAGCAAAACATAGTCAAGATATATAACTACAGAAAGGCGTCTCCTTCATGTAACTTTATCTCACAGCCTGCAAATTTAGCCTTTGTAGGTTTAATCTGGAGTATGTCGAGTTAAACAGCTTCCACTGTTTTCAAAAGTCTTTGATTCAAACCTCAAATCAGACACCAAATTTGTATTGACAAAGAGTGACAAGTCCATTTTACACAGGATTTTGAAATTTAGAAATCCGGTTTCTTTTACCTAGAGTAAATTCAGTAGATATATAATTCTCTGAATGAAAAATGAAAGCAATAATGATAATTTCAGGTTATCTCATGGTTCTGTTTCAGCTTTTGGAAATTGCATATTGTAACACATTTCATATAATACAGAATGAAAAACCTTCAAATTGCAAAGTTGATTCAAAATGAAAGCATGCATTTCAGCTTAAACATAAGTCCTTTTTCTTTAGAGTATTGTTCCAATGGTCAGCTCTGAAGAGCAATAGTAAGTATTAGCAGTGTGTGATTTCAGAAAAGATGATGCTCTTATAGCTTTATAGAATTATCACTCAGACTGTGCAGTACTGTGATTCAAGAAAGTAAATTCCATTGCTTTTCCCATTGTCATCCAACTTCTGTATCTTAAAAGAAATTTTAAAAGTATGTGCATTATAAGAAGCAAAGTATCTGATATTAAAAGTAAAACTTCTTTGATATTAAAAGTAAAACTTCTTCCATTACCAGGACTAAGTCAGTTTCTGGAGCAGTGTCTGGAAGGAACACAGCTGAGAATAGCTTTCCCCATCCATTTCTATCTTGCCTGAAGGTCAGCCACCATCTGGTCTGACTCACACTGCCTCTCTCTCTGATTTGAGACTGGAGCCACTTGGCCCCTTGTGCTCCTGAATGTAGCCAGGGGCTGAATTATGGAAAATTTGGATTATGTTCCTAATCACCATTTTATCATTCCAGTTACTAGAAAAATATGCTCCTGCCATGTTTTAATGTCACAAAGTTACCCATAAATTCATGAAAGGATGGCGGCAAATAAAGGCAGGAATACGGTTTGTACTGGGTCCATATAAATGAGACAGTTCTGCAAAATGCCAAGCCTGAGTATTTAATACAAATAATGTTCTTGCACCTTAATAAAACCTGCTGATAGATGCACATTCTTGAAGCTTGTGTGTCTTCTCTTCGTCCTCTTTACAGTATATATACATACATGTATATATAATATGTATTTTGACACTGTTACCTCCCATGAAGATGCAAAATATGAGTGCTACATATTCTACATTACATGGAGTGAAGCTGTACTTATGCTAATTTTTCTATTCTGTTGGCAGAACAAATACGAAGACCTCTGAAGACATCTTCCAGGAAGAAAAGGCATGCGGCATTCATAGCAGCACAATGATGAAGCTACGTATGCACTGTATACCCTACAATGTGTATAAATGTATTTTCCTGAAGATGTTTTGCAGGCTATTAAATGCAGCCTTACACGGGAGTGTGCAATGCTCTCCAAAGGAAATAAATGTTTGCTACGGAGAACGTTGTACGTCACTGTGTAGGGCTGTCTTCAAGGACTGATTGTTTTGTTCACCTCATGGCTTTATTCCCTGACTTTCTCTGCGGCTTTCATGAAGGTCTTTTCTTTTTAATTACCTTTCCAGAAAAGAGCTCCTGAGGGATGAAAGTGAAAAATGTTTCTGAGTTCTGTTTTGGCGCCATATTAGGAGGACGTATGGTTTGTTTACCCACTTAGGTCTCTTTTCTTTATAGGAATATTTCCTCCTGATAATTTTTGCTGACTAGCTGCTTTGTCTTTTCCTCGCCTTGCTACCTTCCAACTTATATGTGGTTGGTGGCTAAGAAAGAAGAGAGGATGCAGATTCAGATTTAAGAAAGCAACGTTCAGGTCCTGTGACAGACTTCTGCGTGACTTCAAACAACCAACTTGCCTTTTTTTCATGAAGTTAAAAGGATATAACTCCATGCTTCACAGCACTGGCTGAAGAAGTAGTCCAGGTGATTAAGGCTGGTGAGCCAACTGGATGCCTTGTAGGACCAGGTTAATCCACCCAGCTGAGCCAACGCACTAACGCAGCTAAACTGCTTCAGACACCCCGAGTAACCTGAACAGCTCACCACACTGTCCTCCGTGGGCAGCTGGGTCTCAGGTTAGCAAAATGCTTTGTTTTGTTAAGGCATAGAATCATAGAATTCTATGATTATGGTTATAGAATTCATAGAACATGTTGATATAGGATTAACTATTGTTGAAGGATGAACAGAACTGTGAGAGTTGATATTCTGATATATTTTCACACATATAGAAACACAGTGAATGTATCACTTCAGCTGCATGTTTTTTTGTCCTTGCTGTGCCTTGAGGACATTGCCCTAGAGTTATGCAGTTCTAGAACAAGTGAAAACGCATGAAAAAACCAAACATTTTTGTTTCTTTAGTGAACGGAGAATCTACCAGGATTTTTCAAATTATTGAACCCAATGAATTCAAGAGAAATTTAATCAATTGCACAGAAACTGGCTCTGTTTATATGATTCAGGATTCAGTGGATGAAAATGAAACCACTCCTGTCTAAGGGGATAGTATGCAAATTTACGTTCCCAACTAAATGAACATTCTTTTTTCCCTTTCTTAGGTGTTTAGAAAGCTGGATGATTTTTTAAAAACTGTCACTGGTAAACTGTAAATCACAAATTAGAAAAAGTTTTCCTGGTTCTGACAGCTTTTGAGATTTATAGTCAGTAAATGAAAAATACTCCTTTTGAGAATCATTGCTATTTTCATAACAAATTATTTTCATGAAGATAAATGAAAGAAAATTGAAAATCTACACCATATTTGGCAGTTTTGTGATATATCCAAAATGCTGTATTTTGTTTTTTCTTGGCTTTTTTTCATTGTGTCAGTAGGGACAATTTCTCTCACATGCTTAATCTCAATCTTCTAAACAGAAGGCAGATAATTTATCTAAAAGGCTAAAAAGTCTTTGATTAATAACCATGGGAATTGCAGGTATTAAAATCACCCCCAAGTGACCCCATATTGTTCCATGAATCCATTAGAAACTTATTCTGAATTACAAAGAAAAATTAATTAAAAAGTATAAGGACTACAGAGCTCAAATAAAGTATGCTCCCCTGAGCTCATATGAAGATCTATATGCATGCAAAATGTCATAAAATCAGATTTAATTTACAGTATAATTCTCTTCTTCGACAACTAGAGGAATACAAGAACAGCAATTTTTGTATTTTTTTATTACTATTGAGTTCTCCATAACAAGCTTACCTCTTACAATGACTCTTACATTATTGTCAGAGAAAGAAGGATTAGAGAGAAGAGCCAAATGTCATTTAGGTAGTTGAAATTGTAGTAATGTATGAATCCCATCTGGTTTGGTTCAATAGGACAGTAAACTGTAATACTCTTGTCTTGACTTGAAACGATGAGCAAAACTTTGAATGAGTTGTAAGGAACTTCACAAAGAATTTTTGCAAATTTTGCTTATGTATGTCTTGTCCTAATTTTAGAAATATTTTGTGTATATTTGTTCTTCTCAGTTTGTTCACTTTTCTTACTAGGCCATGACTACATTTTCAAATTATTTTAGATGTTTGGGAAATTAGCTAGGTGACATAAATGGGCTTGTGTTCCCCATTTCCCATGCCTCATGGCTCAACATTATCCAGGCATGATTCTCAGCCCTGCTCATTTTCAAGAGTGCATGATCAAGATAGCTATGAGGATTGCTAAGGGCTTTATAGTCTTGTTTACTCAGGGCCTTGTAAAAAAGTGGCACACTAAGGGTGATGTCTGTCTTGTGAACATCTTTGAAAATCCCCGACAGACACCCCTCAGCCACATCACTTTGGTTTGTGAGTTGCTGTGATGGTCTTACTAAGGAAAGAGCTTGTTTATCTCACCCTTCTGAGGCATTTCCAAGTGTGAGTCTTTCAGTGCTGTGCTGCACAAATGGTGACACCCTGATTCTGGGTCATTAAAGCCAAAGTGTCTTAATGCTTAAATGTAGTTATAACTTACCCATGTCCTAAGGAGCGCTAGAGAATTATGAACTTGAATACTGTGAGCAATAAATATATCTGTTATTTGTAGACATGTTGGAAATGCAAATACAAATCAGCTGAAAAAAACATTGCTACGATATTACAGATGTAGTTTAAAAAGTACCACAGAATCACAGAAGAGTTGAGTTTGGAAGAGACCTGTAGAAACCACCTAGCAACCCCTCTTTGCAAGCAGGATCAGCTATAGCAGGTTACTTAGGACCATGTCCAGTTAGGTTTTGAATATCTCCAAGGATGAAGACTCCACAGCTTCTCCGGGCAACCTGTGCCAGTGTTTGACCATCCCCACAGTAAAAAGGTTTTTCCATGTTTAAGTGGAATTTCCTATATTTTAATTTGTGTTCATTGTCTCTTGTCTTTTCACTAGGCACTCCTGAGAAGAATCCTTCACACTTCTTCTTCATTTCCTCCCATCAGGTATTTATACATGCTGATAATATCCCCCTGAGCCTTCTCTTCTCCAGACTGAACAGTCCCAGCTCTCTCAACCTCTCCTTGTATGACAGGGCTCCAGTCCCTTATTCATTTTTGTGGCCCTTCACTAGACTCTCTGCAGTATGTCTATGTCTCTTTTACTCTTTAGCCCAGATCTGAACCCAGCACTCCAGGTATGGCCTCACCAGGGCTGAGCAGAGGAGCAGGATCACCTCCCTCAACCTGCTGTCAATGCTCCGCCTCATGCAGCCCAGGGTACCATTTGCCACCTTTGCAATTACTGACTCGCACTCAACTTGGTGTCCACCAGGACCTTCAGGTCCTTTTCTACAAAGCTGTTTTCCAACTGGTCAATCCCCAGCCTGTACTGGTCCTGGGGTTGTGCCTCCTTGGGTGCAGGACTTTACACTCCCCATTGTTGAACTTCATGAGGTTTCTGGTAGCCCATTTTACCAGACTGTAGAGGTCCCTCTGGATGGCAGCACAACCCTCTGTCATATCAGCCACTCTCTCCTATTTTGTGTTATCTGTAAACTTGTTGTGGGTGCACTCTATGCAGCTGACAAGGTCATTAAAGAAGATCTTACAGTATTGGACCCAGTATCAGGTTCTGGAGTACAACCATTTGAGCCTCGATAAGCAAAAATTGGTGTCTTCTACTATGGCTGAAGGAGTTAACTCCCAGAGCTAAGACGAAGAAAGTTTGCTTAGGTTGAGAATTACTGGATGAATTCGACAATTCTTTGCTTGCAAAGCTTAAAGATTATAAACATATATAGTAACAGCCTGTATTATTTTTTTGTCAATGCTGTCATTTATGTTCTGTGAAAAGTGGTACTTTGGAAGCATGCTAATTCAGAAAATATAGGCATACAAAATTTGTCAAAACAGGTGCTATTTATACAAGCAAGAATTGTGATTTCATTCTTTCTTTTCCTTTTTTCCTAGCCCAGTCTGAACCCAGATCAAGTTTATTTTTGTTCCTTCTGCTGTTTGTTATAGTTCCTATCTGGTTCTTTTGGAACCATGGTTAGAGTTACCAGGCACGATTCTCTCATCCTTGTACTGAAAATCAGTTTGCAGATACAGTTCCACTAAAACTAAACAAAATCACTTGCAGAGGAAGATGTTAATCAGGAGAAGCCAGATTGGCAGAATCTGGATCATTCTTAATAATTTAGGGTCAGGCTGTGCCATAAGGGTGCAGCCCATATGAGTCAGCAGCACGTTGTACTGTCCCAGAAAAGGAAGCACCTTAATGAACTTGCTGTTTACCGATGAGGTCAACAGTTCTTTGTGGACATGTCGTTCCAGCAACATACTGCTGGCTGGCTCTCTTAGACTGAAAAATGAAGGACAGATCATAAATTTTAACTAGACCACAACCATACTTTCTACTTTTTTTTTTAATATATTTTTTCTTCTTTTTTTTTTTCTTTTGAAGGAGGAAAAGCAGTAGTTCCAAAACCCCCTTCTATTTGAAGCCATGTGCTGGGTGCCCTCAGGATATGCCACACTGAGACATAAGAAGGTTTCTAACTCACTGGTGTGAGAAACATTGGAAATGTCCTGTGACCTGAACTCCATCACCTCATGCAAATAAATGGGTGAAAAAGCCCAGCTGTATGTGAGTTCTCTAGCTAGTGGCATACCACAATGTCATCTACCCTGAAGTCCATCAGGTCACAGGGTCCGCATATCTGACCTCCAGGAGGACATACATTGTATCACCTGCATTCTGCTCACCATTCCTGGCAGATGTTTTTCTAAGCAGTCCTCATCAGTTTCAATGAAGGAAATTCTTTCTTTGATTTCTTCAGTGATGGCAATGTTTGATTGTGGTAACCATCCAGAATGGGCCTTGGATGACTCTGTGTCCCTGAAAGCTGGATATGGGACACCATCCACAACAACCTCTATGGTCTGCTCCAAAATCCACTGAATCATTTTATATTATTTAGAATAATAGGCCAGTAAAGAGCAGAGAGTGAATGTAAACAACATATAAATAAGTCATGTTTCCTCTTCTTTCACCTTTGCATCAAGGAGCAAGTAAATTATTGCCTCCTCAAAAGGCTGTAGCTATTAGGACCGAGTAGCTCTCAGTGTGGGGAGGAGGAGGCAAACAAAATTAAAACTCCGTGCATGACCTCCCCTTTCCTCTCCCTGTCTTTTTTTCTCCTGTGAGGAATATTTGTCTGCAGAAGGCAAATCCAGCCCAGCTTTCAGACAGAGAATCAGGTGCATTTGGGCATCTCTTTGAGATGCCCTCAAATTGGGAAATAGTTCAAGGGCAGCTCCTTCTCTTAAAAACTGCAGGTTACAGAAGGTGGAAAAGGAAAAGGAAAAGGGAAAAAGGAAAAGAAGGAAGCTCTACATTTTAAGGATTAAACATCAGACTGACAAAAACAACTGTTTACTCAAGACAGAGGAGATAACAGCTGCCTGGAGCACTTTGCTTGGGTTTTCTAAGTGCTAAAAATAATGCCGTATGTTTGAATTTAACATCAAGTTAACTACAAAGCACAAAAATGCAATTGCTTCAGCTACTTTGCACATGCTTCATCCTTACTTCCACTGGCTCAACATCCCTCTTCAGATTAATTTTTAGCTACTTGCAGACTCGTCTCTTGAGCAAAACCTGCTTCTCCTCCTCCCAGTCATGTTTCTTGGGAAACTTTGGAGTTGTGCATCTCTGCAGCACCGCAGACCCCAGAAGAGGCTGCGAGGACAGGCAGCATTCTGTGCCATCTGGAAAAAAGAATTCCAATAGGGTAAAGTCCGAGGCTTCGCTGCACAGTGTAAAAAGCTTTCCCCAACTCAAAATACAGCCCCAGCTTCCGTAGAAAGTCCATTCCTCTGCAGTCAATTATTATTGTGTAACAATCAGTTGAGTGTTTCTCCTCTATATCAAACTCAGCTTTTAGAGATCCTTGTTCAGATGACTCTGAACAATAGTAATTTACTGGATGTGCCTTGGCAGCCTCCCTCTAAATCAGTGCAAAGAAACAGTCTCTTTCTTTTCTCGGTGTGGGCACCACTGTGTTTCCATACCACATAGTCATTTTCCCTACTTATTTTATATTGCTTTTGAATGAGTCTATGAATCCAGAACCCTTATTTCTTTCTGCAGCATCAGCATTTTAATATATTGCACTGACAGTAATATGTTGGCTTTCATTCCAGGAGCCTGATTGTGAAAATCCCATCTGTACGGAGGAGGGCAGTCACCTTGAGAAGTTCCCCTGAAGCCTGGCAAGGAGAGGCTGCACAACTTGTGCTGTACCAGAGTGGCCAAAGATTTTGGCTGTCATCCTCTGTGGGGAAACAGGAACACATAAATGCTAAATGATATCCCTTGATTTTATTATTTGCTGCATGCTGAAAGTAGGACAGGTAAGAACTCCTTTTAAAATGGGTTCAATTTTAGCACTGATTTGTTTGAATCCTCAATAGTTTTAATCCTCAACATCTCATAAATCCTTTGTATAGGATTCCACTTTAGGACAAAAGACGTTTTAACTGAAGGCAAATGAATCCAGGCTAGTGCCTGGCACCTCTTTAAAGCAGTAATAGCTTTCAGTTCTGCATCAGTTAGAAAAGACTTGCACACTTTTAATGGCAAGGTAACTGAGATATTCAATACTCAGGTATTGAATAGGGTGGATTCATCCTACAAGGGGAGCTGCAGACTTTGGTTCTCTTCTTCCTTAGCAAATGTCCTCGCCCTGGCCCACACTCCAAAAGACAGGCATCATTATGCCCCAGGAAACTTTTGTTTTAAAAAGACCTGTTCTGCTCAGTTTGATGTCTGGCCTCAGAAGGTGGCCAAAAGGTTTGTGTCCCAGCTGGATGGAAGTGATTTAATTGTGAATGGGAGGCAGGAGTTTCAGATGCAGCCCTGTGTCTGCTGTTGTCTCTTCACTGGTGGTAGGTGTCTGCTTGGTGAAATGTGTGTGAATGTGGATAGATGAAGGTGAAGATGCAGCTGAATGTGCCAAGGAACAACCCACAGGGAGACCACCTCCCAGGTTTTATCTTTTTTTGATACCTTGGTGGGGCCAGGGGCTTTTTTGTTTAGTGCTTCAAGTGGAAGGCATCCAAGTAGTCTCTCTGGGTTTTCCTAAATTGTATTAAACATAGAAAAACATGCAAATGCATGTATAAACAAAGTAGCCAGGCACACTTCTTGCATGTTTTAAAAACAAACATACAACTGTAGCTTGATGCTACTATGGAAATAGGGAGGAATCTTTTTTCTGTTTTCACTTGTCCTTATGCTTCACTGATTTCAGTAATACAGTGGAAAGACAAAAATGGCTTTACATTTGTCTGGTACATCATGTTGGCAGTCTGTGACTTATGTATATACAGACAGCATTAAGAATCAGCAGGGCAAAATTCAGTATTGCCCCGAGATTTGTTGTGATGCAGGTTTTACAACTGTTTGATGCTCTCACACAATTAGCAAATGTTTTGGTAAACTCTGTATCATGTTTGTACACAAGAAATGACCAGGCATAAAAGAAAGGGGGGGAATGAATTACTTGTAGAATAGATTGTGAGTTGCTGCTGTGGAATTTTCCAATGCAGCATGAAAATCCTATTTGGATATTTATAGGAGCTGAAATAACACAACTTGCAGAGTTTTCCACTGGGCAAAACAATCATTAGCCTCGTTTCTTCTTTTTCATGTACTTAACTTTCAGCAATACCATTCCTGTCCTTCAAAGGAGGTGTTTAGCTCGAAGTGTGTGAGCAGGAAGGCTTGCATAACAAGGAGGTAGAATGTTAAGGTTTAGGTTTGTTTATTATTTTTTTTCTTTAATGTTCTTATTGCTTTGCTGACTTAGAAACTAATTCAAGGGACTAACAAAACTGAATAGCCTTGTGCAATGAACCAGACTTGCACAAACTCATTTCACACAAGAAAGAGTTGAAGATTGTCCAGTACAATGCGTAGATCCCCTAGATCTTTGTTTAAATTTACTCTATGTAAACTACAGACTTCGACTTCCGAGACTTGAACTCATGCTAGATGATTGGATGTAGCAAATTGCTTTGTTGTGTGTTAGTCCAAAGACAATTTTCAAAGCTGTCAGAGGTTAATGACAAACAATTTTTTACTCAGGCAAGGGGTTCTGAAAGGTAAAAAACAATCAGGGAAAAAAAAAAGGTGATTAGCAATTGAGCTTGTAATATTTTGTGGCATGTTGCCATTGTAATAAATTGCAACAAAGTAAACAGCTGCTTTTTTAAAAAATTTTTTAAAATTATTATTTCTGGAGAAAATCATATGCAATAAAAGGTGGCAAAAACAGCTTTTAGGAAAAATAAGTATTTGACCATAAGTTTTAGGCTTCCATTGACTACCTTTTCCTACCTGCTGTGTTTTTACTTACTTACATATGAATTCTGCTGATGTTACATTTTCTTTTCCTGGTTTTGGGAAGTAGTTATATAAATTAATAAAAAAAATCAAAAAAATTCTTCCTATTTTCCTCCCGTACAGCTAAATGTTCTCAGATATAGGCCAGAACTGCAGCATTCCCAGGCATCAGAGGTCAGGCTATACCTCAGCAATGCCAGCCACAAAGCAAAGGGAACAAGGTGTTTTTACAAGGCTTATATTGGGGTTTTTTTTTTTCAAAAGGATGAATGTTGTGAAATGCTCAGCATCACTTTTTTTTTGGAAGCAAAAATGAAATTCCGGAAGGTGGATCAGGAAAACAGTTCTCTCCTGCCTTGGGTCTGTGTCTCCTGGCATTTTTGTAGCTGGGAGTGAATGTGATATCTGCATTGTAACGGTGATGGCCATAGGGCAAAATCCAAAATTCTTCTGCAGTGCCTTCTCACGGGATTTTAATGGAGGCTGGGTCTCGCCTCTCTATTTAAGTCGAATCTGATGTGGACTCCTCTGAGTGAAGCACTGTTTAATTAGTCAGATGATATATTGGGATAGACGTTTTCTGTGTACATAGGGACAGGAGCGCACGTCCCCTCATCAGTCTCACTGCGTGTTAGTGGAGCATGTGCCCATCCATCCTTGCTGCTCCCACCCATGCCTTTGAACTTCCACCATCAATACTTGTCCTCCGTTCCAGCTGAGCTTCCCTGAAACCTATTGCTCAGAGAGACTGTTGCACCTCGAGATACAAATCCAAAACCAGGCTCAGCTCTTTGCTCTCTCAAGTCATCTATGCATCGGTGTGATTCTAAAACCAGGCTCGTGAGAGTGAATTCTACAAATTACACTGTGATGTTTTTGAAGGCTGTTAAAGGGTTTTACAAAAATATTTGGGGATTTATGCCTCATGAACTACGTAATCTCAAATTAAATAGATACTGTATTAAGGCATCAAAGCAACAGCTTTAATCTGTTTTCCCTGTTTCAATAGTTTAAGAGCTGAGCCTTATCAGAAACAGCTGCTGCTAATGACAGCCTAACATTCACTATATATTTTCCATTATTTTTAGCTCCTGCATTTATCTCCTGTAACCTATTTAACCTATTTGTAAAGAGTGACAGTTTTGCTGGTGCCTGACGGAGAGGAAGCGCAAATTCACTTGTTTTGTGCAGCCAGCTTACATATTTAAAAGTTTATATTGTGGAACTGGTACCTGGTGATACTGCAGAAAAAAAGTAACTTGATGTTTACCTGCAGTATGAGTCAGATGGAACTTTAAAAATTCCTCCTGTAAGTGCAATCCAGGGATTAAATATACACATGGCTATGTCTTAATTTGTAGGTCTTTTTGCCTAGGTTTGGAACAGGTGGTATTAAATTCATATGGTTGCAGCTATCTGTAAAAATGGTCTTTAAACCAATTTTCCCCTGCCGAAAGAGCTGGGAAGTAGGGAACTTTGCCCCACAACCCTCATTTACAAAAGGGTAGGGAAGACCCAGTTCCTTGTTTTATGACTTCTCCCAGTACATATTGGGTCAGAGTTGGAATATTTACTGCACAGCTCCTGGAACTTTTGATTTTCCGCCTATTTATCTGGGGAAGGCTGATGGGGCACCATGCAAAGCCTTGGCAGTGCAGAATACCTTACAGGTTTGGTGGTTTATGCTTAATGTCTAAAATAGGAAATCGTATGAGTCTATGTGAAATGAAAATAAGGGGGACTTCAATGTTATTTGGACATGATTTGAGGCTTATGGTGATGTATTTCAAACCCCGGCATCATGGTAAAAATATAAATGTCGAGACTGCATGATTAGAGAAGCAAATCCTGTTGTCTTGTCTGCAATATTTCTTGTGTTTGGCTCAACTCTAATGAGGGTGAACTTTTGTTCATTTTGTTTTGATTCTGTTTTGATGATGCTGTATAGTACCCCAAGCACCTCAGTCATGCCAACGGGGCTTTATAAATAAGTTATTAATTATTATTTAGGTATATTAAAAAGATGAACAACTTCAGAAGCAAAAATAATTTTCCCACTTAGAATTGCTTTCCTAGAAGAAGTCCGATTAGTAAAATGTTTCATGAATTTTTAACTGCTTTTAAGATGATTTAACAGTAGGAATCAAGCAGAGAAACCAGCATCATGGGATCTGTCTCCTCTCTAAAGAATCCCGTAGCAAGCTCTCTGCAGGACACAGATGGTCTGTGGGCCAAACTTTCAGAACCAAAGCACTAATTAATCAAGAGAAGTAAGACAGCACCATCAGTCATTTTGGAGAGCTCATTCTTTCATTCACAGAACTCTGACATTGGTTTCTCATTAAAAAGAATATACCCTTTAAGAAATACTTTAAAAAGCAATCGTCAGTTCTCAGTGGAACAAACTTTAATAGATCTTAAAGGTTCCCGGTAGAAAAAATTACCTTTTTGTCAAACTCAGACCAGCAATGAACGAGTGGAAATTCTGCTTTATATCATGCAACCTCGACACCGTATGACAGCAGAATAAGGTGCTAATCAGCTCAAGGCACCTATTTTGGAAAGCTCCTGTGCCAGTCACTGTCTGGCTCCCTAATAAATGAAAGGGAAACTTGAAGAAAAAAAATTGGCTTATTCATTTTGAACTATCCCACCACAAGCTGGCCTATCGCAATTATAAAACATGTGGAAAATACAAGGTTAGAAAAGGAAGGAATAAGGGACAGAAAAAAAGGATAAAGAAATAATAAAGAATTATTAGATCGATAGAAAACGTTTAAAGTATTCATATAAGAATAAACACGAGTAATTTTTTTCAGAGACTAACCAAAGTGTTTTTAAGACTTCGCTTTCAATGGCTTCTTTCCGTTTGGCCTTCGGTTTGGTCCTGTATAGTTCCCAAGATAACTAGCAGAGACTTATTCCTCCGTCAGCAAAGGAAAAGGAATAAATCTGATGAGGTGGTGAGTTCGGCCCGGCATCCTGTGGGAGCAAGCAGTCAGTCATAGGTTAATACTCACACTGCAGTTGCTTCTACTTCTTGTGTGTGTACCTGGCTTCCTGCTGACAGTGCTTTTACCCAAATTAGAGTGGAATTGAAAGCAATAGAATATTTTGAAGGTTGGGACACTTGCCATATTATTTTATTTTAATTTTAAATGGCTCTTGCCAGCAGAGTGTGTAATGGACATAGATCATTTGACACTGCATTTTGTCACGCAGGAGCCTAACCTGAGAATCTGGATTGAGAGCAGAACATTTCTTTCCAAGACTGCCTTAAAACAAGCCTGCGTGCCATAAGCTGGCCGTGGAAACCTCCAAAGCACAAGGGTGGCTGCCTGTGGCTCCTTGTTGCACATAGACCCACATGCTCCCTGTGAGGGAAACTTCACTGCTTCTCATTGCTCCCTTCTGCATTGTACCATGAACTCTGGCAGTCAACAGGGTTAGGGAATAGACAGCCTGTGAGAGACCTGCACAGGGAGGATAAAGTTTCCCAAGAAACTGTCTTTTTTACTTTCCTTCCTTTGGAGGAGCACCAGTCATCTTTCTTCAGCCTAATAGGAGAAAGAAGTTGAATCTGAGTGTCCATACTGGGACATAGCATTCAGGCCATCTGACCAGTTGACCTGAGAAAACTAACCCAAAAGTTACCTAAGCATTCCCCAAAACACATTATCACCCACTTTCCGTCTCTCACACTCTATAGTGACCATAGATAACCTCACAACCCAGACCCACTACTGAAATGCATATTTATGCTGCTTTAAAAAAAAACCCTACATGACTAGTGTGCACCTGTGTTTTGACAGTTGATAATATTTTTCAGTTTGCATCTGTCATGAACTCATTTTTATCTGGATGCTGAAGATGTTCCCGATTTCACTTTTCGATATACTTGAATCACTTTCACTGGCAAGATCCCAGGGACTAGGATGACCCCTCTAGAAGAAATGGTGGTGACTGTCTCAGCAGTTTCATTGGAATTATGGTCCCAATCCCGCATTGGCTCTGAATCAGCCACTGAAGGTCAGGAACAGGGAGTACACAAGATGGACAGATATCAAACATTTTCATTGGCTTTGATTGCAGAAAGATTTTGCTTTCTGAAAACTAAATGTTGAGTCACTTTGACCTGACGGGTTTCAGCTATGCCAAGAAAATTTGTTTTCCTGAAAGCTTTTTTCCAGGAGGAATTAGTATTCTGAATGTTTTGCTTTCAGTTATTTCACCTGCCTAACCTTAATTACCCATATCAGAGATCCAGAGTGCAGAAGGAAACCTTTGGTAGCTTACCTAGGAGACCTTCAAGAAGAGAGAGCTGAGCTTTGCCCTGCAGCCATTTCCCAACTTCTCTATGTTCCCAGATCAATAACTAAAAGGGTGCAAAGCCAGTTGGCCACCAGGGCAGCAGCATATCTCACCACTAATGAGAGTGACCTTTTTACCAACTGCTTCACATGACTGAAATCAGGAAAAATTAGTTTACTCGACTCAGAACTTATGTAACTGGTGATGCCAGGGCTGAAATTCTTGCTCATGGTGTGATGAATACATTGTGGACCTATTTGAAAAAAATTGTAGAAATCTGACTGAAGATAAAAGGACTGCAACTGAACCAGCCAGATCCTCTGTAGTTTATGACAGATAGGTGAAGAATAATGATGTCTCCAAGGTGTCTGTCCTTCCATTCGGTGAATTGCACATTTAGCTGGAAAAATCACTGCTGCTGAACCAAAGGTCCTGCTGCTTACACAGTCTACAAAGGCCCTTAAAATTATGGACAAGAATATAGTTTTGTGAAGAAAGCGAGACTGCTGTGTGGGTTGAATGGTAACGTTTAAAAGCTTTGCTCACCCCAAAGCAGCCACGTCACTTCTCATTGGCTGTTATACTCAAGCTTAGGAATGAGCTTAGGAATGGACTTTGAGATCTTAATTATGTATCCAGCTAGATAGATAATCAATCCATTCAATACTAAACACTCATAAAATAGCTGAAATATTTATGGCATATTGTAAATAAAAGCCAAAGGGGAATTTTATGCCACTTATGTATTATCTTATGTGATAAAAATATATTTCCAAAGAAAAAAAAATAAACTAAAAGTGCTAAAATTAAATTTCAAAGTGAATTGTACTTTTTTCTTGCATAAGGATAACACAGCTTTCACGTAAAATATAAATGAGCAGGTCCCGTCCTAAAAAAGTAAAATACAAAAAATTAAATCCACGAAAAAAAATCTTCCTTTGCCTTATATTATCCAGGCGATCATCATTATTTAAGGGTAAGTTTTAATAGGAATTTTTCCACACCTTGTCTTTCAGGAGTTGTCTTTTTAAAATCGCCAGAAATAGCAAATAATCTTAGTGTGCATAACTGGTAAAACTCATCTCGATGGGTTTTGCTAGGCAATTTTTTTTCATTTTTCCCTTCAAATACTTTAAAAAAGCCCTGAATGAGTATACAATGTAAAGTAACGAGATTTCTTTAACCCATATCCTCTCCTTATTTCTGGGACTATACAGGCAATAAAGTGTGTGTTTGTAACAGCAAGGAAAGTCCGCTCTGCTTGAGCTCCACTATTAAATTCCCCCAAATGATAATTTAGAAAAATATAAGAAATTTAAAAAGGCATTATACTTGTTTAAGAGCTCTGGCCTTATCTGGTACCCTTGGGATCTATTGAATCCCAACGGCCTTATACATTTTCACAGAATCGTAGAATCATAGAATCGTAGTTGAGGTTTTCTAAACTCTACGTATGGTAAAGAAGTGTCTGACCTTAATGGTTCATGAATAATCAAGATACATAGCATTTTTCCCTTTAAAATTCAAATCTTCTGTGAGTACAACTTAACAATGTGTTCAGGGCACTAGAATACATTAAGGGTTGTCTTTTAGGTGAACATATAAAAATATGTCCTTATTTCAGCTAAGTACAAAATCTATCGTTTGATGAAAGTATCTCCCAAAGCTCACTGTTAAAAAACAGCCCTAAATGAACAATTCAGAACAGAAAATTTTCTTGGGTCAAGAAGGAATAGGAATAGGATTTTGAATTAGATGTTGGCGTTTGATATACGTTTCTCAGAGTGACATTCCGGAGTAAACCAGCTCCACTTTAACCTACTATTGCACGGCCAGAAGCTCCCTTTGAATCACCACGCTGAGAAACAAACCTCCACTCTCTACATCTGATTTAGAGTCCTGCTTCCTCTTAGAGAGCTTTCTGGACTCTGCAGCTTTCTCTGGCCAAGATCTCCTGTGGTGGTTATAAACTCAGAAACTCTTAAAACATAAGCTGATAGACTGTAACTATGATTTTTATTATAATTGATTTTTCTTGGTAAGAGGATGGTGTCTCCCAGTAATTCTAAGACCTGCCTACTTGGCACAATGTCTTTTTTCAAACTTTCAGTCAGCTTCACATTCAATCGGTCTTACATTTAACATAAAGACATTCTGTCAGCTTCCTCTCTCCCCAGATGTCTCAAAGTTTGTGAATTTTAAGGGGCCGTACCACCCATCAGATTCTTTCTTAATCTTCCCTCACCAAAACTCCACTGCCTCAACCGGTTCCCCATCTTTCATTGATTATGGTGCCCCCAGACTCTCCCATCTGAGTAAGAACCACCAAAGTCACTCTCTACTGCCCCTGAACTGGACAAAGCCTACCTCAGGTCAAACAACAAGCTCATACACTGAAATATTCAGTGAGGCAAGAATTTTAGATCAACACCCAGAATCCATAGCTTCTCTGTACATTGTTTCAGCCATTATCTTACGTTTATACTTAGTTTTGCAGACTGAATTCTAGCGATTTATAAATCACAGGAAAATTTGGAGCTACTAAAGAGCTCATATGTTACAATGATACTTCTTGGAAGTTATCATCCAGCTCTGAGCCACAAAGGCCCAACTACAGAAACAAATTAATTTGGCTGGCTAGACTCAGGACTGCTACATAGGTCTCATGAGTGCTTCTTAATTAGGTAGAGCCAAAACCTCTGGAGACCTCAGATGTAGAGCACTGATAAGTATGTTAATGTTCAAATGGATACAAATGTAGAAGGATATAGTTTCCGTAAAATATAGCTGTTTAAACAGTTGTGAAGTATTTTCTGCAAAAAAAGCCCCAGATATGTCACTGCAAATCCATATGACAGCATGCCATATGATGGAGGAAAGAGTAGCAGCCAGCGGTGTGCAGAGATGCAGCCAGGAAGAGGTTACAATCGCATTTCTCCCATTGAGGAGATGGCAGACAGTGAGTCTGGTGCGAACTTCTGCTTCTCTCTTGAGTTTGGTGGATGTTGTGCTGTCACCCTGTGGTCAAGATTATCACCTCTCAGCCTGGAAAGCTTTGCGTGGACCGTAGGAAAATGTCCAGTTGTACCTGTTGCCTTGACCAACACAGATTTAGCGTGCGGGTTGCTTGGCAAGCACATGAGGAAAGGCCAAATCAGCAACCATGGACCACATCCAGCCCTGAGCTCCTCTGACCGCAGGGGTCAATGGGGTGTCACCTCTCTCTGACGGTGGCACCAGTCACGGTTGCATTGACACTTTGTCACTCTGCATGGCTGGCAGTCCTGGTGAGTGGGGAGAGTGTCATCATGCTGTTGGGCTCCAGTGTGCAAGGTCACTGGGCAAAGGAGGCTGCAGGCACCTGGCCACAGGCATGTGGTGGGATGGAAAAGTCAGCAGGGAAAGGCTTGACTAACCAAAATGCTTTGATAGCTTTGCCAAAGAGTTTCTGCTCCCTCAAAGGAAGAGATGGAGTCACATCACATATCACACTACCTCCAAGGACCAAACACCACTTTGGGCATTGCCCTGAGCTTCAGCCAGTGGTAAGGGGATACAGTTTGGTCCTACAGCTTGAGCCCCGATGTAATCTACATCAACTGCTGAATATGTCAAGTCTTCCCCATTTATAAAAGCAAGCCAAACTGAAAGACAGTTGACAGCCTTAATTAAAATAATTTTTCAAATTATATATGTTCTTTCACCTCAAAATTAAAATGATGAGGATTCATTAGTATTACTTCTAGAAATTAAAGTAACAATTATACATAGTTTGGGGGTCTTGAAAGTTTTTACCATATTTTTCCCACAATTTCTTTTTTTTTCTGCAGGATGAAATAAAAAAACACTAATAAAGTGGAGGGAAAAAAACAAACGAGGAAAACTCCCTATACTCTATACCTATACCAAAAAAAATCTGAAATCTGAAACATAAATAACTGAATAGATAAATAGTATTTTCTGCATTTACTGTCAGAAAAGTTCTAGGTTTATAATTATTGTTAGATTTGAGGAAATTTTTCCTAAAAATTAACTTCCTTTCTAAATTTCTTTATTTAGCTCCCATTATGTCTTTTTCATCAGTTTTGGATCAGCAAAGGAAAAGGAAAAGAAACATCACAATTGTTCTCACAGAAGCAGATGCTTATGAAAAACATCATATTTCCATTGCACTAATGTGGTACAGCACTTTTCCTCTCTACATACATTTCAAAGGGAAATAATAGTTGTTTCAGGGACTATTTTTTCCCCTTTGGTGTGGAAAAGTGAGAGTCTTCATACAACTCTACTACATGGTTGATAGTTAATTTGTTGTGTATCACCTTCAAAAACCTGTTGCCTGAGCCTTCTTACCAAGAAGTCTTAGCACTTCCAGCTGCTTCAAACTCCTTGCTTTGCTGTACTTAGACCTTTTCCAAAAAAATCCTAAAATATTACTAAGGATCTTGTAATGACATTCATATGAACACTGTCAAGTACAAGAAAGATAAGAAAGTAACTATGAAAGAAGGTATAAAGATTTATTTACCTATTTAAGAACATTAAGACATGGTATTTGGTCAGGTCTATACGGCTCTGCAGCAGATGTTTAGAGAAGAGCAGAA
>JAOXNO010000013.1:122304987-122319664 GCA_028565335.1 Limnodromus scolopaceus
AAAGACTATATTTCAGAGAGATGTTGTAGAAAGAGTCAGGAAGCTGTACAGTTACTCAGTGGTCTTAGAGACAGGAGCATAGCATAAACTCAGAAATATGAGGAATGTCCAAAGTGTAAGCCTGTTTAATGGTATCCATAGTACAGTTCCTTTTATTATATGTGTTGATGCAGAAGAAATTGTTTGGATAAAAAAAAAAAAAAGCTATTGAGATTGAAGTAATTCTATGATGTTTTTTAGATTTCTCCTAACGGACCCACTTCATCCTAACTGGAGACATTCACTTAAGTGATGGTCCCATTCACTCGATGATCCCAAGGGTCTCTTCCAACCTGGACAATTCTATGATTCTATGATTCTATGATTCTAAGTGGCAAGTATCACAGATGGAGCTGACAGCAATGCTGATTTACATAATATAATATAAAAAATCCTCTGTGTGAGCGTCCAAGCTGGGGATACACTGATAAGAGGAATGGATTTTATGTTAGTTTTGTGAACAACTTTTGGGGGGACAAGCTTTGCAGAAGCAGTCTGTAAATCACTAGAACAGGGAGCAAAGTTAGCAAGCAGTCTTCCTTGGCTACGTATTTATTACTGTTTTGTTTAATATTTTGGGGAATTCCGCAAACCAATGGACTGATGTGGAACAGTTCTCCAATGACCTTAGCATTTACTGTTTGAGATGGGTAAACAGCTGTCTGGTCATATCTCCTGAGATCTTTTTCTGTTCCTCCTTGTAAGAAGAAGTACATGTACACCAAGACCAGAATTTCAAAGATATTTGAGAACATAACAGAAATTAGAGATATATCTTTAGTCATAATGAACTTACATTAGGTGCCCTGCCTGCATCTTTAGGTACCAAAGTACTTCTTCAAATGTGAAAATACTGTCATGAAGATTTTCAAGATACAGTTTAGTGAAGTTCAGTGAAGACACCAATAGATTTTGAAGCTCATATCCATTTGTGCCGACCAAATTCATCCCATCAATGTTTGTGGAAAACGAACAAAAAAAGACACTTGGGTATTCACGGAATTTTGAAAAAACCAAAAATGGGGCAGCCTATTTATGGAGTGTTACTTGTTTTTATGAATCTCCTGTCCATATAGCTAAACATCATTCACATATTCAAAACACGTACCCACATGCTTACATTTATGGGCACTAAACTGCCACATGCAACTCTATCTCATGTCCCCTGTGATCTTTTGCTACGGCAGGATAAATTTGTATTGGTGCCTAATCTCTGTGTGAGTGTCTGATCTGTGTATGTGTAGAAAATATTTGGCTTTGGTGCTTCAACATGAATCATTTTTCTCATTGACTTGGTCACCAATTTATCTGTCCTTCAATGTGAATGAACGGGAATATTTTCAGCTGGAATTAAATGAGCACAGGTACTATGAACCAAGAGAAAGATGTCTTAAAGTGTGTTACTAATTATTTATACACTTCATCAAAGGCTCAGTGCTCTTGCTGTGCAACTCATAATCCTTGTCTAGCCATGGCCCTATCCATTTTTAACTTTTCCTTTTTTTTCCGTAATAGTCTTTTAGATAAAAATAATTGGGTACTTAAATATTTCTAAAGCTGGCAATTAAAAAATACTTTATTGCATAACCAATATATCTTGTGATGAATACATTATAGGAAAAGAAGACTGTCAAGCAGCCCACAAATTAGAATCCAAATGCAAGTGCCATGTCTTCTGCATACTCCTTATAAACAGGACTGATGTTTGTACACTGAAGCCACTGATGAGACAGGAGAAATGTGGTCATTTACTGTGAATTCCGTGTTCTGTAAATCCTGAGCAGATGCAAGAACGGGTTTAAATTGGTTGGGTCTCTGTCACCAAAACCTAAAATTAAGTACATATCAGGGGGACAAATTTTGTGTCCACAATTCAGAAGGAAGGTAAGGCACTGTTGTACTCTATATGAAGTGCATTTATTTGTTTGTTTTGAGTCCACCAGTTGTATCATTATACATGCACAGTTGTATTCAGCATAAGCTCCTGACCTGTAATGACTGGGTTATTTCAAACTGTTAAGGAAGAAAACTTATCCATCAATAGTCTAAATTGCTATTAGAATGAAAGTGTAATTTGTGGTGGGAAGGGATTTTGAAACAAGGTGAACTGACTCTCTCACCTTCTGTAAATTGCTGTGGAGCAATTACAACAGACCTAACTATCTGAGGACACGGTAAGGATTTGTGGGAGATAATTAGTAATATGAAATATTCAGACTACATAATTCCCACTTAAAATACCTCAGGTGGTCTGCAAAACTTTCTGAAAAGGCTAACAGCTGAGGGCACTTTTCATTTAACTAAGGTTGTACTACCCAGAGCTCTGTAAAGGGGCCTTGATATGTAAAAGAATACCCATATTTAGTCTTATGATAAGAATATTCAAATGCACTGCAAAGATGGGGCATGACTCTGTGTCATAGTTGCAGGAGCATGCAGCAGGTCAAAACTGGAGTCTGACAACTGCTTTCAGGATTACTAATGCATTTTACCATCTGTTGCACATCATATTAGGAACTCTCTTTGAAGCGTGGGCTAGACCCATGTTCGCAGGCCCTGTGCTTTCTGACCCTATGACTCTTATTTTCTGTGGAGCGGATTAGGTGGAACAGAAAGGAAAGAGTGTGTTCCCCTCCAGTATCTCTCCTCCCTTCACCATTACCCCAGCAGTAGCTCTGTTTAGCTCGATAACCCAGGGGCACCGCGGGCTGACTCTTTCTCAGGCGATGAAGGGGACCAAACCCCGCTGCCTTCCACTCACTTGAGCATGAACCGCAAGGCTGGACTGTGAGAGAAGAGTTAAAATCAGCCCTGCCTCCTCCTGATATTGCATTGTGATTGCAAAAGTCATGTTTTGAATGAAAATAGGTGTCACCTTACCTTAGCAAGGTGGATGGAGGTACCTCTCCACAGCCCTGAATAAGTGGAAGAGTTGAAAACATATCCTTTTGCCCAAAATTTTGAACTGCCAGACTCCAAACATCACACATTACGCTGCCTGCACACGTGTCTGATATTGTACCTCCTCTGCTTAGCTTTCTGGGGTGGCTTGGGTTCTGTTCTAATACTCTACGTCCTCCCATGCATAGTCTAAAGACCTTAAATGCCTAACTGTTGGGTTCTGTATACCTCATAAGAAGCCAGACACTAGAAAGATAGATATATCATCCATGTTAGCAGCCAAAGCCATTTCTGTGCCATGTCCCCAAGATACAGCATAATCCCAACCCCCTTGAGTTCACTATGACTGGACTGACTTTATGAGGTTACTTTAAGCATCAGCAACGGTGATGTCCTGCACACCCAAACTGTCTGGCTAAGGCGACCCAGTTAGTACTTTAAGAAAAATGGAGAAGTTGTGGATAATACTTAAGTTTTACCAAAAATTTAAAGAACTCTGAAAAATATCTACCTACCATTTAAAAAGGCTAACTTCTGGAAAACTTGCTTTTTTCCTATGTAAACCATTGGAAGGCTATTAGTTTTTCCTTTATTTCTGGTGCCCACATAAAAGGAGAGGATTGCTTAGCTAACCACACAGCCTGGCAGGGCTAGAGTTGTTCTATGGAGATAGCTGCTGATTTTCAGAGCTAGACGTCTGAGGGCAAAAATTTATGCAAAAAGGGAGAACACATTAATACAAACATGTCTGGACTTCACTATCTCACCAAAGAAATTTTTTCTGGGTTCATTAGACATCTTCATAATGGCTTCAGCTTATTTTCCAAAGGCTAAGCACAGTGTTAGGTGATGTTTTGGAGGAAAAAAGTGATGTTTTGGAGGAAAGGTTTTGCAATGCTATCAAAAGGACTTCCAGTATGATGAACAAGAAGATTTTGGCAGTGTATGTGATAACTCTAAAGACAGCCTCACCAAATATCCCGATACAAAACCAGTGTTTTTCACATTCAAATGTTTGGTTTCCTTAGGTATTACTCATCACTACTTCATGCATGTAGTGATCTTATTTGAAATAATAGCATTTACTATAATACACTATTTCATCTCACTAAAGGATGTTGATAAACTCTTCATACTCAACCATATGAAGGGTTACGATTATAAATTCAAAGACATCTTTTCATGATTAGAAGCTACTTATCTCTTGAGTGGCTCACCAACTCTGTGACACTTTTTACAAGACTGGGGAAAAGAGCTTGCCACTGGAAAACAGAAAAAGTGCTCTAAGAAATCTTCTGGCCTCATTTTCTTACACATTTTTATAGTCAAGATATTTTATGTCTTTGATATAGTTAATTTAGTTCGTACTTGTGCCTATCCATTTATGTTCTTCAAGACTAAAAGACCTGGTAGAAGTTTATGTAAGTAGCAGACTTGGCATAAATTGTTTTGACTTGAGTCAGTCATTGGAATGAATTCATGGATTGAATGTGGTATGACGGTCTCCACCCATCATATTCCTCTGGACCTGCTCAGCATGTTCCAATTCCTTTTGCTGATATTAGGCAAAAAATAGGAACTATTTCTACTGTTAGCAGTACCCTCAAGTTTAGGAAAAAAATATAGTGCAAATTGTGTACTTTGCTGATTTGTTTATCCAAAACCTTCTAAGAGAAACCCAAAGCATTTCCATCACAATAAAAATCTGATGATGTGAATGAAATCCAAATTTAAAAACATGGAGACCTATCTGGACTACTATTAAGATAGTACACTCTTGGGACAGAATGTGTAGATACACAGTCTTCACCTGCATATGTGTGTTTTGTTGTTGTTTTGGGTTTTTTTTAATATAATTGAACTGTTCACATTTTATGACTAAAGTTTCTTGGAATTCTTTGATCTTTAGATAACTTCGTTGTTTTGAGATTGGAAGCAATTTCCAACTAACTGTAAACCTGAATTACAAATTAGTAAAGATACACTAATTTATTGGATTAAATACTCCCATATAGGTAGGTCCAGTGGAAAAATCCAAGCTTGAAACTAAATATTTAACCATAAGCAATTCTTTATGCGTCTAATGCTTTGTACGCGGTAGCTGATTAAGCTTCTTGTCTGTATTCTAATAATGTAATCTTGAATGCCTGGCATATTACCTTGCTTCCAGATGACTGAGAGTGAATTTTCAAAGTGGTGCATGAGACACAGAGGCACAAATCCTGTTAGTAGCTAATGGGATTTTTTTGCACCTCCTGTGCACCACACTGAGAGATCCAGCCTTGAAATTTTCATTATCTATATTTGTTCAGAGATGATGTCTTGTAAATACAGACCCTTCTGAATTGGCCAAATGACCTGTGTTTGACAGGTTAAACCCATAATTACTAAATTGATCTTACAGATATCTAGTGTTGTTTCCTATTCCTTTTCCTGTTTCCAACTCTTATTCCTCTCCCATAAGAAGAAAACAAGACACCTCCACCCATCACTGTCAGCATCTTCAAAGAGAGTGGGACACATGACATCAACTTGATTAGCTTTTCTAGGAAAAAATACTCAAGCTTTTCATAGATATGTTTACATACATGTGTCCCTCCAAGAATACAAGTAGTCCTACTCAGCTAAGGTGGACAGGGGTACGAGACTAAATGTGTAGAAAGGAATAGACAGCATTTCAAACCCTTGAAATATTTACTGTCATGGTAGACCTGACGTGCTTTATTAATCTGTTTACCATAAGTATTTTCATTCTGTATCTGTCCGCTTGTGTGACTCCTGCAGACGCTACAGAAAAACATAGACATAAGTGACATATTGTCTGAGACAATTGAGTATTAGCATTTATGTCTTCAGTGTCATCCTTAAAACTTTTCTGCTTCTTCTTGTTTTAATTCTTGATAGTCTCTTTGTCATATGAACATCCAATGTCTTTTATTTCTTGAAAAACTGCCATGTCACATTTATACCTTTATGAAATTGTTGCTGTGGGCTAATTCATATACTGGAGAAAAAAGATCCAGTCTCTGTGTTTTAAAATGTTGTATGAAAAAGACATTTTGGAACATACAATAACATAAATAAGTCACAGTAATACCTTGAAAAATGTGTAGGCAGGCTTGCTTCATAACTCCTGACGAAGGACTTAGATTTTCAGGTGAGACCTAAAAATTCCCTTTTACCAAGGTTCCTGCTCTTAAAGTTAAAATCAGTTTAGTTTATACATTCAGAAATTCCTTGTTATTTTTCTACAAAGCAGACTATCTTTAAGTGTTTGCATAATTATACATATATATAATTGCTCCTTTTAAGGAAAATGCTAGTTGTTTATTCTCATTTAATTTGTTTTTAATAGAAAAGGATTTTTTTTCCAGAAGATTAGCTATTTGTAATTTCATGTGCACCACAGTACACATTTTAAAGCCAACTTCTGTAAGAAATGTTTTGCTTTAGCTTTAGAAAATATATTTATTAGTAATGGTAAGGTAAAAACTATTCTTTAACAGTAACAAAAAAAGGGTAATGATAATATCATGCATAAAACTTTTAACTATAGTACTTCAGGCAGTGAAGAACTTATTGTTAAATCAGTGTGTAGTTGGCACAACCCCCTATTTTTCAAGTTGATAAATATTAGGATTCTCTTTCCATCAGAAAAACGATTGTGCTGAGTCAAAGAGAGTATTCCGGAGTGATGTGGCAAATCAGTGGTAATACCGCTTGTGATTTCCTGATCCTCAAACCGTAGCTCATCCTGACTCAACCAAAATTCCTTAAGGAAAAAAAAAAAGAATTTTTTCATTCTGAGTATCTTCTTAGGAAATGAATGAAATAAGATGACCGTTATAAATATTGTTCTCCATATTTTCAGTGATTTCTTTATGGAAATATGACAGTAGCTGGTAACTTTAGCTCTGGTGACTTCTTTTTCCCCCAAGGTTTGAGGTGGTGGTGAAGACATAAGAGAAGAAGCAGCAGGTGACAAGCAGCTTAGAGCACTTTCTTGAACCTATGCTTGTAATTACAGTGACAAAAGGAAAGCTTCAATAATTTTGACAAATTTTTCTGGTGACAAGGTTCTTTGGAATTTCATATGTTTGCAAATGTTGTACTGATTGCCCAAAAGGAATAATAATAAAAAAAACCCACTAAAAATCCAGGGATTTAGGGGAAATTAAAAAAATATTGACTATTTTCTTATGAATTTCAACTTAGGAATGAGTTCATTTGAACACTTACAAAGGCTGAGCAGAATAAAAGAGAAATCATTGGGGGAAAGCGGTTTCAAAACAGTGTACAAAGTTTCTGATCAGTGCTGTTCTGATGTCTCAACCAAATAACCAAACATTGTTTCATGGTTAAAAAGATAGATATCTTACTATTATTGCATATCTTGTTGAAGTTTCCCTTCAAATCAGTATTTCAAAGCTTCAGGTTGAACTGTTTCTCTGGGCACAAATTTATGGTGGTCACAAGTAACTCCTCTGAACAACAGTTAAGAAGTTATAATGGGTTAAAAATAGGGTTTTTTCTGAAGAAGAAACAAGGTCTTTGAATAATCATCTCGGTGCAAAGTAGAAACAAATCATCCACCCAAATTCCACACCATATATCAAGGAGATATAATTTGAGCCATTTTTTAAAGTGTGGTTTATCTTTTATGTACTATTCAAAAGGCTTTGGAGGGGCCTTAAAATTACTTTTTTGGTCTTAGATTATAAGATTTGGATCTTCAGTGTGAAATAAGACATGAGTAAGAAGAATTTCTGTGGTCTGAGGATAATTCTTGTTTCATTGACACCTTTATTGGCCTACAAAGACCTGAGACACCTTTGATAAAGAACACACAAAAATATTTTCCATTGCTGCAGAATTTATAAAACCTAGTGTATAAAATTCTGTAAGTGAGTAAGATTAAGGAATTTTAAACACTATTACTTTGGGAAAAAAGGGGAATGTGGTAATTATTCTACAAAACCATGACTCTGCTGAAAATCGAAAGTTTTTTACATAGTATGAGTGTTTTTTTCTATGGAGGTCAATGGCAGTAGCATGGGAATCTCATACTATGACAATATGGTAATTACAATCTGCAAATGGTGAGAAATATTCCCTATTCAGCTCCAAATCATCATGGCTAGAAATTAAAGTCTTCAAGCAGTTTGAAGTTCTTGGATTTTTCTTCATTATTTTGTAATCAATCAAATATTAAAGCACATCTATGCATTCAATACAGTCAGATAATTTTACCCACATAATATGAATCTGCTCCTTGATCCTTGATCCATGGAATATCTCAGAGGGGAAACTCTCAACTAGCATATTTGTTTGCCAGAGCCGTAACCGATCCCCTGAGACAGACATACATATGCTCTATAGTCACTATTAAAAAAGTGTGGAAAAATTTAAAAGAATAATTTTATGAGATGCTGTCATACAGGACTGCCAAATAATGCAAAAAGAGCCTGAGAAAAAAATGGGAAATAAAATGCAAATAAAAGTATGGGGTGGGGGAGGAATGAAATATATATTCAAAATATCTTGTGTTGGCAAAACTCAGTTCTCAGGAGCACAAGTGGAAATTTTGCCTGTAACTGAAGAGCTTACAGAGTGCACAGTAAAGGTGAGTGGTTTTGAAATGTCTCCTTAATCAGTCTCCATCTACCCGAGCTTGGTTTTCATTTGGAGAAGGAGTAAGGGAAGCCATGGTAAGAGTGAGAAAAAACCCAGAAAACTCGGTGATTAACAAAAGAGTGGTTGTACAGAAAACTGAAGGCAGCAATACACTCCACGATTACAAATTCTTAATAGAATATTTGAAATTTTTGTAACTAAGAATAAAGCCTGAGTATATCTTATGAAAAACTCAACTTGAATGTAATTACAACTGGAAATTTTTGTTTTATTTTATTTTATTTTATTTTATTTTAATTTAATTAAGGCTAAACACTGATTTGGAAGTTACAGAATAACAGATACGCTTGTGTTCATGGGTTTTTTTGAAAGCTTATTTTTTGGTGCTTCCCAAAGTATCTATGCTTTCAGCTTGTGCTTCAGTTCCAAACCCAGGGCAAGCCCTCCTCAGAGGAGCTGCACTGTGCCTGCTGTGATTTGGGACACACTGCAGCAGCGTGCGTTAGAAAGTTCAGAAGCGTTGCATGAAGTGCAGGCACCACTGCAAGCTGAATAAAAAGCAGACTCAATTATCATTGACAGATGATTTTATTATGCAGATAACGGTTTCGCTTAATAAGGAACAGTTACAACAGAAAGTGGCTGCCACTTCATTAAGCAGGACAAGTCCAAAACCAGCAGATACTCTGCCTGTAGCTGCTGCCAGAATCTAAAGTCTGAAAACTCCCAATGCCTGCACAAAGGACTTAGCTTCTCCTAAACTGTATTTTATCCAAAAGTCTCAGATAGATTTTAAGGTCCCTCAGAGCATCCCTCCTCTTATTATTCTATTTTCATCTCTTTCATCATGTTCCAGATACACTTAAGATGTTAATCTGCCATCTTATTAGTTTAAGAAAGTTGAAATGAAAAGGTTTTACTATTCTAGTGGTGAGCAAACGAACATGTCGATGTTCCTTTGTGTATTAGCACCTGTTAGAACACCTGACCTTTTTTGTAAAAAAAAGCAGTTCTGCAAAGGGCTTGGACTCGCAAGTCGTTGACTTCCAGGTGTGCTCCAAAGGAAGGTCTTCTCGTTCCCAAGGGCACACAGATATCAGACACCAGCTACCTGGTGAATTCTTAGGAAAAGTGGAAGAGCGATCCCTGACTGTAAAACAAATTGTCATTAAAGTGCTCTTAACATTAAGATAAGAACAAAGGTTACAGTGTGTCTGTAATCAGATTTTCTGTGTTTTCTGAGATATCCTGGTGACAATAACAAAATAAACATTTTAAGAACGTACATCTTAAAGCTCCTCCAGAATGCCAAAATTAAAACAAAGGAAAGGATCCATAAAACTGAATAAAAAGACAAAGTGAAAGAAATATGTCAAAACAGTGTAGTTTTTTCCTAAATCCTCTGCTGAAGGTGTAAATTGTCAGTCTGACACAACTGCCAGTCTGGGCTTCTCTGGTTAATAATCATTTTAATCATAAAAATAACTCTAAAGCAATAAGACAGATGGACTATCTATTCTGAAATTTCACTGCCCCAAAAGTGATCTGTTATCCTTAAGGATATAATTTTTTTAAACTGTTATGAAGTGCCAGCGTGGTGGTAAAAGGATACCTGGGAATACTGGAAGAATGCTTTCTGACTTATTTTATGGATTTTTATTAAGCCTGACTTGAAAGGAAGATTTATTTTCAATTCTAGGGAAACATTTTAAGAGACGGGTTAGTTATAAATGGAACTGACTGCCCAAGGAGGCCGCAGTTTTAGGGAGAGATCAGGCTT
This sequence comes from Limnodromus scolopaceus, assembly GCA_028565335.1. Taxonomy (NCBI): domain Eukaryota; kingdom Metazoa; phylum Chordata; class Aves; order Charadriiformes; family Scolopacidae; genus Limnodromus; species Limnodromus scolopaceus. The sequence continues at coordinate 122,315,342 of JAOXNO010000013.1, forward strand.
AGCAAAGTTAGTCTTCTCATATGTCAGAGTATTGAGTGCAAAAATCCATGAGGTCTCATTTAGTTTCTTGCTATGAAGCTATGAATTTTCCCAAATTATTACCATATTATTTATACTATTTATAAATAATTGAGAAATTATTTGGTAATGGATTTTTTTTTATAAAGCAATTATTTATATAAAAAAGTTTTGTTATAAACATTTGATTAATAGGGGAGGTAAAACTGCTGTAATGATAGACCCAGACCACCTAAGCTCTGGGGTCATTCCAGCACTGTATGCCCAAGCCTCTTCTTAACTTCTTTCAATGCTTTGTGAGAACATCTGCTGACTCAGACCTCTCATTTTACTCAATTTATTCCTCAGATGATAAACAGGTGGTCTTGGAAAGCTGCTTTAGCCTTCAAAGTTGCAGAGATCTTGGTATCTGATACTTTGCATAAGGTCAGCTAGACTTAATTCACCTAGAACTGGTGACATGTTAGAACAGGAATAGCCAGGTAATTTGTACAGATGTTCTGGGGTATTAAAGGCAACAAGCTTGCTGTCATAAATTAAAAGCAAACTATTTATCTATGCTTCACAAACTGATGGGTAAGGAACCATTGGCTGCTCACAGACAGTTAGTTCTCTCTCCATTTGCAGACTGTGGAAGACACGTTGAGAGATGCATGGGTACCATGACCAAAGGGCCAAAGCAAGGTCTAGAACTCATAAGTCTCCAAAGAGCAAATTCATTCAGGTAAACGTTGTACAGTTTACACAGAAGGAATTCTTGCAAATATTTTAGAGCCTCAAGATGTTCCTCAGAGAAACAGGCATTTCCTTGTGCTCCCTAAAATTGTTCTTAGCTGAGATTCTCCAGCCTGCATGGAAAGCGCTCCTGTTTGATGGTTATGATGACGGCAGGCAGCAACTTGTGCAAGCACGTTACACTCTGGAGATTTGAGTAGCTTGTTGGAGGCTGTGATGGGGGAAGTTTTTTAAAAGCTTTATTTTAAAGCTCTTATGTTCTTGCCGTTTGTTAGCCCCTGCTCATGAGGTTGGATAGGAAAAAAAGATTGATGATATTTTTCTGCAGATCATATTTAAAGAAGGAAGAACAAAATTCCCAAACAAGTTCTACTTTGCCTATTATCGCTGTAGAAATATCCATCTTGTTCTTTGATACGGCTCATTTCAAATAATAAATAGATGCTTTTCTCTGGAGAGCAAGTCAATACACACTTCCCTTTAGCTGTACAATAAGAAACAAGGCGTGCTATGACAGTTATAGTTTTCCTAATTTTCGACAGTCCTAACAGATATTGATTGTGCACATATCGATATTTACATGAATGTAATCAAGCAGCTGTAGTAGCTGACTAGTATTTCTTGCTGAATATGTCCCATGCATATGTTATTTGAAGGATGTGACTCGTTTCTGGGATTACTTTAATCATAACCATTGTTGTTGCGTAGTTCTGTGAAGGAGTAAAACATGGCTTGTGAGGTGAAAAAGAATAAATCCAGAATTAAAAATGCAGGATGGCTCTGTGAGAAACCCCTGTCCAGGTCCATACAGCAGGAGGGTCCTCCATCTTCTCCCCATAGCCCAAAGTGTCTGTCCACAGGGTGTCTGTGGAGAAGGCAAGACGTGATGCTGAGTAACTCTACTGCAGACCAAGCACGCCTCCATGGTAGAAGTACTCTGTGATGGTCCCCAGTCCTCTTCTCCTCTCATTCTGCTGCCAGTGATGGATTATCCACCAATGAAAGAAAAAAAAATGTTATTTGGGTTGGCTTCCTGAGTAACAGCCTCATGTTCTGGGTCCCAGCTCGGCTTTTTTGATAGTCAGTGGGTCTGTTTTAAAACTACAGCTCCTGGATTCAAGTAGCTTCACGAACACTTAAACTTCACTTTAAATGTTTCCAGCTTTCCTGGTTCTAAAAATAAGAACAAATTGAATCTAGAAGTTCAAAAATACCACAAGGCAAGAAATCCTTCATTTACACCATTTTTTGTGCTTGCTACACTGTGTATTAGAAATCCTTTCCTATTCAGAAAATTCATATCCAGAGTAAATGTGGCTGTAGTTAAGATTCTAGAAGCTCATAAATATCTGTGAGCATCAGTCTAACTGTCTTTCATGCGGGCCTATCAATTAATGGACTGTAAAGATGCATAGCTGTTTCATGAAGAACATGTCCTACACAACTTAAATCTTTTGCAGAAGTGAGAACATCTCCAGTTATTTTTCATATAGCTTCTCTGTGATGATCAGTAAACACCCCTCAAGAAACCTGCAAACAAAAATAAAGACTGTTTTTCACCACAAACTATAATTACTTTAATTATAGGATAATTATATAAATAATGTGTTTGAATGCAGCTTTCGGTTTTTTCTTTGTTTTCTAAATATTATCATCTTTCTATATTTTCTGATATGTAAACAGGAAACATTTAAGTTTAGAGGAAGTGCAGGTGAACTGCCTGCAATACAAACTGAGACAATCAAATGATGATTAAGCTATTGAAAAATACCCAACTAACAGATAATTTTTAAGTGAGCAGCTGTACTTAGCCGTTACAACTTTAAAATGGAAAATATATTTGAATTAAATTCTAAACCCCCTGTATATTAACAGGACTGGTCTATCATTGACAACCATGCCAGAAAGTTCTGTGCATAGTTAGAAATTCAGTTTTTACTCCCAAAGTGTCAATGGAAGGGTAAAAAACTTCCAGAGATTTTCCTTAGAGCAATAATTTGGGATTTTATTACTAAAAATACACTTTTCTATAAATGAACTCTTTCAATATCCAAAGTACTAGAAAAAAATGAATATCAATGCCCAGCAAGTGAAAGTGGACAGAGATTTTAAATTTTTTTTGGTGTTTTAGATACTCCATTCTTGACCTTGACTTTTATGGCTCTGTTTACCATCTAGCATGTTAGTTGTGCAAGTGTCACATCTTCTGAAAGTCATGATCCTTGACATCACTGTAACAGGTAAATTCACTTACATGGCAGTTGAGTGGATAAATCCACATGTTTATTTTCACAGGCTTAATCTAATTTAGAAATAGATAAACTTACCTGCATTTTACCTGTTTACCTGCATTTAGCTGCAACTATCCTATGAGCTCAATGTACAACAGAAATGCCATTTACTCCTGCTTCAGGCTTTCCTGTATAACTCCATAAATCCTCAGATACTTCTAACACAATGATGCCAAAGTTCCCTGCAATCAGTTCCTGTTGGTACTCAAACCGCTCATATTCTTCAAGACTTTGAAACAGATTTCGTCAGCTGTTCTAAAAAACCATGCTGCTTGTGTAGTTTGCTAAATAACGATGTGCTTTCCTAACAAGTTAGAAAATTCTGATCAGTGCTAAGCAACAGGAAAAATTAATGTAATGACCAAATTAATCCAGCTAGTGAGCAGACGTTAACGCTATCAGAATTGCTATAGGACAGTCCTCATGCTATCTTGTTCTTTAATGGCATAACATCTTTTTTATAGCATAACTGTAAATGTTCCATGTATATATCTGTTGGTCACAATTTCTGAACTGAGAAAACTCATTTTTATTACTGCTCTCAATATCTGTATGATACATTGGCATATATGCTTCTGGATCCATTTTTTGTGAGCTCCTAGATTCAGTTTATACTGGGGTAATATCACTGGAAGACTTATTGAGATACATATGTGTATATATATGTATACTTTTTTTTTTTTTTTTTTTTCCAGAGCAATTGGCAGAGAAATCACTTCCAAAGAGATAAAGTCACAAGTCACAAGTAAATGGAAAACACTCCGGCTCCAGTTTTGAACCATAAATGCTGGTTTGTCATTGATTGCCAATATTCGGAAATCTTAACACCACAATGTATTCCTCGCTGCTATCTGTTTTATTTGGGCTCCTTCGGAGTCACAGGGGTCGACTTCTGCACAGTCACACCCAGTACAAATCTCCACAAACCTCTGCAGAGGTCACAGTTAGATCCCACAGTGAGAAACCTTTAGTGCCTGCTTCAGAACTGACAGTAGACCTCAAGCCAGCCTTCCTCCACTGCACAAACGCCAGGGATTTCTTTACTTGTGGATGGAAGCTGCTCACGTTTTCATGGAGAAAAGACTGTCATATGCCAGCCATGTTTTTGCAGTTCATTTACTTGTGTCCTCTTAGAATCATAGAATCATAGAATCATCTGGGCTGGAAGGGACCTTCAAAGGTCATCTAGTCTGACCCCCCCGCAGTCAACAGGGACACCCCCAACTAGACCAGGTTGCCCAGGGCCTCGTCGAGCCTCACCTTGAATATCTCCAGGGAA
>JAOXNO010000013.1:122338454-122355798 GCA_028565335.1 Limnodromus scolopaceus
TAATTTAAATCTCATTTGTTGCAAAGCAAGCTGATTTCTTCTGGCCCTTCCTCTCTTGGACTCAGAGATTAACTGACCATCTTTTCATAGAAAACTTTTACAAATTAGGATGTTCTTTCTTCCTTTCCTTTCCTTTTTACAAAATGAAAAAAGGCGAGTTCATTCAGCCTTTCCTCCTTGGCCACATTTGTTAGAAAAGCATTCCTGATGCTTTCTTCTGGATTATCTCCAGTTGGTACACATCTGTCTTTAAGTGCAATGCCCCAAATCGGGTACAGTACTTCCACTGAGGCTTCTCCAATGGCAAGTAGAGCAGAATAATTCCATTCCTCTGTCTTACATCCAACAGTGCTGTTAAAAACATCCCAGAATGATACTTGTTCTTTTGCAGCAGCCTCATACGCATTTGTGGCACGTTGTAAACTTTAGATCCTTTTTCTGCCCTCTTGCTACATGGCCTATTTTAAATCCTCAGTTCCAAGTTCCCCGGCTCCACTTGTCCTTTGTGAATCTCCATTTTGCTGCTTTCAAACTGAAAATGTTCACCTTGCTTTGGAATCCTACACGCTTTTCCAAATGCTGCACCTCTTCTTAAGTAATACATTGCTCTCCCTGCTCCATCAGTCACATCACCAGTGACAGTATTGAAGGGCACGGCCAAAAGCAGATATCCCTGCTTGAAGTGCGCTCCTAGGTTGACCACAAACCATTATTAAGCACAGTTCATCTGAGGCTTTTCACTGCATTCAGGTGCAAAAAGTAAAGGGAGGTCCTTTGACAGGAATAAATAAATTATATCTTCATTTTCAGTAGGATTCAGTTTGGCACCCATAAAAGTGGAAGAAAATTTTACCCAGGCAGTTATTACATGCTACAATATTACATATTACCTTTAGCCTGCATAAACTGCGTTGCTTTCAAAAGACATAAACGTTCAGAAAATGTTAAGTATGGAAAAAACTGTGGCTGAATGTGCTGTGTCAATGGTCTTGAAGATGTGGATCTAGAAATGCAAAGAGAGCCAGGGGGTGTACAATGGAGATATATCTAATGTAACCTATACAAGAGAGAGAGAGTAGCTTTCCTCTTTCTTGAGAAGCACTTTCTTGAGCTTCTGTGAAGCTTCTTTTTCAAGGCACAATGAAATTCATTAGTTTTTTGCAAATTTACAAGTTGGTTAGGGTTGGTAAATCCTTGACTAAGAATACAGGGCACAATATACTGCTACATGTGTTGCTCCTTTCCTCATCCAACTTTACAGCTATGGGTTGAACACAACCTCTCTTAACATTGCAAAATGAACACTTGGTGTTCAGGGGTAAGGGGCAGTATTAGGACACCTCAAAAGGTTTTTCCCTCCTTGGTCAGTCATTCCTTGGTTCAGCAAGGGCAATCCTTCCCAGCCCTGCTTCCTCCTAGACATCCCTCTACAGACTTGGTTGCAACCTGTGAAAGTGGAAACATACTGTTAGTGGTATCGCTGCTTCTTGTTCTGGTGTGTCTTGATTTACCCTGGAGGGGGCTCTGGAAATGTCTATGCAACTGTAAGAGAGGGCATGCTTACAGAGAGGTAGTCCTTCAGCAGTAGATTAAAGCATTACCTTGTGCAATTTAGTTCTTAGCATCGCTGCTGCACGAATCTGTAGACGTTTTTGTCAACCACTCCTACCTCCTGAATCATATTATGAATGAAAGAGATACAGTGACCCTGGCTGGTCAATCACTGTTGTGGCCCTCTTCATTGGGTCTGAGCCTACCTTGGCTCCCACAGCATATTATAAAAGCACCCAGAGAGTCACAGACAACAGAAACTGCTGCCCAGGTTTTTAAATGTCCACTCCTTAACCAGTTCCAGGTTTTGAGTGTTCATTTTCAGGGAGCTGCTGATGCCCTCAGTTACCATTCCGTCCAATTGGCATCGAGGATTTTCAATACATTACAAAATCAGGATGAAAGTACTTACTTAATCTGAGTACATAAAATCAGTGGCCACTTCTGGCCCTGGTACAAGTACAGAGTGGTATTATTATGAACCGTTATGCTTGCAGTTAAAGGCAAGGGGAGCAATTTATTAACACAAAACAGACAGTCCCTCGGAGGCACTTGTAGGAGCTGAAGTGCCATCCTTCTCCAGAACAGAGGTAAGACTTGTATCCACGCCGTGTCAGCTAAAGAAGTGGGATAAGTTGTGAGCAGAAACTGTCCCACTTTAGAGAGGGGGCTCACACCTAGATCAGGTAACCACATCAATACAGAGTATTTAATAGCTACTCTGGGCTGAACAATACTCTCTAATATCAGGTACCGACCAAAATAGCCCAGAGAGAAAATATACCTTTTTTTTACTTACATATTATGCAAGAAAAATGTTATTTCTCAATATTGCCTTTTTAAACACGATGCGTTTAGCTGTTAAAAAAAAATCTGTGCCGAAAAAAAAAAGAACTTCTCACCAAGAATAAAATGCAACAAAAGGTAGATCAAGGATTGCTCGGAGCTCTCCATGGCAAAGCAGAGGAGAATGAAGCCAGCTTGGTACCTTGGGGCTGGCAGATCTGGAATTCCCTTCATCATAAGCACTGTTTCACTTCACCTCAATGCATCATGCTGGTGAATCCTGAGGTTAATTATTAGATTATTCTAATATACATCAAAGGCTTTTGGAGGCTCCTGAGTCTTCACAGTTTAATATGTTCATTTATCAGGTGCAAGAAGGAGAAATGAAAACTAATTAAATGATTTTTTTTAAAGACTTTTAAAATTACCTATTATTTTCAAACTCCACTCATTGGACCATCTATGTGATAATGCAGAAGCTGCCAAGTGGTGCTAAAAGGGACAAATGGGGTCCAAGAGTTTGCATGCTTTGAAATCCTCGATCAGTTGACATTTGAGTTTTTCATTTAAAGTGTGATAGCATCAAAACTTAGCTGGATATTCCTCAGGCCAGAGCAAGCACACACTGAGGTCAATGGATATCTTTCCAGATAGTTTTAGAAGTAATACTTCTTTATTTCCAACAGGTCAGCAATCCACACCGTTATTTAGATAAAGAATTTTTTGGCTTTCTATTCTAACACCATTTCAAAGTCACAGACCTCTGCTTTGAACTTCAAGATGCCTTGCTAACCACCATCTACCGACAGTATGACAGGAGCAGAATTCAGGAGTACTAAGAAATTTTGTGCAGCAATTGGAAAGGAATTTTTTTCTGTTGTTTTTCATTACCTCATATCAAGGGCAGCAGAGGGAAGGGGTTTCCCCCTTCATTCCAAGAAGAATATGCGGCTAAAAAAATGAATAAGATCAAAATTATCTTCTACAGGAATGCAAAACACGAGTGTATTCCAGCATGCATCTGATCCAAAATGTGGCAAAAGGGGTCTACTTGACCAGGGGCAAGAGCTGAATGAGAGAAAATTTTGTTAGTCCTGTCCGAGCAGAGTGACACAAGGCTCGGCAAAGCAGCAGGCTGTAAAAGGAGATCTAAGGGAAACACAGAAACACAGAAGCTGCCTTCACTTTAGAGCCCATACTTCCACAGAAAAAATCACGGAATCACTAAATGGTTTAGGTTGGAAGGGACCTTAAAGATCATTGAGTTCCAACCCCCCTGCCATGGGCAGAGACACCTCCCACTAGACCAGGCTGCTCAAAGCCCCATCCAGCCTGGCCTTCAACACCTCCAGGGATTGGTCCAGTTGGATTTTTCCTGAAATAACAGGGTACAAATAGAGAAGCTCAGTGGCCCAGCTATAGCTTGAGTTGTTTATTACTAAGGAGCACAGACCTCTGAAAAAAATCCAGGAATTGCAGTGGATTTTGTAATCCTGCTGCAGTCCATGGAAGACCACTGAATTCTGCTGGTTTTTGAAGAAAACAGGCTAAGCAAAAGAAAATACTCCCCAGGGAAATGCAATATAGTTACATTTTTTGTTGTTTGATAAGTGCAAAATCAACTCTTCAGTGTTTTACCTGCATTTTGCGCTATTCTTTAAAATGACAGCAAAGTTTTATTACTATTTATTACAAGTTACAGAGGAGGGAGTTAGTTTATTCACCAAATCTGGAAAAGAAACCATACAGTCTAATTCTTCATGAGAATTTTTTAAAATTTTTTTTACTGCAGCAGGCCAACTATACAGATATAATAGTAGACTGCGGTAGTTCTGAGGGAACTGTTTTAGGCTGTTGCACCAGGAGTTTATGAACTGAAGCGTCTCCTCAGGTACAGGGGTATGTAAATGGAGGCCTTTACAGGCAGTGAGAGAGGTGTAAGAAGAAACTATTGACTTGTTTAAAGAAGAAATCTGAAAAGTGGCTGGAGCGCTGAGGGTGAGGGGAAGGGTATCAACTCAGCATTTCTGGACACTGAATAATTACAGTATTTCATCCTGTGCATCCCAAATCAGTACTCACCATTGAACATCCTGGATTTAAAATAGAAGTGATACCACAAAAACACAATCTAGACCAGAATTATATATTACTTACTGCATTAGTGCTTAGCCTGCATGCATCATATCCATTCTATATTTCTTTATTCTGATAATGGATCTGAATTATATATATATTTTTTTTTTGGGCGGGGGGGGAAGGCAAAAAGCCCTTTCAGCTTTCTTCCTTTAGGCATTACTAAATGATAGTCTATGACTTCCATAGAAAGTCTGGTTTTTACTATGAATCCATCACCATTCACCCTGTAGCAAAGCCCTTTCCACCTCATGTCTCTACATGCATCAATATGTTCCATTTTAACCCCTAACAACTTGAGGCTTATCTAGTACAAATGTGATTTCCCCACTTGGAGCAGACATTCTGGATCTTGATGGTATTTCCTGTTAGTTTTTCAATGCCCTGTATTATTAGCAGGTTAAGAAGAAAGAGTTCTTTTTAAAAATCTACTTTGAAATGTAATTTCACTCTTATTGGAAAAGTTTCGTTTTTCTTCTTTTGATTACAAAATTTGGAATTGTTTACTTGTGCTACCTGATAGCAAACTGATATATTTGGAGATTGACTAACAGTCGTGTCTGATTTTTGGTGCCAGTGTTAGAACTGAGTTTTGCAAATGGCTTGTGAAAGAGGGTCATTCACAATCGTGAAGGGAAGTGTGGGGATTTGAATGCAAAGGCTGTAGAACCCTATATACATATAGATGTACGTGTGTATATATGTATGTATGTTACTCAGGGGATTATAAACCTCAGTGTTACAACACACAATAGCATTTTTCCTTCAGCTCGGGATTCAGAAACCTACAGTTGTAGGGCTGGAAATACTTGGGTCTATCCCTTGGGCCAGATGTGGGTGACTGTTAAGCAGCTGTAGAGACCCAGCTTTGAGGTCACATATTTATTGCGTGTAGTGAGTGCAGTGGGACCCGGGGACCTCAAACTTCTTTGTAAATGTATTAGGATGAACGCTATCATCTTGGTTAGGACAATCTGCCCTCTGTCTCTGCTGTGTTTAGTTGTCAGTAATGCTGCCTCCCATTTTTTTTTCCCACGGAAGGTCTCTCACCATCCCCATCTGAAGGAGCACCTGCCTGTACCTTCCACACCCTTCATTCCCACTACAAGCAACAAGTGTTCATGACACTCAGGGACGACTCGTTGGTCCAAAACCTCCAATCTCGCCCCAAAGTGACATAAATTTCTACTACGTGCAAAGCATATCAGATTCCCATACCACCAAGGTCTTTCCGAATGACATACCATGTGTTAGAACACTCAGCAAGTTTCTTATATTGCACAAGCATACCAAAAACCATAGCTTTCTGCTCAGGCCCATAGAAATAAGCAGAGGACTCATTTTCTTAGCTGAACAGACATAAATATCATCAATACATCAAACACTTTTCGACTATTATGCTTCTGAACAACTTTAAACTTCTGGATAGTGCACAGACAGGCACTTTATAGACAAGGAGGCAGCTGGAAATTACTAATGTGTGATTTCTACTGATCACACCAGCAAACAAAATATGCTCCTACTCAGCTGGCAATCTACTGCCTGAAAGAAGCATTAAACTCAGTTTCTGATTCAGTTCCTCAGTGGGTGTATCTCCAGGTGGAATTCCCTTCTCTCTCCTTTATCCTGCCAGATATGGCAACATACTCCTTTTTTACTTTTAAATCTCTCACGATTTGAAAAGTGCTTTAGTTATGCTAAAAGAATAGATTTTTTATTTTTTTTTTCTGGAAAATGCTCTGCATTATTACTTTGTGTAGTAGTCTTTGAACTGTAGATGAAGAAGTCACTGCTATCGCTCTGACTGATGACCCAGAGGCTTAGCCTGAAAAGCACGTTGGCAACCAGGCTTGTGTCCTTCTTCTCTTCGTGTAATCACTGTGGAGGAACATCTTGTGCAAAGGTCCGCGGTGTCCCAGGGCTCTATATTCCTGTGCACAAAATGGAAAATATCTGGGGAAAATACTACATCTCAGAAGTAAATATCATCTAAATGCTCAGTTACCAGAAAGAGTAGCTTGGTCCTCACCCAGCATCTTTGTGAGTGTGTGGAAAATAAACTCCAGAAAGTAAACTCCAGGAATTACCTGAACATTTCATGACTGCTACAAGCTTGTATTGGACAGCGGTGATTTCAATGACGTGTCAAATGATCCACAGCACGGAGGAGCAGACTGAATGCAGAAGTGTCTGTACAGTAAGAAACTGATTTGATGACTACATCAATTACTTTTGGGGCTAAGATTCCTGTAGGTTATTTTCTGATTGATCTTTTGGCCATCTGCGACTGTTTCCCTATCGATGCTTATTTTGGGAGAGATTTAAGAAACACTTTGGCTGTCATAAATCATTCAAATTTTCCCCCATGTGGACTATCTGCTTATACTGTTTGGGTCAGCTTTGATTATTCCCTCTCCTTCTCAGGCAGTAAATGCTGTTGCTGAGCAATACCATTAGTCACAAAAGAGCTCCCCCAAACTAATCTTGATTTGTGAGATACCGGATGAGAATGTAATTTGCCAGAAAATTCCAGCTCTTTGGTTTCTGTACATTTTTGTGCAAAGTATTTTTTTTTCTGCAGCATGTTTTTGATCTCCAAGTTTCCTTCAATTCTGTTGAGTTACTCATGCTAAATAGACTGCTGCAGCAACTTTTGCATGCTAATCTGTCAGATATTGATGCTATTTACACAAGATCTCATTTAAGAGCTTAAACACACATCTTTTAATGTTGCAGCATTTACAGATTCAAAGATGGCAGAGAGAATGGCATTATGTCACTTACCATCATTCCTTGCTTTGCTCTGTGACAACACAGAGTGGCAGCTTCACACTTATTTTATGCTCTTTTTTTGACTAAACATACTGGTAATATCAGGTTTAGTTTTATTTTCTGAGAGATCTCTGTGGAGTACCCAAAGAAATGGATTTAACATTCTTTTCAGCATTTGATTGTAGAACTGGAACTATTGAATCTTGAAAGAGATGGAAGTAAACCTCTAATAAAAAAATTTGGAATTAACTAGCTGCTAACAACAATATGCATTAAAAGACCTCAAAGAGTTCAGTGGTTTTAATTAAAGAAACCAAAGCCCCTTTCTTGCCTAACTCAGTATTACTTCCTTGGTATAATTTAGGTACATAATTATACTTTCCCTCTAGTCTGTTGTAGAATCATCCAGGAAAGCAGATCAGATAAGATGTGAAATGGGGAGGAGAGAGGTGGGGAGAGAAGCTTTCAAGCCTTCTTTAGTCATTACAAAGAATTGAAAATGGTACAACTCCCTCTTTTTTCTGCCTTTGCAGATCACCTTTAAAGGTTCTTGTTGTCATCCATGCACATCAATTGAGAGCAAGCTATTATCTTTATGGACTCAGGATGCTGGTTTCAGACTCGCAGTCCCTAAGCAGTGATGTACATCAAGTAGTCTTTTATTTATTTATTTGAATGCTTCAGCTCCTGAGACACCAGCCTGCCCAGCATTCTGACAATCAGGGTTAATTACTGTAATGCTTCTCTGGCAGGTCCTCCTTAAAACATCTTAGCAATATTGTAGCTCATCCAGGATGATGCTGATTGCTACCTGTACAGGACTTTGTCAGCATATTACTTCCACTTTATGCAGATTGGGCACTTGCAATTTGAAGTGCTCAAACCAATTTTTAGCACAGATAAGCAGCTTGAAAGACAGATCCTCCGACAACAATCAAACCTCTGATCCGTGGCTTTCTCAGGTACCTTCTTGTTTGTTTGATAGTCTAAGCTTACCTCACTGAATACCTTATTGCTTCATCAGTCTGAAGGCAGCACAACACAACGTCTTGTTTCTCATTTTGAATATTCATGTGCGGTAAGTCTCAGTTTGACTGATTTTGTCTAATTTTAAATCCCCTAACAGACAACTTTTAGTCTGCTGACAGGAAGGGTCTTCCCATCCTCCTCACTCGTTGTTTTCCACAGAGCCGACTTATTTTTGCTGCGCTTATTTTGCAGAACTCCACTGCAGAAGACAGATGACCATTCCTTTGCTATCGCCACCTCTTGGCTTGTCCATGCAATGCCTCAGAACCTATGACTGGACCCTTAGACTAAACCAAATCCTGACTTACAGTAGACAAAGTGGGTAAGCTATAGATCTCCTAGGCACTGCCCTAAATTGTGACCTATAAAAGTGAGCAGTTAGGAAACTCTCCCAACAGTTGGCAATGGCTAAATTTATCACTGATTGAGAGTAAAAGTAAGTTATTGTTGATTGTTTTAACTGTTTCTAAAGTGGTCCTTTTTATTTAGAATCATAGAATCATAGAATTGTCTAGGTTGGAAGGGACCTTTAAGATCATCTAGTCCAACCATCAACCTAACTCTGATAACAAAACAAAACAAAACAAGCCAAACAAAAAAAACCAACACAACAACAAAAAAACACATCACTAAACCATGTCACTAACCATTTAGGGAAATGCTCACCTATTTAGTTGCTTTCTTGAGTGTTTTATACCACCGTTGCTCAAACAAGGACTGAAGATGTGATCCAGAAGTAGTATCACTGTGCTCCTCCAGCCTTATAACTGCATTTTCAAGCTATTCATATAATTACGTGCAATATAACACAAGCAATGCTATCAAGTATTAAGTTGCAGCCCAGGTGACCTCTTTATGCTGAGCTTTTCTACAAGTGACCTGTGGATACTCTTCGTAGTAAATTTCCTGCTTATAAAATTCAGTTCAGTTCATTCAAATCAAAATAAAAGAAATAACAGAGGATACCATTTGGCCAGTTGACTAAACAGCGAGCGTCACGTAGGCTTTCAGTTGGGCTGATGCACTAGATCAAGACATCTGGGCTACTGATAATTCGACATCAACTACATTAGCAAGCCAGCTAAAGCCAATGAGGAGGATGAATCAGAAATAACTAAATATAATTGTGCAGGCAGAATAATATAGGCCAACATCTCAGTCTAAAGACAAATGGGTCTTGGCTGTATTTGTGGGTCTAATTAAGAAGAAAGGAAAAGTTCATTTCATGGTGCATGTCCATTTCTTAGGAATTAAATGATGTAATAATGACCCATTTTCATGTTCAAAAAAAAAAAGGGGAAAAAAAGCTGTCTTATTTTTGAGCTATGATGTGAGAGCTGAAGAATTCCAGGCTGGAATTCTCAAAAGAAACCCCTCTAAAACCCAATGCTTTTATTGTCAATAAAAGTCCAAGGGCTGTAGATGCCTGAATCCTTTAATTTCCTTTGTAAATATCAGTTTCAAGGTCCGAGACAGTTTTGATTTATACTGAATCAAAGTGATGTGACCAAGTCCTCTTTGTAGCCAACTGCAGGTGACCTGAACTGTGCTGGGGAGGTACTTGGATACATTTCAGACAGCACAAGAAAAAATTTTAGAGTAGACTGAAGGAAGAAAGAAGGATAACCAGGTGAAGCATCTATAATTTTTTCCCCCAGTGTTATATTGAGAGAAAGAGATTCATGACTCATATTTTTCAAAATAGGACACCATTTTACAGTCAGCTTCCCCAAGCATTTTAAGTCGGTTCCCCTCTCCCCACCCCAGGTCAAACTACCTTTTTTTTTCTTTAATTATTCACAGGTTTAACACAGTTGAATGTTCAAAATAGTTTGTACATGGAATCCTCAAAGATTTGACACACAGCTTGTTCTGATGTTGTACAATACACATGAGAGCATCATGCACGAAAGTAGAGTGCCATGATAAATGAATTTAGAAACATTGTAAGTATATAAATATCGTAATTAATAAGGCTCATTCTACCAGCCATGTTTCATTCTCAGGAAGACACTAAGGTCAGGAGGAAGTGTCTTCCTTGATTCCCAGTTGAATGTATACCATATTGACTTGTTTTGAGATGTTCTACTCTAACCTGAGAGAAAAAGAACCCAGAAACACAAAGCAAGTAGTTTTGCCCTAAAGTGTTAATGCTTATCTTCTGAAGACCAGTGCTCACTCTCTTAAAAAGGGTGAAGCAAGACTTCAGTTTACACACTAATGTAAGAAACATAAATTAATAGGCTTCTTACAAAGTTTACAATGGGCTAAGAGTACATAATCAGTTGCTATAGATCATCTGGTGTTTGGTAATCCACCCAATTCCTACCGTGTGTGTATTTTTGAATAAGAGTCTAATGTAAAGAATTTCAGTAAAATAAGTTATATCTTCCTGTAACGGGAGCTTGGGAACAAAGGAAATATCTGGGAGGAGAAAGAAAATGTATTTGAGGAACGAAGCAAGGACAGACATCTGCCACAGAAGGAAGAATGAAACTCATGCAAAGATCTAGTGTTACCTCACAGTAAATCCTGAATGAAGCAGTCAGGTTTTTTGGCCAATACTTCGATCAAAATATGTCTGCTTACAGCTGCTGCCTTTAGGAGAGCCTTTAGGAGCCGCCTGAGCCGCATAAGTGCTTCGGGGAAGTAGCCTTTAATCTCCCTTAAAAAAAAAAGTTGTTGAAGAAATATGATCACAGGATAATTGAGATTGGAAGGGACCTCTGGAGTTCTTCAGTCCAACCTCCTGCTCAGAGCAGGCTCAGCTATGAGATCAGACCACATGGTTCAAGGCTTTATTCAGTTGGCTGTTGCAAACCTCCAAGCATGGAGGCTGCATGAGCCCCTAGACTGCGTCTTCCACTGCTGGGCTCTCCGCGGGGTGAAAAAGATTTTCTTTATATCTAATCTAAGCCTCTCTAATGTATGTATATGTATGCTCACTGCCATTTTTCTTCCTGCCACGCACTGCTGTGAGCAGCCTGACTGTCTTCCTGGTGACCTCCTTGTTGGTATTTGAAGGCCCTGCTTAAGTTGCCCCAGAACCTTTTCTTCTCCAGGACAAACAAGTCCCGGTCCCTTGGCACCTACTCTGTAGGACAAGCTCATCAGCCTCTGACCATCTTGGTGTGCCTCCACTGAACTTGCCCTATTTGATAAATGTCTTTCTTCTACCAGGTAGCCCAAAACTGGACACAGTACTCTAGGTGCCATCTAAAGAGTAGTGAGAAAAGGGGAATGATCACTCCCCTTGGTGTCCTGACCATGGTGCTCTTGATACAGCCCAGGATGCCGTCGGCCTTTTTGGCTGCATGGGCACACAGCAGGCTCACAGCAGAGATGTTCTCCACCCCAGCATCTGCAGCCTCTATCTCTGCAAGAAGTAAACAAAGCTCCTCACTGCAGTATTGGTGACCCTGCTTGTGACTCAGGAATCCTGAGCTCAGCTGACAGCTCCAGACACGCTACCCAGTGGCTGAAAAAAATTACGCTAATCAGCTTCTGAAGCATGCAGTCTTCTTTAACTTAATGCTAGGGACAACAAAGGGCCACTTTCTTTCCTCCGACTGTATGTTATACTTTCTCTTAGCTTATCCCACTCCTACAGGTTTGGTTTTTTCTAACCTGGGAGACTGTAAGCAAGGCACTCTTTAGAAGTTATATCACATCAACTCCGCACCCAGGAAGTGTTCAGAGATACCTGAGGCTAAAATAGGGCTTGTTGAGCTCAGGGATAGAAAACATGCATGCTGCCCTGAGATTACTCATTTATTCTGGGGGGAAGAAACTGGACGTTCTTCATAGGTTTGACCACAGGAGCTACAGCTAAACCAGCTTTAACTCGGTAATAGTCTGCCTGGGATGTAAGGTATAATACCTCACTTTGAGCTGTCACAGCTCCCGGTGCCCGAGCTGTCCCTGCAGCACACTGCAGTCACTTCTCTGCCGTGTGGGCATATCAGTAGCTTGTATGAGATATATCTCAAGTGTGTTGTAATGCCTTCTGGGTAGCTGCTGGAACTAAGAATGAGCTAATATACTCTCTCCCTCTGCCAGACTTATTAGTTTAGAATGAGTGCTGTGAGGACTACAGCTACATGTCTGCCAATACAGAGATTTGGGTTTTGCAGTTGGCTTGGGGAGCGAGTAGGGAGAGATCAAATCTGCCTGAAAAAATACTCTGTAGATGTGCTCTACCACAATCTCACAGCTAAGTTAAGCTACACTGCCTGTACTATTTTTTTCCTTTCCCAATTAATTGTAAGTTTTTACTTATCTTAGAGGAAAGAAGAGGGCTTTCAGACTGAGAAGTGTACTCCTTTAAACCAGAAGCTTATTCTACATAATAGTTTCTCTTTCTTCCTTTTACAGACTTTTAGAGAGATAACTCCCTGAGCCCAAAATCAGAAAGTCCCCTGTTCATTTTAACAAACCTACATCAGAACTTAAACAAGTTGCCCACTGAAGACTGAACTCTTCCTGTGTTTACACCCACACAAGCATTGTCTCCGTCTCCCAAAATCCACAAATACCCACCCAGCTGATCTGAACTGAGGCTTTAGCTTCCTCAGATGCACAAGGACATGTCTAGATCTTGGAAGCTGGTGAGCAGATTGAAAGGAGGTGAGAGAACTAAAAAAGGGTCTTGTTGGGTACAAGTCAAGCTTGTTACAGTAGGTCGCCTACGCCACATGAGGACGTGACTCACGAATAAGCAACTGCCTCATACAGGAGTAACTCTTAGAAGTATTTTGCAGAAATGTTTTCTGGTATTCTGCTCATGATGGGGCGGATCCCCACAGCTTATACCAGTGCCATGTCCACAGAGAACTGCTTATCCCTCAGAGCGTTGTGTTTAAAACATGAGCCTGATGTCACTTAAGTGTTTGCTAGAAATTGCATGAATCTGCTGGTACATAACCCCAGCCTTGTGTGAAAATAATGCAATCTCTAATTCTAGGAAGAAAGTCTGATGTGAATTTTAACTGTTAAAAAAAATAAAATTATAATTTCTTGCTTATAAGTAAAAAACCCAAAGCTATCACCCAAGATTGGGCAGAAAACTCCTTTCCCTTCAGGGAATACAGTTGCTATAAAAAAAAAAAACCAAACCTGTTTTCAGTGGATTTCATTCATAGAAAATTTACTGCAAATTTCATGAACTCTGCTTTCTGTCACTGGAGAGGAAAAGCTGTAGGTTAGAGTTTGTTAATGAAACAGGACGTGTACTGAATAAATGCTGAATATTCAGCTGAATAAGTGTTATTCCATGACCATAAGATCTAATTATGTCAACACAAATATTTTAGCACCAAGTAAAAGGAAACCTTAATAAAATTCAAGTAGCTCAATGAAAAGAAAGTGACGTTGAAGCTAAAGGGCATGGAAGTTGAAATAAACAAATAAAAAAAGCTATATATTTCAATGCAGTTTTGGTTTGATTTTAAAGTAGTTATTATTATGTGTAAGACAAGTGTAATTTCAGACAGTAGATATTTGCCTTTCTCAGTGTGCAAAATAAAGCATACAATAGCACTTTCCTAAGATTTTTTGAAAGCTGCCACTTGTTACATTTTTTTCCTTCTTTCTAAAGAAATTAATTGATTCTGGAAAGTACTTGGCAGTGTTTAAGATCCCACTCTCACTGAGTCCAAACAGAATTTTGTCATTGACCTCAATGGATAAAAACTTAACTTTGCTTCTGAAAACCTTGCCCATAATAGCAAAATCATTTTATCACAACATGTCCGTAATCAATGACTTATTAGACTTCCTAGGTCTTATTTGAATTTTTTTAATAGCAGAAAAAAGGTTAAAAAAAATTGACAGAGCAAAAACATTTCCAATTTGTAATCTCAAGTGTTAGTCCTGGGAAGAGGTTCTAATCAGTCTCAGCAATCTTTCTGGTTTACATCCAATCATAAGCTTGATGTTGAAACACTGAGTGCTTGGAAGAGATTGCCAAAAAATGATTGAAAGACTAAGAACTCTGCGCAGGGTGTTTTTCACAAAACTTTCAAATCAACGATAAATTTGAGAAAATCGTGATGCGTTTGATGAGCCACAGTGGACAGAGACTTATTTCATCAAATGAATTTTTCTGAATTGTTTTATTTGCTCTAGACACAAACAGTACCAACCAGAGTCTGAATAGCAGATGTTGTGGTTGATGATAAGTTTTCAGAGATTTTGGAAGGAAGGAGATGATGTTCCCCATACAAATAGAGATGTTAAAGTACTTTAAAATATTACTGGGTAATAAAAATATAACCAGCAAGCAGGTCTTCAGAACTTGTCTTACCAATGAAAAGGGAAATAGAAAAAGCAGGATTGTGAGAATTTGTCTGCAAGTTTCCCATAGGAATACATAAGTGTTACTTAAAGAAGGGCCTCTTCCTGTTATTGCCCTGCAGCTCGATTAAATTGCTCTCACAGGGGCTGGGATAGGCTTTGCATGGCCTCCTCTTTCAGAAAAATCATCTTACTTCTGCATCTACACTGGAACCCAGAGTTTCCATATTTACTAGAATTGTTTGGAAAATGATTTCTCATTAGTAATTCTGAACTTGTACCCTAACGTATAATAAAACCTTATTAAGAAATTTAACTTCCATACTGAAATGTAAGTATAGAAGTTTGCTTTGTTAAAAGTAGCATGTAAATAAGTAAGATAGTCCAGGAAATGGCAAGCCTTTAAAGACCGTCAGCGCTCTCTTCTGTATTTAAAGTATTTCTAGCAGTAGCATATTTTGATCGTAGTTGGATCTCTGAAGCTGGCTAAGCACTTGTTAATCTGTTTTGTCAATTTGAGAGGGCAAGGACTTTGCTGTCCTCATTCCCGGATGATGTCTTTTGACTTAGTGTTCAGCTTATAGCCTCCATAATTTTTCCTCAGAGCAGTACTCTGCATGATAGTGAGCCATATACTATGTGTTTACAGCCATCACTCTTCCTTTTGTGTCTTCTGTGTGTGCTGTCAATTATTTCAGAAGTTCACCTTGAATTCAGTCTTTCTTCCAGATTTCATAACCTCAGCAGGATCAGGTGTAGGACTCCAGCGAGCTCAAAATTCATGTCTGAGTCAGCACATGGAAATTCCCTCCGAACTCTGGGATTCCTGCCAGCATTTTCAGTATTGCTTAGCAGCTTCCATCAAGCAACTTTGAATACAAACATCAGCTTCTACAGGCTCTACCTCTCCCATTTCTTTCAGATTTTACAATTATTCCTTACAGGGAAGAAGCCCACGAGCTGTAAGAGCTGATGAAACAAAACTCTAGAGCAGAAGTAAGGTCTGTGTTTCTAACAATGTGAGATTTGCATTCCTGTTTTTCCTCTAATGCTTCTAT
Organism: Limnodromus scolopaceus; assembly: GCA_028565335.1. Taxonomy (NCBI): domain Eukaryota; kingdom Metazoa; phylum Chordata; class Aves; order Charadriiformes; family Scolopacidae; genus Limnodromus; species Limnodromus scolopaceus. Next base: position 122,354,081 of record JAOXNO010000013.1, read on the forward strand.
TCATCTTAGATCACCGGCTTTGCTTTCTGTCTTATCCATTAGTCACACTGACTTGGCATTTCTAACATGCTCATATACGGACAAACACTCCTACTTACCTTCAGGGCTCATCCAGCCTCTTTATATGCAGTGATAACTGCTGGGGGTAGGCAAGAAAGAGGATTCACCAAACACTTCCCTTCTCTTCCAGAGAAAACTCTCTTGTGAATAAAAGCTGCCAATTCCTTCAGTAACGTTTGCAGCCTTTTTTATACGCAAACCAGCTGAAAGCATTGTCATTTGAAAAATATTCATTGAAAGGAAGAAGCATCTACTTTTAATGGGAGTAAATATGCAGGAGATTATTCACTCTGTACCAGTTTTAAAAAGCCTTTTTATTATCCTCAAAATAAATTAGAGGTGGGAAATGAGGAAGGAAGGGCATGGTGCTCACAGATAACTTGAATGTAGTTCATCTCTGAAGTGTGATGCTTAGGTTATCACAAGAAGTAACACCATGTGGTTACTCATATAATGAAGGCAAAAAAATGGCTACCATGGCTATGAGTTTGCTCATTTAGTACAAGTTAGAATTTAATGTTGATTAGACAAATAAATACTTTGTGTGTCAATCTAACATTGCCTGATAACAGCAGTTGTATCCAAATATTTGGCACAGGGAACAGTAACCCAGGAGTAGGCCTGATGTGTGGTCATTTGATTTTATATGGAGCCTGCATTTTTCATTCCAGCTCCAGACAGAGACGTCCCAAAAGAAACCAACTAAAATAGCACCACAGAGAAGTATTACCTCGCACCCCGGTGCTGATTCTCCTTCATCACAATAATCAAGGTAATCTCAGTGTTCATCTAGCCTGGGTTGGAAATGAGATGCGTATCCAGGATTCGACTCCCTTCTTTATTAAATGGGAATCAAACCTATCCAACTCAGAAGCTGCACCCTCACAGCAGGATCACGGGAGCAACACTTTCATAATTTTTATCCTTAAAAAGCCATAAATAAAGCTAGAAAGTAAGCCAGCAAGTATTACTTTCTAATCTAGTGATCAAGACAGCGACTTCAGAGAAGAGAGTCTATGAAAAAGGGAGGGCCCTACCCAAAGGCTCACATATTCCACGTGAAGTTGGTCAAAAGGCAAAATGCATTAAGTAGTTCTTCTCCTTCATCGGCTTCGTCTCCTTAGGCTACACTATTATGGGCCTCTTACCCTGCTCCTACAAATTTTCAGCGATTGCACAGACATTGCAAACAAAGAGGACTGGAAACAAAGAGGAGCACTGGCCGATTCTTCTCTTTACTGCCTGGGAATATGTTAGAGATGTGGGAGGAGAGAAGGGAGACCCAATCCCAAACACTCAAAGTACCACTTCTGCTTTCGGAAGTGGCTTTAAATAAAACTGGTGTCAGTCCCTTTGTGCAGCTGAAAGCCTCTCCGAAGTGCTGAGGCAGGCATCTAAGTCTTTGAAGAGGGAGGATTTCGGAGACTGGATTAGCAAAACCCTTCTCATGGGCTGCTTCTTTTGGATCTCCATCTGAAACTTCTAACTGTCCATGACCTAAGTCTGTAGTCGTCACCGAACACAAGGCAGGACAGACTGTTCCTGTAGCACATCAACAACAAAATACGCTAATGTAGCTGAAAGAGCTGGGGTTGTTCAGCCTTGAGAAGAGAAGGCTCCGGGGAGATCTTATAACAGCCTATCAATATCTGAAAGGA
>JAOXNO010000013.1:122364193-122390407 GCA_028565335.1 Limnodromus scolopaceus
GATCTTTAAGGTCCCTTCCAATCCAAACCATTCTATGATTCCATGATTCTGATTCCTTGTCTACCTACATAGTGAGAATGTCCTCTCCCCTCCACCACAAACCACCCTTAGTCCTGCTAGTCATTTCAGTCTTCCCAACCCTTGAAAAAATTCCCATTTTTTTCCAAAATCCACCTTCAGGAGCATCTTTCCTTCTCTAACTCCCCTGTGCCACTGGGGGGATGGCTGGCTGGAGCACTGCAGCAGTCCCCCAGCTCTTCATCCACACCCCTATAATTCCCTTCATCATCGCCATCCTCTCTGGGGTTCACCAGCACTTCCGACACCTCCACTGAGCTTCAGAACAGCCACGAAGCACCAGGAAGTGAAGAAGAGGCCCACAGCTCGAAAGCCTCCAGCATAAAGAGCACAAGCCTTTCTGTGTTCAACAGCAAAACGCCCATGTGGCTTCTGGCTGAAATATCAATTCGGTGGGCGAGAAGTCTGGGTGATGGGGATCTATACAGATGGACTTCTCAGGAAAGCAGAGCAGGAACTCAGTGGCACAGGGTCGTAGAAAAACATTAGTAGGTCATTAAAAGGAAAAAAAAAATATCCTACCCCATGAAGATTCATTCTGCTGGACTTGCAGAGGGAATTCAGCAAATGCAAATTTTAAAAATTATTTTAATACTGCTTGAAGTTTAAATTACAGCATAAACTTTACTACAGAATTGCTCTTGATATCTAGATAATTATATACTGTCTGCATCTCTCCTATTTTTGCATGTTGATAACGTACTACTGTTTTGTTGTAACCTGATCATTTTCCTGGAGTTTTATTATTTATAATTTATAATGTTTTTATTTCGTAGAAAAAATATTATACTATTATGTGCTGGACTGAATCATATTTTTAAGCTTCAGCAATTTTCAGTGCTTACAATTAATTAAATACAATGTATTCAAGTAGACAAATTCAAAATGGTACTGAATGATCTTTTAATGTTAACTGTGCATTTTATGGACTTATTTTCCTTGTATGCACTTTAATATTTTATTGTTTTGTTTTATTATTGCTTTTATGTGATTTCAAAACAATAGATTCCTTGGCCCATTGTCTTATAAATTAGATCAGCATACTATTGCTATAAATATTGCAAGTAAATACTGTATCTCTGTTAATATAAATAGATCCGCATTTCATTTATAGTTTACGATTCTATTACCATCCATTAGACTTTTAGACATGGAAAATTTTATCTCGGATCCATTTTTTCATCCATTCAACTAAGGAAATCATATACATATTATGCCATGTTCTTCTACACTATATTTAAACAAATAGGTTATTATATTTTCAAAGGACTCAGTTGTGTTTACTGTTCCATTTTCATGTGTTTCTGTAAGCACTAATGCATTTTATTAACTTTTAAAATCTCCCAAATCCTTCATAACTCCTACTGCTTGCTCTTAAATGCAACCAACACTATTTTTAAAGGATGGTAGATACGATATATTTATTTTATTGGAAGTACGTTTATAATTTTCTTCAAGGCTGAAAGACACTTTTAGAAGGATCTGGCAAATGGAGCTTAATTTTCAAGAGGGCCACACAGATTTTAAGGGACACGTTCCTGGTCCTTGCTGCCAAAGCCAGATTTTCTAGCAACCTCACACTACATGGGCACCTAATCAGCAGGCACATTTTCTAAAGTGCGTTGGTGTATTTCTACATCGGTCAGCTCCCTCATTTATAAAATACTTAGCCAGAATACACTTTATACCGCAATAGCATGCACGGCTATCTTGTGCCATGAGCTCATTTAGCTGCTTGTTTTGTTGTCTGAGAACCGAGCTCCTTAGCAGATTCTGTAGAGCTGTGTAATGTGCGCAGCGAAGATTGCCTCCTGTGTTGGTGAGGTCCTCTAGGTCACAGTCGCATGTTTGTTTTCTCCATCCAGTGGGTAATTTGGTTTTTAATAATGTTTTTGACCCCATTTGCAGATTGCGTGCCATAACTAGGAAGGGATGGGCCCTGCAGTAAGTAATTAAGTCTGCAGGAGCAGGGCTGCTTATTTTTCATTGCAGCAGATAATCAGAATGCTGTTGCTCAAGTGTAAAATGCAGAAATTAATGATCCTATATAATACAGATTAAGGCTTTCATTTTAAAAACTATCAGTGCAGAAGAACAAAAGTAGGGAGCCCTGCACCCACTTTGGAATTTCAATGTATGATATCTCTAACATACTTGGAGAAGCTGCCTGAATACAAACCAAAACGGAATTCAGTCATGTAATAGTTTAGATAAATGATCAGATCAGAACTCTAACTATGCAGCCACCCTCATTGCTACTTAGAAAAAGGTGTTGTTGAGTGTAAACATTTTCCAGTAGGTTTTGTAACTTTCAAGTTTCTATGGGCTTAATAAAGCAGAAAGATCATTTTCCATAAGTAGAATAAAGTTGTGTGTTACAAAGAACAAAGATAATGTTTTTAACACCTTAAAAGGCTTGGCCTCAGAGAAAAAGAATATTTTTCTAGAAGAGTGACATATTACTTTGAATCACACAAAACTTCCTTCTGTATGTGCACAGGCATCTAGAAACTAAATGTGTCACCACCGCACTGTAGTAAGTAGCTTTACAGCGTGAAAGCAGATTGGGATCCCATTTTGCCAGGTGCTGTAGAAGAAGAAAGCATGGTGATAGAGTATAAATAGTAACCGTACGGACAAAGAGATCACACCATATTTCTATTTGTTCTGGATTGAGTGCAGATGACATGCAAAGGCTGTTAAAGAGGGAGGTTAGACAGAAGCATCTGACGTACATAAACTACAGGTGACAAAGAATTCAGAAATGGGAAAATACTCATTTCTGAAGATTTTTTTTTAAGTGATGAAGAAAAAAATGAATTTAAAACGTTTTCTTTACTCCAGGCAGAAAATATTCTCAAATTGATAAATCGTTTAGTCAGTATCATGAAATGCCTATAAACATCCCCACATTTTAGGGAGGTTACTGAAGAAAGAAAGGATATTTATTTGTTTCCTGTATTATTTGAATACCAGTAGTCATAGACTGTTTTTCTGGGGTTCATATTTTTTAGGCTCTTTTTTACTTCTCTGACGAGGCTTACTGGAAATGTTTTACTCTATAAAGTCATCATCTTTTCATTTCACCCACATACTAAAAAAAAAAGTGTGCAGGTTTCCCCTTTACCAAAAGTCTTTGGATAGCCCTTAGTCCTGTTGCCCTGCCCCAAGGAGGACCAGACATGACCCTGCTCTGAGACAGCTCAGGCTTTTGCCCGTGCAGAACTCATTGCAAGGATGGGCCCAACTGGAGTCCAGTGACAACTGAGTGACCTATAAGTAAGAAATTTCATCCTTGTACTGATCTCTCAATTTTGTCTTGACCTGCTTAGAGAGGAACAAGAGAATGAGAGAACCTTAAATAGAAAAAATGGTTTGTAAATGACAGCCTATCCTTTTGCCATGTAACAATTTCTCAGTCATAATAACAGTACACATCTTTTCCTTTTCCACCAGAATAACTGCATTTACCTCGCCATTAATAATTCACTACGTAATCACTGTGGATTTGAAGAGAGGATGAACCCTACCAAGAAAAGAATCTGACACCTACAGTCATGTACTTTCTTCTCACCAGTAGACCTCATAAATGCCGTTTCGTGCTACTTTGCTACATATACAAGGAAGGAGAAAAACTTGAAGAATCAAAGAAGTAATTTGCACCTGTTTCCTATGTGATTTAATGTGTACTTTGACCAGTTGTTTCTGCTAGAGCTTGTGCAATCTCCCTATCTCTGAGAACCTACAAATCCCGAACAGCAAATCCTGCTGCAGATGATCAGATGAGTAACACTTGGATAGAGACTAAATCTGGAAGCAAGGTAGATATATATATTTTTATACCTTTTTTAACTTTAACCTTCATCTTCCTGATCTACTGACAATTATTTTGTTTTGCAGAGTTAGCTGGTGACAAAACTAGCAGAAAGTGTTTTCTCTCAAGGACTCACTGCTCATTCTGTCACAGTGATGTCTGAAATTCGTTTTTTTCCTGAAATTTACCATTTCAGTAAAATGCTGAACTTCTGTAGGAAAAGCACCTTAACACATCTTGAATGGTGTTTCTTGCCCACAGTGACCCTATCTCTATATACATTGCCTGACTCGGGATAAGAACAGACGTCTCTTCCACAATTCCTGTATCCATTTTACTGGCCCTGGAAGGTCAAGGCATTGGTCTTGGCTTATACATCAAAATGCTGAGAGTTTCATTATACTTATGTGGTCTGTCGTGAGCTCATGATTTTGCCTTGATGAACTTGGTAGCAAAAGAGCACCAATACCATACTCTTCAATTTTCCCTTTAGCAACAACACTAGAGCAGGCTTTGCTTTGTGCGGCGCGATCGATTCAAGGGATTTGCGTGCAGGGTTCTGTAGGTCAAATTCGATTGCTGAAATTCCAGAGTGTTGAGATGTCAGAAAAACTGCAAGCCACATTTTGAACGTTATTAATGTACTCACCCTGAACATCGGGCAATCAAAAGGTACGGCTATTGGAAACACATTTTGAAATGACTATTTCTTTAAGGGAGACTTGGTAAAAAGGCAAAGAGGAGTTTTAAAACAAACTACAAATGCAGCATTTGATGTAGAGTGCATTGAGCTAAATTCAGCTCTGGTTCAAATCCACCATGTTACAGAAAAGGGTTTTTTGCATGATATTTTCAATCAAATCCAGAAGGAAAAATATCACAGCATAAAGAATAATACAGACAGCCCTGTAATATCTCCAGCTCTCTGACCGAGACTGTCACATAGACAATTTCAGTCCTGAGCAAAAACTGTTATCACCTGCCTCAGACAGTATCTGGCTTTACTTATTCTTAGAGCAGACCCAAATTATCTCAAAAATCTGGTATACCTGGAAGACCCCTTCCTGAGTAAACCATGGCATCCTCACAACCACAGGAAAGGCACCATCCAGAAAGTGGCAGAACTTGAATAACTGGATTTTCCCAGCATGTGCTGTATACATTGGTATGGGAGAGGAACCGCTTCTTAGGGGAGGTTCAAGATGAGGGAGGCCAGCAACTTGAAGGACAAAGTAGAGGTCTGGGAAGAGGCAGGATGAATATGGGGACAAACTGAGTCTCCTGTAACCTAAAGCAATGGGCAAGGGAGATGGAGTGCGATTTTGAGGAAGGAGGAGAGAAAAGGAACAATCCCCACCCATATTTCTCTGAATCACCACCACAAGCACCTTTAATCTCACTGACTCTTTTGTTTCTCCCCACTCAGATGGATCTTTCCAGCTCTTTGCCTCCAAATCTGTCACTGCTCCTTGCACTGAGAATCTGCTTTGGCACCACAAAGAAATTAATTTCACCTGTGCTACGGAGAAGTCTAGGAGAAGCTTCGCTGCTGGGGAAAACTCCTTAAGTACCAAAGGCAGCTTTAGTTTCGACACAGAGGAAATTTCAGAGGGCTTTTCAGAGAGTTGGCCTCCAGCTCTCATAGAAACAGCTGAGATCTTCCCTTCTGGACACTCACAAGGCTGCAGTGTTTGGTCCCACTTGCAGCTGTTCCCAGAGCAATTTAAGTCTTAACAGCCTCAGAAGGCTCCAGACGCTGCCCTGGCTTGGAGTCTCTCAGTGCAATTTCGTGTGAGGAAGCAATTCAGTAAAACCTTGGGAAATGAAATTCCTGCTTTGCAATCTCTTCTGGACTGTGTACTCACCCCATGGACCTCCCTATGGCTTAACCCTGCCTTTTCCCCAGGTTGGAGCCAGGAGGGTCCTCTGGGACTCCATTCTGACGCTGTGCAGGCACCCAGCAGCGCGCCTGGGCACGAAAACACAATTTTGCACACTGTTTTTAATCCCTTCCCCAGCCCAAACTCCCCTCGGCTTTGCTTTTCCTTCCTTGGTGGCGCACCGAAGGTGGTTTTGTTTCCAGGAAGGCAGGGCTGCTCTCTGCTTCCTTTCCCCTCAAGGTGAAGAGCTCAGGTACTGCTCTTTGAAAACATCTGCAACTTAATCTGTGGCAGGATTCCCACCATCGTCCCCCTCGGGTGGCTCATATCTGTAGCTGAGAGATTGCCTGCTCGCTTATCGTTCCCGTACAGCCCTGCCTTGGAAAAATGGCTTGCTCTGGGTGGAAACCATTTGTTTGTCCACAAACGGTCCACTCGAGGTTGATTAACAGCCCTCTGCCGTTACTCCTGAGTTAGGGTTAATTCAAGATGATGCTGGGAAACCTCAAACAGGCAGAGCTTGCAGACTGAGAGCTAAATCATACACAGCCCGAGCAGAAGTCTTACGCTGCAGGCAGCACCTCCGAACCTCCGGCAGCCCACCCTGCAGTGGGAAGGGGGAAGGGATGAGGAGCCCCGAGCCGGCTCAGCCACCTGCTGAAGACCCTGCAAGCCAGAAGATGCAGAGCCAGGGACATGGGGCACTGGGGGGTCCTGGCTGTGGGGCAGCCTTGGAGGAAAACCTTGGAGTTTCATTGTTAGATACCATATTAGGTGCCTTTAGATTCCATACTTTTCTTTTCCTGTTCAACTAATACTCATTTTTTTTCAGTGCCACCCTGAATCTCAGCGTAAGGGAGTAGGAGACCCATGTCTGTGCCTCTGCGCTGGCTGCCAATGCTCCACCAAAAATCTAGCCCTTTCGTTCATTCAGTGTCAGCAGCAACTGGGCTCCCACTAAGCACAATGGGCTCACTGCTCCGTCTGCGGATAACTCCACGCTCCCCCCACCCTGTATTTTAGAAAACGGGTTTATCTGTTTGTATGTGTGTGACAGTGAAAGAAAATAGCAGAACACCTTTTTTCTTCTTCTCTTCCTATGTTGTCTTTTGTACTTTGAAAGAAAATCCAAAATAATTTCCTTGCGCCTATTTTTTACCATTTCTTCATTGACGATAACAAAGTTCTCATTAGGTCCTTGAATGGGAGGTTATATGGTTTTTGCCAGAGGGTGGCAAATCAATCTCTTTCAATTTTAGTTGGAAACATGAGCTAAACAGGTTTTATTGGATTTTTTTTCTTAATAAGCAGCCTCATTTTTAAAAAACTCATATTTTTGTATGGGGAGAAAAAAAAAGTAAACTCAGATTTTTAGCTAAAAAATATGGATATAATTTCCAAAAATGAAAAGAGAAGCCAGTTCACAGAGCTCACTGCCTTGCAGAGCCATTCATAAAGTGACCACTTCTTTAAGACATCCTTCGTGTTTTACTTTGGTAAAATTTCATGTCAGCAGTCACACCATATGCGAAGAGGAATTGCAAGAGAGAAAACATTCCCTGCACACTGACTAAAATTCAACACCTTTCACAAACATTTCAGGTTGTTTGAAATTGTTCCAATTTCCATTATCTTGTACAGTCACAGCATTTAGAAAGGAGAAAGATTGGAGTAAAATGCAAAGGAAGTTAAAATGTCAGAGGTCCCTGAAATAAAAGCAGTGTAAAACAAAGAACATCAAGCAAAAAAATCTCAGTAAGCTTTCTGCACAGCAGTTATAAATGAGGTTTCACCAGGCAGTTTATGTAGCCAAAGCTGCTCTGGGTTGGGTTTTTTTGTTTGTTTGTTTTTATTTTTCAGTGAGCTGGAGACCAATCCTAATTCTAACAAAACTTTAATGTGTGACAGAGGAAGGTTTTGTGCATGTTAAATTTCTTTTAGGCAGTTCCGTCGGTCTCTTAGAGCAAAGCCAGAATTTCTAAATTGTCAAAAAGATGCCAGTTTCGGGCGTCCTTAGGATAAGCCAATCTTTTCAATGAGGACAAAACCCACCACTACATAATAGTCTTTACAGGCTCATAAACCACCATACCACCCAAGATGTTAACAAGCTGGCATGTTTTGAGCATCAAAGATAGAGAGGAAACTGTGTTTACATGTTTGGCACAAAAACTAATGAGGAAAGTCAATTGGCCCTTTGTCTTGAGGGTCTGAAGAGCTGCGCTCTAATGTTTGGTTTCTTGGTTGGCACTTGTTCAAGTAATCACTCGTGGCCTGACAAAGCAGCACTTGTGTTTTATTAGTGGCCATGCTGAACTCTCCTGCCTGGGCTGTGTTGTCTCTCAATAGAGCGCTGCACCAGAGGGCACACTTATTTGAAAACACTAAATCAGAGCATGATGATCTTTGCCCGACAAATACAACCACGAGAGCAGGGGAAAAAAAAAAAAAAAAATGTTGACAACAGCTCTCCTTTTGTTGGAGAAAGTGAGGAAACAACAACTGGCGTCTGTGTGTATGTGTGTGTGTGTGTGCGCGCGCGTGTGTAAGGAGAGTCCTGAAACACCAGTGACAAAACCAGCAAAACTTTGCTCCCGCGACGAGACGCTCGCAGGCGGCTGCGTCCGCTCCATCCTTGAGAGCAGCACATCGGCAAGCCTCAAATGTGTGTTGCTCACAGGTGGGAGAGCAGAAGTCGCATTTTTAACGTGTTGGGTCAGCCTGGCGCAGGTGACAAAGGCTGATGAAGAAGTAGCATAGCCCAAAAAATTTCAAAGTCACTGTTTCATCTACTTGAGGCAGGTAAAAAGCAAAACCCCGAGGCATCAGGCTTCTTTATCTGATAAAACGCCAACTTTCAAATACTTAAAAAAGCACAAACTTGTCAGCAAAATTGGGCTGAGATTCGTGATTTGGGAAATGGGACTCTCTTGTGAAACTGTTGGTACTCCTTGCCAGAAAGATGATGAGAACCAACTTGCAAACTCTGACTCACGGTAACAGTCCCACTGACTGTAAAGACATAATTGCACGGAGACAAATTAACTGTTCCACTTATGACGTCTGTATGTAGGAACCTTCACCAGTCTGGAGGTGGGAAAAAAAATGTCCAGAGGGATACAAAAATGAAAAATAATGACTAAATTGAAGATCCTTTATCTTGGGCTATTTTGTTTAAACACTCTTTTCCTGTCACTTAGAATCTCCTACTTAGAATATAAAGATTATATAGAAGTTTTGCTACAAACTTTTACATGCCACCTCCATTTAATTTCACAAATTTAACCAGACCATTCACTTTTAATGCGACTACCTATATATATGTTAGATATATGCTTAAGTATCTCCAGCTTTGTACTCTCCAGCACGTAATCTCATGCATCATCTAAAGCTGTGAGGGAGTGAGAGATAGCAGGTGGCTTCTGTTTAAAATATGTTTTTAAAGGTCAAGAAAAAGGTCTTATTAATTGTTGTTTCAGTGATAACTGAGTCTGACATGAAATAAATATAGTATTAAGGACTTATATATGAAGAGCTATTTTTGTTTCCACATTCCAGTATATGGAATGTAATCATGAAAATTTTCCTGTATTAACTCCATGACTGTTCACAGTTATATTACAATTTAAAATACATAAGTTGGGAAAAACAAAATGTATTAGTGAAAGAAGTTCTGTTAGTTAAAAAAAAGAAACCACAACCACAACCAAAACAGAACAAAACCAAACAAAAAGAGCAACTAAACAAAATACCAACGAAACAAAAGAACCACAACCAAGAATGAAGTCTTTGAGTTTTCACAGTGGCACAAGGATGCAACGATCGTCTGATGGGTTAAAACTCTCCAGGTAGGCAAGAAGATCAAAACATGGCTCAATGTGCCCTTTCAAAAAAAATTCTGACATCTCAAACAAGCTGAATATTATACGCAGTACAACTGAACAGTTGCTAAAATTGTTCTGCCACCAAAATCATTAACCAATCTGTGAAATCATGTAACAACTCTGGAATCGTACCTGAAGAACAGCGAATTGTGTTTGCAGTAATTATGTGTCTGAAGAGGCAGTATTTCTTAATTTTTCTATGGGATTCTGGGCACAGTATTTGGCTTTCAAAGACACTTTCTTTGAAAGTTAATAAACATTGTCCCCAGCTGCAATCATGAAATTGTAGCAAGCTACACGTAGCAGATAATATTGCGTTGTTTGTCTGATAAAACTCCAGTGGAGTGGGCACAGTAAAGCATTTCTGCATTCAGTGAGGTCTTGGCAGCTGCCTCTTATCTGCCCAGAGACTAAACTCTGCCTCAGGAGAACACCTTGTAGGATTATTGCGGGGCGCTGCAAAGGACGTGCGACTTTGACACAAAAGATATATTCTTACTGTAGTCTTCTGGCTCCTTGGCACACTCCTCCCTCCGGAGGCAACTCAGTGAGTGCTCGTTTGCACTGTCCTCTGTTGAATACTTAGAGGTTCAGGATTAAAATCCAGTTTTAGGAGGAGCTAGTATCTTCCCAACAAAGATGCAAATAAAGAGCTCCATAACTTTTTTCTTTTTTTTCAACTGAGTTCGATATAGCCCTGTGCGTATATCCCCTTAAAATGTTAAAAAGATAGAATTTTGGTATTTGACTCTGTATTAGAGAACAAAATGGACATTATTTCTCTATTCTATGGCAAAGTTTCTTTCTGTCACGCAGTGTCAGGAATCAAGCAATCCCCTTAAGAGCAGTGTGGGAACTGAATGAGTAAATGCAATATATAGCTGACACCAAACCTTTTGAAAAACAGTCTCTATTAATTCAGACCTGTCAATAGTTAAGTTTACCTGCGAGACCAGCAGCTTCTATATTCTGTTTTTGTTTTCTCCTCTGAAATTTGCCATTTATTTCAGCAATTACAACATGTTTTTTCAAACATTTCACAAACCTTTCCTTGTCTTAAGGGAAACAGCATAGTATTCCCCACTGGCTCAGGGATTATTATTAACTCCTGCACTGTAGTGGTGTGAATTACACTTTAAAACATAAATAAGGCATGTAGCAGATAAAACAGCATAAAGAAATTTTCACTATTTCTTCCAAATTTAGTTTCAACTGGTAATCAATTTCTTAAATTTCTACACTTTTTGCTCCCACTGTTTCTGTGTGTCGGATGATTTAAGAATTATTCCAGTCATTTTTGATAACTATGTATTACAGATACTATTTGTTGGTTTATAAAAGACTAATTGCATAGTGCTTCATATGGACAGCTTAGATGCATTTATTTTATGAACAGGAATTATACATTGATTATTGTTTCATTCTGACAATACTAGTCAGAATTAAGTAGTGCCTGTAGAAGCTCTACTGAGAAACCTGCAGACTAGAGCAGTTGCAAAAGATGAGAGAAATTAAATATGTTAACCCCAGCTTTAACTTTCTATAAAATATACTTATTTCTTATTTCCCTAATGTTTAATTTTTCCCAAACATTTCCAGGGAAAACATTGGGTTTCTATTTTTTTCATTGAAAAACAAATCTCCTATTTTCAACTGATGTGTTTATAACCAGCTAATATGGTATGAGCACAGACACATGGAAATTATTTGCTTTATAAATTAATTTTTTTTAAAAATTGTATTATTGAAAGGTAATCTTTGTGGTAGTATTAATACAAGGTATATTCAGTAAAGGCAATGTCTTCAGCACCCACACCTCTAAACACTCCTTGCTAGTACAAAAAAGAGTTTTTTATCTTTAAAGTTTTTTACCTTTTAAAAGACGGGAAACAGAATCACCCCATTTCAATGTGAAGCTCGTAACTGAGTGTAGCACTTTGCAATACAAGTTATTTCCTAGAAGTTAAATTTATGACATGCTGGACTAAAGTGAGTGAGGAAGTGGTATCACACTATCACACTGTGACAGATACCTATAAAGGATGTGATTCTGCAGCACCGCCAGCAGAATTATGAAGAATAGGAAATGTTTTCAGGAATGGCCATTTTTACCCTAAACCTTCATGGAGTTTAGAGACACAGGAAATTCAGTGTTCAAAAAGTAAATGTGAAAAATATCTATTTCATCTGTGCTGTTTACGCCAATGGAAAGATAGGTTCACCATGACAGCAGAATTATACAATACAACTCTTTCCTTAGGCTTTCATTGTTAGAAATATCTCTGTGCAGAATAACAGATAAAGTTAGCACCAGTATGTTTTCTAATAGTGAATCTTCTGCAACAGGGCTCTAGCCATTATTATAAATATGAATGCCTCCAAGGATATATTTGTTCTTGGACACAGTTGGTAATGCAGCACCTGAATCAAATGAAAATAGGAATAAAATATTGGTAGATCATCCAAAAATCAATGGCACTTACATGATACAACAGTAAAAATCTCTGGACCTAGAAAAATTGAGATATTCATGAAACTACCTCCGTTATAAAACATTATCCAATTTAGTCAACTTCCACAAATATATTATTTAGCCCTTGATTTTTTAGATTTTTTTTGTAAGACTTAGAAAATCTCTCTACACTTCTAAAGCTATCTGTTTTCACAAAAATACTAGATAAAATATTACAACACTGATTTTCATCTAACCTTACTCAGGATAAGCTCTGACTGTCTTCATTGAGAACTTGCCATTAAACTAAACATCTAAACCAAGGTGCTGAGGTCTAGGTTACTAAATCCAAGTATGGGTACCTAACAAAAACAACTTGATTTTCAGATTGTGACTGCCCAGAAATCCTAGTGATACGATGGAAAACAGAAGTCAGATTCTTCAGATGTTTACGTTTTAAGATAATTTATACTCCTAATTTCAAGCACTCCCATTTCAATGTTTTGAACAATTTCTGCATAAATCTTTCCTTACATCTTTTTATTAGTAAACGATTTTTCTTTGGTCATTAGCTTTGGGTTTTGCCAGCCCAAAACATACCCTTTACTTAGGCAAATTATTTTTCCAGCGGCAAGATACTGAAGTACCCCATTCTTCATACCAGGGCAGCAACGCAAATTCATCCAAATAACCTACAGTTCACCACTCGCAACTGGTGTCGACATGGGAGGCAGACCTACTGAAGTACATATTTTCGACAGCCTTTTTTGTCCACATGGCAAAACTCAGAGCTTTTAAACTGAACCAAACCCGGGGCATTGCTCTGCCTTTAATTTCCTTACAGAATATGTGCTGATGGTAAACGGGAGGTATGAAGACCTGGAGCGGTGGGTTCAATTTTCTCTTTCTTGCAAAAGGTAATGGAATATATCCACCCTGTCCCTGAAAAGACCTGGCATTGAGGTCTCAGGAACAGTGTGAATCCTCTGGCCAAGGTGCTTTCGAGGAGTCGTGAAGATGGGCACAGGCTGAGAGAGACACTTTGCGTCCCTCAGCAGCTGCTTGGCCTTCCCACTCCTTCATCTTAATCACCCTGCCCATAGAACCCCTCTCAATGCAAATCCCGGTGCTATAGAGCAGGGTGACATGGGCAGCTGAGGTCTTTCTTCCCCGCAAAAAAGAAAGAAGTCTGTTTGTGGAGGGTCCCCTCCATGCTTGGATGAATGGATAAGCATCCTCCCTGCACACATTCTGCCCTCAGTTACACCAACTGAACATCATAATTTTGCTAAAGAAAGTAGGGACCTGAACCCACAGCCGTCACTTGGTCTGTCCAAACTGAGGCTTATTCTTGCACAACACATGATTCTCCTGTTGAAGGATTTTAGTCTAAAATAAAAGCAAATAAGACACAGGCACAATACTGCGGGTGTTACGTGGAGCCTTAATTCTTGCACCCCTGAAGGTCCCGTACACTTTGAGAATAACCCCGACCGACAAAAGCTCTAAGCCAGGTTTCTGAATAGAAAATTCCACTTCCTGCAAGTTCGATTAAGCTAGCTAATTTTCAGTCAAACACACTAATTTCCAGACAGGTTCTTCTGATGTTTTCCCTCTGTTTGCAATTTGCATCATTAAATAGCTTGGTGTTTCAAAGCAGCCGCGGTAGTAAGGTCAGAAGGTTTTATGTTAAATAGCAACATCCTCAGCTTTTTAAAGAAGAAACAGAGAGCAGCTGTTCTGATGGCGCATAATTTTCTTTTTTTCCCTTTTTCTCTTTGGTACAAGAAAAAGGAAGGATTGGAGCTTCTTATGGATCACAGACATTTTACTCTGGAAGAAAGAGCAGATCTATAGGTCTTTGTGCTCTCGCAAGCAACACAGAATCACAGGTGTCCTTGATTATCAAGAAATCTTCTTCTTTTCTAATGGTTTCCCCTTCTCTCCCTGAGAACAGCAGGTCATCTTTCTGGAATGAATATCTCATTTTAAGAGGCACAAAATTCAGCCTTAAAAGGAAAATTTTAAATAGAGGTAGATGTTGAATTTGAAGATTAAAAAAAAAAAAACACTCAGCATGCCAGAAAGCGGGGCTGTGCTGACCTACCCAGGGTAAACAGTGATAGTAAACAGATGTTTCTCAATTAATTCTGCCCGCGCTCTGTTTCCGTGTCTGAGGAACAGTGGTAACAACACAGCAAATAAAGTGTGACACAAAGACACCTTCATTCAGTCTTTCTCCCAGTAAAATTGCCTTTTCCCTTCCCCCCCCCCCACCGCCCCCCCCCCCCCTTCTTTTTGCCTTTTTTTATGGTCTCACAAAGTGAATTTGTGGGCTATAGCTACCCTGAAGCAGCTTTTTGCGCCTGGGGAAGGGTGGCCGGTCACTGGGGTTGGAAAAAGCCTGAGTCTCGTAGCTCCAAGCGGTTTTGACGGTCGCTGAAGACACGTTATCCGTAAATACTCTAAACTGAACTTATTGCTGCATCAAAGGCTCCCGAGCCGAGCTGCCCCCGACAAAGCTATTCCCGGCCCGCCAGGGCTGTGGGACGCGTAGCCTCACGCTGGAAACGCCGCTGCCGAATTGCGTTCTGGCTCCCCATCCGCGGGACTTGCAATCGGTTTAACCTGCGTTTTCGTCTCCCGAACGTACACCCACACGCATGCAAGAGGGGCCCGGCAAGAAACCCTGAATGTCGCGAAAATCGCCGCCGAAAGCGGTGGCTTTTGCCCAATTGCACGTGTTCACACATGTGGGTATTGAGTGTGCGGACGAGTGAGCGTGGGATGTATATATCGAGGGGGTAAAGCGAAGTTGGAGTGAAGGCAAGCGCTGCCTGTACCTCACGTTGCAACTGATGCTGCGAGCGCTCTCTCTAAAAGGCTCCTGTAGTCATAAGGCTGCCAGTTTTAAAACGCTGATATAGGTAGAAAAATGACGAGGTGCTCCCGGAGCCAGGGGAAACATGCTTTGCCACACGCACGGAGGAAGATACAGGAGTTCTGACCTACGTGGAAAAAAGATAAACAAAATATAAACCCCTATTTTGAAGGAGATATAATTGTAATTTTCTCACTGAGGCCTCTTTGGGAAAAAAATGTAGTTTATGATGCATCACACTCTGGCTTTGCTTACAAGTCAGCAGCTACAATTAAGACAAAGAGTTGGAAAATTTAATTCAGTTTAATTCATTATACATTTTTTTTCCCCGTCCAGAGAGCCATGTGATATAGTAGAAGATAAGAAACCACGTCTTGTCATTCAATATTTATTAAGCAAACTTAAAATAGCCCGTTTTGTAGAAAACAAATTTCATTTTGCCTGTCATGCCAGAACCAAGTGCCAGTCTGATCTGCTGTATAGTCTCACTGAACCCAGTGACTTTGAAGTATATTGTGTATACAAATGTCTTGCTGTAAGCAGTCCTGTACTATCAGCATGTGTGGAGACCAGCACGAACTTGCCATTCAGAGAAACACAGGGCTGTGAAGAAGGGGAGAGAAATCTCTTATCTTTTCTTCCTTATTTAGGTGCCACACAGAAGAATATGAAAGTAGTTCAATAAGGCAAATGATCCAAGAACAGTTCTTTTGAGTATGTTCTGATGTGTGCAAACATGACATATTTAATTAGTATTACATTCTATCTCTTATAAGAAATCCAAGATTCGAGATAGGATAATTATCTTTTAACAACATACAGCTGCTAAACTTCTCAGGAATATGGTACCCAACACTGGTTCTTAGAGCACATCACAAATAACCGCTTTCATAGCAGAACATTTATAAATGTCACGTCATGGAAGAGAAAAGCTACTGTAGAAAAAGGGAAACATTTTCGTTCTTATAGATAAAGCAAGGCCTTAGAACCTCACACCTATGCAGCAAGCAAATGTGATTAAAGGCAGAACAAACAAGCAAAAACCTTGCATTAAATAGATCATGAATTTGCTTGTGGGTCTGTAACAGATGTGTTACTAAGGATGCTTTGTTTATCCAGTTGCAAGACTGTCGAAGAGAATCATTCCAGTGATGCTGCTTATCACGCTTTTAATTCTGCTCAGGCAAAACTGTTAGCTTTGAAAAAGCAATTTTTTTTTGGCCCTACTCTATCTGGCTGCACAGAATTTTCAAAGCACCACAATGTTGTAAAAAATGCCCTTTTAATCAGATTACCCTTGGCGAACGTCCCAAACTCAGGCTGAAGTGCAGTGCTTGTGGTTTCTCAACAGCTTACACTAAGCCTGCACCATGGAAATAATCTACTTTTAAAACCCAGGAAACAAATCGACTGCACTAAGGACATAAGTCGCTGTCATTAGGGAGTGATTAAGCTAAACATTTTTATACACTCTGGTAGCCCAGTTTCATATTGTGTACCTCTGTGCCCAGAGAAAGAATGGCACCCCAAATGACTGCTTGTTTTATTCAGCCACCCCAAAAAGATCTGATCATACACAAATTAAACTTAATTTCCCCCTAATATTCACAAAAGAAAAAAAGAAGGGGAGAGGGAGAGAGAGATTTGCTTCTAATGAATTAGAAAATGCACTAAAATCAGCTTTACAAGCAATCATTCAACTGAGGATCATGAGTTTGATTAAAGACTATACACGATATTTTTTGACGCACATTAGCCTCTCCTAAAAATCCTGTCACCTTATATTAAATTACTGCTACTTGTTTTATGCAAACATATTTCCTTTAATACATAATTTATATTGGAAATTCTGTGTGTTTTTGAAGAGGCAGCTACCATTTTTACAATTTACCATTATAATGCCATGTCTTCAGCTTTCTGTGATGTCGTATTTTTCCTAGTGGGAAAATACAAGATCGAGATGTTTGAACAGAAATTACTCCACCTCCCCCAATTTTCCTCTAACAAAACTGTAAAAAAAAAAAAAAAAAAAAAGGAATAACAGATCTGACTCTGTCTAATCAAATTATCTGGTGTCTGCGACAACCTTGCTATTTCGGTACACACAGATCCTAAAGAAGAATGGCTCTACGTGTCAGATCCTGGTGCAGGAAGAGCAGAAGGTGTATTTGCAGGAGGGAGGGAGGGTTGTTTTTGTTTTCCACACGAGTCTGAGCTCAGGTCTGACAGAGATGGGATGTTCAACTGGTCTAAGGTACAAATCAGGTCCCTTCTTGATCCCTACTTTGGACATTCTGCTGATAGTTCATTTCTAATTTATGAAACATGTCATTAATCCTCAATCTGTCAGCCTCTTTTTGACAATAATTCATTCTGACAGTTGAAGGATTAATATTTATTAAACACCCTGTACTTTAGAAGTCAAAGAAATGCTCAATTCATTTCCGTGCAAAATCTTCCAACTCGTAGCAAGCACTACCCCCAGTCCCTTCGTGCTCCCTGAAAGCCAAATAAACCCAACCGACAACACAATAGAAATAGCAGATGACCAAGAGAAACACAAGAGAAACAAAACAAAAAGGAGGGGGGGGAAGTAATTACAAGTAATCCTTCAAAAGACTTGGTAGTGGATTCATTTAAGGTATTCCTCTGCCCAAGCATATGTTTTCTCACTCTTCCTTCCCCTTCCAGCCCTCCCCCTCCCTTCCCCACTCATAAATAATTCATAACCTGATAAATATGCAATTTCAAAAAAGTGCAGACAAGGCAGCACTGCATTAAAAAAAAAAAAAAAAAAAAAAGGCTTGTGCTTTTCACACAGAAGACCTGAGCTGCACTTAACGGATGACAGATTTTCCAGTATTCAAAAGCTGTATTATATATATGATAGGAGTGAGACGGTATTTCTGGTCTGATTCCTTGCTAGACATGTTGTGAATTGTCTGTGGAAAGCTGTAACATAAAACAAATGGTGTTGTTGGTTTGGTTTGGTTTGGTTTCTCCTTTTTTTTCTTTTCTTTCCTTTCCTTTCCGAGAGAAAAGACGAGGGGAAAGGCAAGGACGTTCCCACCGGTTGAAGTTTGGCTCACCGCGCGTTTGCGGGTCGTTATAAAATTAGGGAGTGAGTACAGCCGGAGAAGGAGGGCAGCCCCCCGGCTTTCTCACCCAGCCGGGGCCCACTTTGCAGGTAGCGCACGTGCCGTACGTCATTCTCCGGCGATCCCACCGGGAAGGTCTCTCTCCCTCCTCCCAGAGTCCCCCTAAAGCGGTGGCCGCTCACGGGGCCATCGTGGGAACGCTCTTCGGGGGCCGATTGCAGAGGCTCGGCAGACAAAGTGCTCTCTGCCTGCTGCCGGCACGCAGGTAAAGCCCACCCCAAGTAAGAGGCAGGATGAGAAGAGGAATGGAGAGTACCTCCATTTTGTGGGCTAATTGCTTGATTACCAGGCTGAAACAAAATGGAGGAAAGACTTCTTTTTTTTTTTTTTTTTTCTTTTTCTTTTCTTCTTTTCTTTTTTTTTTTTTTTGCCAAAGCTGCTCAGGGCTGATGTGAGAGAAGGGACAAAGTATCGGGAGAAAAATGGTGCTGAAGGAGCATCGGTCATAAAATCACTAATATGAAATGGAATACGAGAAATATAGATAATGTGTACACATTCCTATAGCTAATAGATGCACAGGACTCACGTACGGTTGATCTTTGGGTTTAGCAACAGTTAGAACATAAAAATGATTTCAACCCGTGAAGTGTAACCTTTTGGATGAACATTTAAATTGGAAACACCATGGGTAAGAAATAGACCTCAGCATTTAATTTGGACCGGCTAGTTGGAAGCCTGTATTTACTGTACAATAATTTCAAATTTAATTAAATAACGCTGCTGATGCCAGTCACATCAACACTGTAAAGATGATTAATTGCGTGCTTAAATGAAATATAAACTGCCTTAAAAGTAACATTGACGCAGAACCCTGTAAGCAGACACCATATGATAGATTTAAACGCACGAGCCTACCTGCATCCCCCAGAAGCACGCCATGGTTAAAAAAAACACAGGCCCTGCATCTGAATGTAGCAACTGTACCAAAACCACAGCCTTTTATGAGTTTCTATTTTTCAAGGCAAGCCTGTTATTTTTTTTCCCCTCTCTGGATGTGATTTTTTTTTATTATTATTATTTTTTTCTTATTTTACAAGAGAGCTTTCACAGGATTTGCTTTGTCATCTCACGGCCGGGCTATCGATAGGCGAGCAGGGGCCGAGGCACCGTAACACGGGACCGCGCTGTCACAACAAGGCAGCTGGACCGTTATATATTCCACTCCGTTTCCATTGTATTTCAAGGCACAAGAAGCAGCAGGACAAAGGGCCTGACGGAGTTAACCACGGATTGTCACCTTGATTTGTCCAGTCTAGCAGATAGGCAGAAATGAACGATATTCTGCTTATGAACACCACGCAGAAGCAAATAAGCTTGCAAACAGCATTTTCCAAACAGTACTATCTGTTAAAAAAAAAAAAAAATAAATAAATCTAGTATTTTTATCGATGCTACATCCTCCATGGGGGAAATAAAAGGAGAAAGAATCATCAGATTAGCACAGAAAGACCCTTCTCCTGTAACACCATCTATTGAAAACAGCAGAAGCAAGCTCTGTCACTAAAGGCTGGGTTCTCCCCGACTAATCTGCATCGTGTTGGTTTATTTTTCGGGAATGCCGTGACAGTGCCTCAAAATGAAAGTTTCTATCATAAATGTACCCACTTCGGGGCAGGGACCGTTCCCTGCGTACCTTAAACTTGTTTGTGGGGCTACATCCTTAGCACTGTGTGGGGAGGTGCAGTTATACATACGTGAAATAAAGAAAGCTATTTCCAGAAAGAGGTACCAAATTAAAATCTTATTTTCTAAAAGAGTAAAAATAGCGAATGCAGCTCAATTTCTACTCTAATATAGCTCTGAAGGAAATATAAACAATGTCTTATTTAACAATTGCTACTTAGAAGAGCTGCAAAACAGGCAACTGCTAAGAGGAAATTCAATGATGAAGCAACAGAGTTATAGTTAAAATTCTGGAGTTTGTTTTTTTTTTTAATTTTAAAAGCCTCAAATTTTAGCAGAATCATGCACAAAAGAAACAAAAAAAAATCCAACTTAAAAAATTAAAGGAACGAGTTGCCTTTTGCCTTTTTTCTAAGGGCATAAAAATTCCAGCTTCTGCTACTGATCAGTAAGGCAAATGGAACTGAAAAAAATGGAGATGACTCAACAGAGCAAAGGTCAGTTCTGAAACACCTTAATTTTTTATAGAAGACAAAAACAGCCAGCAAGAAACCTCCTTGCGTTTTCTGACAACCACGTGTTTATTAACTATACGAAAGACATAATCAAACTCTCATTTTGCTTATACAACATACCTCACCAGAATGGACAAAATGCTCGCCTCCGAAGAAAGCACGTCATTTATACGTCTTTTTTATTTATGAGATAAGGCTTATCAGAAGATGCTGTATTACACATCACAATAATGTATTCACTTCTGAGCATGCAGTATTTTAAACAGACATGAAAGGCTAAATACATTTAATAGTTTAGGGTTGTTATTAGTTTTTAATAATAGATTGAAGGATTTTTGCATTTGTATATAGATTTCGTTGTTCCACTCGGTGTGTACCCATTCTTTTAATAGTGCAAAACCCCACACTAAAATATAGCATGCCATCGTACCATCTTAACCATCTACTTGAAGCTACATTATGTATCAGAAAAGGGAAAAAAAAATATATAAATCTTACCCACATACTGGAATGCTAATGTGCATCCATCAAAGAGCTACACATTCATAGTAAAGGTTTCAGCCCAAATAAAGCCCCTTGCATTATTGCATACATGGAAAAAATGAGGAAAAAAAATTAAAGCCTCATTTTTTTTCTTTACCAAAAATTGTTTAGGAAAACCTAAAGGCACCAAAAGAACCATTTATTGTCCAAGGAGAAAATTGCACAGATTTGTCTTTCCTCAGAATTCTATGCAGCCAACCGTAATAGCTCTTTGACAGTTCACCTGACTGCAGCAGAAATGGGAATGTGATGGTTACAGTGGATGACAGAAAGGGGCCATTTGAAGTGCTATTATGCAGTTTACATGAGAAGATTTCCACAGGTTTTGGCTTTATTTAGTTAGGTTATGTACATTTTTTTGTTGGTGGGTTTTTTTTTTGTTGGTTGGGGTTTTTTTTTTTGGTTGGTTTGTTGTTGGGTTTTTTTTGTTGTTTAGCTAGCGGTGTACGCCTTACAACAATAAAGGGTACATTCTTTTCTGGAGCTGCCATATAGAATCTCGCACCTTAAAATTTAAAATTTCATAAGTATTTCCAAACTGGCTTGGGCGAGTCACCGTGCTTCGCCCCTAGAAATGAAAAGGCCTGCATTCCGTTCCCTCTTGCCTATGACCACATTGTAAACGTCTGTTAGGGATGGGGTTTTTTCATCCCCTTTACCCAGCAATTTCGAACAGACAAATATAAACCCGGTACTGTATGTTCATTCTTAAGCAAAAGCATTAACGCAAGGACAATTTTTATTAATACACATCTGCGGCAGAACGGGAGCCCTTTCCAAGGTTTAGCAATCGAAAGGATGCCCCGAAAACCTCACGCCCTGAAAAAAGCCAAAAACATTCTTTGTGCGCCTCGCTGGAAGGACCCGATTCTGCAAGCTCTCGTTAAGACAAGTGGCCCCACCGAAGCTAATAGGTTCTTCTCGGAAAAGTAAAGCCTACTCACGCGAGTCGGCGCGTACAGCTCGGAGCCGTGACGTTTGAGCTTTCCGTGGCAGGAATCGAGGTGCCTTTGCTTTACGGGGCTGCTACACCGAACGGATCTCGCCGGGCACGCAAAAGGCGAACCTGAACCAACCAATAAATACATATGGCTCCTTTTTTTACGCTGAGAGCAGACAGAAAAATGTGATGGTAAGATGCTGGTCATTTTACACCAAAATATTTGAAAGAAAAAAGAAAAAAAACACATTTATTGCGTAAGGAAAAAGATAATGACTGAACTACAGAGTCCTAACTTACTCTGCGTTTGCAGGTGATTTATAGATTTTACAAACCAGAGAAAATAAGAAAGTATACCCTTGATATATTGTTAAACAGGCCTTCTATGATTCTATTTTCTGCATAGGGTCAAGACTGTTGACATGGGATTAATCAGCTGTTCCTCCTAAGCCATGAATCAGGACAAATCGTTGTCTGTTTCTTGCAGTACGAATGCCTGAAAATAGAATTAAACATAGAAAGCACGGAAATATGCAAAAGCCAGTAGAATTTACAGGTATTAACTGAAACACTGGTCTCTAATATAATGACAGATCCATTCTGCTTTTTGCATTTTGATGGATTCCAACAGTAACGACAAGGAAAAAATGCTTAATTTTCCCCCCGCTTTCTAAAATGCAAGGATTCTTTAGTGCAGTGTGTTGCACTCTCAGCTTATCATATTTTACTGAAATGGAAAAATTTTGCATCTGTTCCTATACACAGACCTCTTCACGTGTGTACTTCGTCCGATTTACAAGCAAGAAAGAGAATCCCGTTATCTTCTGCATATCTTCCAGAGGACACACACCTACACGTTAATGTAGCCTGCTCCCTACATTGCTGTTAGCTTATTTGTCAGCCTGTAGCATGATAGGATTTGAGAATATTGGGTGCAAAGTGTCTTCAGGAAGAGGGAAAGAAATCATTCACCATTAGAGATAAGTATGACAAGCTCCTTTTTACACTAGGATACACTTGTATTAAACAGAATGGCGGGGTGCCTGAGTGAGATTGCATCTATTACCAATGATGACATGAAAATGGACACTTATTAATCACTGTTTTGAAAATAATTATCCATAGCTTTATAAATCCTGCTAAAGTCAGGATTTTTTTTTTTCGCTGAGTGTTTCCTAATATTCAAATTACTGCTTTCTCATTACAGAGTTAGAACTTAAACTATTTTGTAAAGCAAGTGTGAAGAGCGTGCAGCAAATATGGTTAGTAGCAAACACAGGTTAGTAATGATTAGGATGTTAATATGAAGTAGACGTTGCACAGTGAGTTTAAAAATAAATAGGTCAGGTATTCAAAGCAGGTCATAGTTACTAACAAACAAACACTTGATCTCTGTGATATTCATAAATAGGTTTTTGGAAGCCAAAATATCATGCGTAAAATTGTTCAATTTTTAATTACAGAATAGGATTTCTGTTGTTCATAAATAATATTTTTTGTTATATAGAATATTTCACTAAGAGGGATGTAAAACAATCATTCATTACTGAATGAAAAGATTTGGGGGATTTTTTTGCCAATGAAAGTACTTTTGTTGATAAAGAGCTTTTGTGTGTTTTGTGTTTTGTTTCTTTTCAGCACAATTCACAGGAAAGGTTTAACATCTCTCAGATTTGCATTCAAACCACAGTATTAATAGGAAAAACTTTCATAAACTCCTCAGATACTGTAATATCCTATATTCAAGTACCTTATATACACAAAGTACATAAAAACCATATTTTTCATCTACTATTCATTATGTGTATAATTTTTATTATATATATTTGCATAGCATACTACTGTATCAACATTATTGAAATACATTATTTAAGGGATTCATTTTGGAAAAATCCATTCTCTTTACTAGGTGCGGAGATGATGCTTTCTTTTGTGAACATTTTTTATTTAATTTAAAAGTTAAGTTTCAAAGAAGTAGTTCCAGTGATGGAATAACAATTTAGTGTTTAAAAGGGAATAATCATGTTGCATTGTGGCAAAATCTGTGTGTGTTCAGAAAGCACACATGCATGGATGCATGAGAATGGCTGCAGTGCTTTAAAGCTTCTTTCCAAAGTAACTATGTGGATTCAAACTCCAGCAATTTTACTTCTTGCCCAGCACGACAAATCACGTGATGGCTAAATTTTGCTTTTTATAAAGTTATTTTAAACTCTAATCGCCTACAATAATAATCTGCTAATCTAATTAAAAGAATACAGAATGTCCTGCCAGCCTGTCAACATACAGCCGTGGAGCAGCCTTAACATGTTGCTGTTTTTTCAAAGCTGCATTCCAAAATAAGTAAATTCTAGACAGAAAAAAAGTCCATTTTAAAAAGTCCAAAAACAAATACAGGAAAACTGTCGGTATTTGGCATAATATTTACATACATATGTGTCTAGAAAATTCATAGATTTCTGATTTAAATAAGATTTTGGAGGAAACAGTCATTTTACTACTAATGGAAAAAATGAATATAGCAACAATTGTTTGCTCAGTGTTGCTATAAATATTGTTTACCACAAGCTTCAGTAAATGTTTTGACAATGATTTGTAAGTATGTCTAACAAAAATATTATATTTTTTCCATTCTAGTAGATAGCTCAATATTTTATAAATATAGTTCAAAGTAATGTATTTGTCTATTTTGAAAAGCCTTTTTTCCTGATTTTTTCTCTTAATAAAGTACCTCCTCTCCTAAGAGTACTTTCAATTAAAGCAGGTGGTTTATTTTTGTTGTTGTTGCTAAAGCAGGTTATTCTTTTTTTCCTCCCCTAATACTAATTTGATAACTTCAGCCGCTCTTGAATGTTTGCAGTATGTGTTATTAAGGATTAAGTCTTAAATTTATTTGTATAGGTAAAGAACCTGGTATTGCAGGTCAAGTGGTTTCAGCATGAAAAATAAAGCAATATATTTAAAGAGGTGTTAGTATCTCCTTTCTGACTCCCTTTTTTATTTTGAAGTGCAAATACGGTTATAAATCACATTACCCAATGCATACAAATGATCTGAATTACAAAACAGACTGGAATACCTGCATCTTCTGTTTAACCTGTGGAGATGACTCATATAATTGAATTGGAATATGGATACTATACTTATGTATAAACTTCCACTAACTTGTTTTAAAGATAACTGCTTTATGGAGGAATGAAGAATGTGTCTGTGATACCAGCAGGGTTAGCTTTCCATAAGGAAGCTAATCCAATAATATATCTCTTAAATTTCTCACCTGATTTACACAGAACAGGCTTTATCAAAAGGATATACCACCTCTGGACTTCTGCATCAAATTGCCCTTTTTTATTTGAGAGAGAGAAAGGGCTTCTCTGCTTAAGTATAATTAAAAGTATAATTAGGAATAAATAGCTATTTTAGAAGGGTTATAGCCAGCAAAGCTTTTATAAGCCCCTTTCTTCCTTTATGCATGGTTTATGCCCACCTCTGTTCAGAAAAAAAACGTCTCTTTTTAAACATGTTTGTAAACATGTTGATTTAGTATATGCACGTTTTTATCGCTCTTAATTCAGGCTGGGATTACAAGTACGGATCTCGGTGACAGTCTGGCATGCGTGGCCGCATGGGTTGCACCAGCAGCCCCAGGCCCCAGTAGATGTAGCCAGGAGGTTACCTCATTCCAAAAAACCACACTGTGAGGGGTGTGCACTGCTGCTGATGCTCTCTGGACCAGAGCAGAACACTCAGGGGGGATGCTCACAGGAGATACAGGTACCATCTCTCTGCGCTGTAGACAAGCACCCACTGTATGCATTGGGCAGATGAGATCCAGAGGGCAACCTGTGGCAGCAACCTCTTTTTCAAGTGTATATTCCATACATGAAAGACCAAAAATAAAATGTTTCTTGAAAGCATTCAAATTATGGGGTTTGATACATTATATGTGGCACTTTTTACATGAAAAACATACAGAAAGCCAGAAGCGTTCATGCCAGTCACCGCACAGAAGAGAGCTACTCATATTTGGAAAAAGGTACTTTCCCACTGAAATACTGGTCCAGTTTGGAGGGAGAAATCATTTTGGTTCCTAGGCAATGTGGCAAAATAAATGCACTGTAGGATTTGAAACACCCCTCAAATATAGAAGAGTTGTGTAGCCAGTATTTAGCCTGACTCTGGTACTAAAGAACCGTCTCTGCATCCTTCTGGCTCTCGCTTTGCTTCTGTTGCCTCCTGGAGAGCGGCAAAAGTAAATCCCTGTGGGAAACGGCCTGGAGATACCTCAACACTGCTAACTTCCCCTATTTGTCATTATCATAGAGGCACTGCCATGTCATTTTGAAAATATTTTATACCTTATTGGCCTGTGATGATCTGGCATGGTCACCACCCTGCAGCATGTAGGACAGAAAACCACTTGAAGACATCTTGTGGAGCCCT
>JAOXNO010000013.1:122409853-122423691 GCA_028565335.1 Limnodromus scolopaceus
AAACCATTCTATGATTCTATGAGAAGGGGAGGACTTGCCCACTGCACACCCCCCGGCTGCATGACACATGGCTGCTGGGTGTATGGGGGGTACATGGGTCCCAGCGGGAAAGAGCACGGCTGAGCTACATGCACCCCGCAGTGCCGAAAACTCATCTTGCAGTGACCGTGGCAATATTGGCACTTACTACTTTTGTTGTAAGCTGGCACTGAACAAGTATGTTGAGCACAAAGACACATGACTCTTATAAAGCTGTTGTAACTTTCTGAAGTAAAGGAAAAAGAAAAAAGGTATATATTTTTATATAGTGCTACAGATACTATCTGCTCTTGACTAACTTTTATAAATCTCTAACTGGTGGTCTTTGGATTTGTGTTTTTCCTTAAAGAATTCCTCCTCAGAATAAAGTCCGTATCAGTTTAATAGCAAACGAAAAGGCACTTATTCAAGCTTCTCTAGCATACGGACAGCACTTCATGAACAAGACAGTATTTATTTGTATGCAAAGGAAAATAAAAACAACAAGTACAATTTTTTTTTAAAGTCTCTTTTGAGGACATGTACGTGTCTGAGCCCAGATCCTAAATCTTATAATGTCTTAGGAGGGGTTATGTCAGAGCTTCTAATCTTATTTGCAGAATACTCCCATATCTACAGTTCACTTAAACACAATAAATTCTAAATGGAAAAATCAAGAAAAGGTGATTTTTATCACCAAACTCTTCCTGTGATAGTACTTACAACCCTTAAAGTACAATGTATCCATCTCCAACATACTTTTGTAGGCTACCAAGACAAAATATCTTGCTGGCTTTTTTTTTTTTTTTCAGTAACGACAAAAACCTGGCCCACACCACTATCAGTGGTAAAAATTCCCACAATTCTGCATACAGGAGGCTTTTTTCTCAGAATGTCCTTTAAACCACCTCAGAATTTACTTAAATGAAAGTCTCACCTCATACTTCTAAGGTGAGAGCGTATTAAATGAAAAGCCATTAACGTTCTGTGCCTTTTTAATTTCATACTTAAGTTAACATAACATTGGCATTAGATTTTTTCCATGAAGAAATGACCTAAGACACTGGTAGAAATCAATGAAAATGCATACAGTATTTTCCTAATCCAGCCACCTAGTATTTTTTATTTGTAATTGTTTGTGTTACTGCATTTCACATGCAATCTATTCTGGAATAATGCAAGGCAGAAAGCACTAGCTGAACAAAAGCATTCACATAAAAGTATTATTTTTTGTTTCCTTCTCAGACATTATAATAAAAAATGGCTGTAGAACCAGATTAGTCCGTTTGTTCAGCTAACAATTATTTCTTATTAAATTCCAAAAAGTTTAATGTCCGCCTAATCTTGAGTGATAGCCCTATTCAAACTTTTTGTTGTCTCTTTCTCCCAGCATCTGAAGAGTGCTTAAAAGTAAACAGAAATGATGGAAAGGGAATCCCTATAGCAGAAATTAAGAAATAAAATACATGGATTAACCTCCAGCCTTATGTGCCTTTATCTCTTCTCTGCCTTGCAACCAAAGGGAGACTGTTTAACCATTAAAAAAGATTAAAGGTATTAATTAGACTAAGAGATAGAAACCTATCACCCTTCTGTCAGAGCAGACCAGAAATAAACCTTCTTCCAGATAAAAAAAAAATCTATATTTTTAGAGTTCAGTCAAAACAAAAGTCCTGTTGATCAGCTTTCTATATTCCTATTGTTGTCTGAAAGATTAAACAAATGAGCCTGAAATTGAATAAACATTTTGACGAATTTGCGTATGAGGGGCAGAGCCACTACTTCCTCCTCATATCAAAGCTGCAGCACTACACACAAACAAATATAATTCTGTTGGGATTTCATAAATCTATGTAAATAAAACAATGGGAGAAGATTAACAGACAGCCCCCAGCAGTGGAACTCTGAATTGCCTGGGTTTTTTTCCTCCCCAAAATGAAGAAACTACACAGTACATTTAAATTATGTAGAAAGTATTTTAAATGCCTTTCGCAGCAGAAACAGATATTATACCAAACTGCAGCTAAATGCCATGTCTAAGGACAGATTAGACATCTTTTAGAGTCAGTTGTCAGTAGAAGATTACAAAATATTATTCAAGACAGAAGACGACTGGCAGAAGAGAGTATACTTTTATCCAAGAATAACAGGTTTTTGAATTTTTCAAAGTTGTATATGATTCTTTTTTTAAATCTTGTGGAATAAAAAAAAAAAATCGCAGCTTTCAATCAGACATCCTTACAAAAAAGAATAGATGTTAATAAAATACATTCATCTCATCATGTGTTAAAGGTGACCCTGTTAGAAAAATAGATTATGATGAGGTTGGAAAATTATAATGGGGTACATTAAATAGCTCTATTTGAAATATGTTAAAGTCAGCTGCTAAACAGCAAATTGAAAAAAATTATATTAAAGGTCACAATCAAAGAAGTACTTTGGACTCATACTATTAGTTAGTAAAAGATAAATCACTATTTTACTGAAAAGTGTTTTTCTATATATATGTGTATATATACACACATATACACAAATATTGAACACAAACACACAACTTACAAAAAAAAATATTCATACATAACTATAATTTTTTTTCCTAGCTTAAATTGGTCTGTACCTAGAGTAATCAACCTGGGGTAGAGTACACTAGATTGCTTTAAGTAGCAGGAGTTTGGCTCCCAACATTTAATGCTTATTACTCATTTACTTATTCAACAACTAACCAGATTACAATTTCAGAGAAATTAAAATAGAAAGAAGTTGAACACTAGAAAAACTGTTTCCAGTGCTCTTTAGGTATTGAATAAATCTCCATATCTCATGTGCATGACATGCATATCGGCAGCAGAATGGGAATGATTTGGACTAAATATTAGTTTCAATGGTCCCGTGGCTTAACTCCCTGATAGATGAATCCAAAGATTCAGCAACAAATTTCTGCAAAGGTCTTGCTGTAAGTATTAAGCAAAATTTTATTGTCAGCCAGTACAGCAATGTATTAGCAATTATAATGAAGGTGTCCAAATCCTAACATGGTAAAAGGCAACACACTTTTATTTTTCATCTTATAAGGTGATCTTAAAAGGAGACAGAGGAGACTGATAACTAAATACTGCTGCTGATATGCAGATCTGCAAAGTAAAAATTTTAAAAAAACCAAACCAAACCAAATGCATTAGTTTCACGAATACTAGTGACACAAGCAATTCTGAAGGTAGATATATTTTGTTTGAGACTTTACAGGCCACGTGACGGTTCTTTCACAAGCATTTTTTTGCTTCCATAGATACAGGCAGGATAACACCTTTGGGTCTCTTATAGGACATTGTGTGTTAAAGCCTCTGACCAAGAGGTCAGAGCACTTGGTGTGATTTCAGCTGTCCTGTTTGTCACTGAAGAGCACAAAGTCCAAGCATTTATATCAACGCTCCCAATGTTCCCCAGAAACAAACTTTATTACAACAACATTTTAGTAAAATGACAAGACTTTCCATCCAAAGCCAAGGTACCTTCTTCACCTCACCCATATGCATTTGGGTGGCACATCAACCGCACGGCCAGTCCCAGCAGCTCCAGCTCTTCTGCTGGTGCAAATGGAAGCACTCAATCAGGTGCACAGCTCATCTTGCTCTGAAGACACCAGTCTCACTCTCCACTCCAGAGACCTTATGCAAAATCACTCTCTCCCAGTCCCACCTTCCTTCTCCAGGCTGCCCGTGCTCGGCAAGGTCTCCCTGAGA
The DNA here is from genome assembly GCA_028565335.1 of Limnodromus scolopaceus. Taxonomy (NCBI): domain Eukaryota; kingdom Metazoa; phylum Chordata; class Aves; order Charadriiformes; family Scolopacidae; genus Limnodromus; species Limnodromus scolopaceus. Next base: position 122,413,612 of record JAOXNO010000013.1, read on the forward strand.
GCACGTGGAGTCAAACCCTTTGAGGTCCCAGCCCTGCTCACTGTGGCCACAGCTGTAACTGGGAGCAAACCCCACAACAGCCTCAGGCTCCTTATTACCCACGTTGTTGGTGAAATTTAAGCTTTCTTTACTAACTACGTGTGCAAGCTGCAGTTTTTCAAAAGCACACAAATTTGGCCAAACACAAGGCTGGCAAGAGGCACAGCTAGAAGACAGAGCACAGAAAGCTCCTTTCTTCTAAATGCCTTGCTCCAAAGCAGAGGGATGTTTGAGCTCTTCAAAGAGAAAAGTACCAGAAATTTCCTTTGTTTTCTTGGATAGGGTTAAAAGGGTATTTCTGCTGCTTTTCAAACCTGCTTACTAAAAATAACCAAAACTTTTTTTGAAAGGACATTCAAGAGAAAGAGAGAATAAAAGGAAAGCAAGCTGCGGAAGCAAATGCCCATTAGGGAAAATTTCAACCCACGTACTTAAAATCTAGCAAAACTTTTGGTGAGCTGCAACATTTTTCATAGTATGAAGTATACCTAACACAAAATATCAAACAATCATAATATAGCTACCAAGAAAAATGCCAAAGATTATGCCACAGATAAGCACTCCAGCATCTATTTTGGACAGAAGTCAAGGCCAGGGGGTACCTCTAGCCTTAGCTTGGCTTTGACTCTCCCTCTAGTACTCAGGGACCTGGGTAGGGGTTATCACCATGACCCCAGACAAGGCTACAGCTGCTGAAACGAGTCCTTTACCAATCTATTTACTATGCAATATAACACCAGCCAGAAATACGTGGATGTCCTCAGATCAATATTCTTCTGCCCGCCAGCCTGGGCAGCGTTTCTCAGGAGTGAGAAATTCTAGGTGTTACCACACCAGTCTGAGAGACAGTTTGCCAGTGAACCAGAAAAACGGGTTGCAACACCAGGACCATGAAAATAACAGATACCACAGTCACGTCAAAAAGACAACTCAAAAAGAAAATGCACACAGAAAAAGCAGTGAGTCAAAGTACAAGACCACCATGTGGAGAGAAGGTTATCAGTCTCTTCCATATTCAGGGGCTTTCTACAGACATTTTTCTTGTTTTAAAAAAAGATCATAAATCAGAGAACACAGAGAAAATGCCCAACTTACTATAAAATGTACACAAATCTTTTTTCTCCACTTAAAATGTGAGAAGTGACCACAATTTTCTTCATTGGTGTCATAAATACCTCTTTTCTTCATGCTTCTGTGCACTTAGTGCAATAAGAAGTTATGCCTCTTAAGAAAACTGTAACATTCTCAAGGAAGTCCCACTGAAAAATTGATATATGAAAAAGTCTTCCGTCCTTCACACAAACTGTGGGCCTTCTTTCATTCTTGTCATAATCATTAAGGGATTTATTTTCTCCTCTTTTCATGTCCAGGTCTCATAAAATTTACAAAACTATCCCCTCTCAATTCCAATATCTGTAAAAAGGGAATGCTTGAATTCCAGCCTGTCTTGAGAAGACGGTTGGAAAGATTGCATGTGCAGAATTAAGGCACAAAGCAAGTTTTAGCTGTTTATTTGAAAGTCAAAACTGAGAACAGGATATTGGGGCTGACCTGTAGATAAAGTGTTGTGAAATTTCTAGGCAGGGGAAATAGTAGATGAAAATATGTATTTACTTTGCAGACAAATTTCTTTTTTGATTGTAGGATTATAGTGTTAGTTATTTTAACCTCTGCCTCAACATTCAAAATAAGAAAGACATTTTGCATGTCATTACATACATATTCAGCTGGAAGATCAAAAAAATTTGATCTGATTTTTTAAATTTAAGAGAGAAACAAACAAACACAGCTAAACAGACTTTCATGCATTTTTAGTGGGAATTTACAAAGGCTGCAAGCTCGCTGTGCCTCGGTCCAAAGCAAATTAAAACGGTTGAGTTACTACGGAAAATACTCGAAACAAGGTTCGTAATGGATGTTCTAAAGGAACGTGGGCTCTGGCGGTGACACTGACTGCCTCTGTAATAACGTATTTCAAATGATTTAGCTGACTAAGTGCTTCAAAGAACACAAGAAAATATCGTTTTTGAAGCGCTGGTTCAGCTGAGCATTTTAGGTGAATGTAGCTTCCAAAGCATTTTAGATGGCTTTCCTTCCCGGACTGAGATGATCAAAGAATTTGACACGTAGAAAGCCTGACTCTTCCTTCACGCGCACCGGTATAACCGTGTTGATTTCAGCCCTGTTACTCCTGTGTTTTAACAGCCTACATGAGAGGAGAATCAGGCTCAGCATGTGTAATATCCCACCAGCACGCTTTATATTCCCGTTCGCCATCCTGTTGATGTACGAGCTACTGCCTGGTTCTCAGAGGGCCATTGGCTTTTGAATCAAAATGATGATGCAGTTGTGCTGCCGCATTTGCATGTTCTTGCACCTTCTAAATTTAAATGAAAACAGCACCCGCCCACAAGAAAGGCAGGCAGCCACGTTTTTTAAACGTGAAAAGTAGAATGAATCCATTCTAATTGTAATCAAATATTCACGTGACTTAATCACATTGCTATTGTCCAACGTGATAAGCTTGACTGCAGCATACAAACTACAGAATGTGAACACTCAAGAAGCTTCCTAAATCCTGACTATGTTCCTCTAGAACTTCCTTCTTTCTTACATCCCCTGCTCTATACCATGGGCAGACCAGCCCTTCAGACAAATGACCTGGCTCTTCAAACAAGGCTGTAGGAGAACGGTGAGCTCTCATTTCACTCTGCCTCCTTTAGATCCTACAAGGAGTACTCCAGCTGGTCAAAACCAGCTCCCAGTTCCCTCTTTTCCTGCCAGTGACACTTCTACTGGCATCTCACTCTTTTGCTGACATGTACGGACCCAGGAGAAGACCAGACCCTGCCCTGTGACCGGTCCCAACCTACCAGAAAAAGCAAACTAAGCATAAGTAGTATCTGCTCAGCTCTGAAAGCGCTATGCCTTCGCATGAGATCTTCAAGCTGCAGACAATTGATAACAATGGGATTTAATTGTGTTTAAAAAGAGTGCAGCTATCTATGATCAGCAGGTACAGCAGAGAGATTTAAATTCAAATTTATACCAATGCACCTTTGTGAAAATATACATCCGCCTACGTGTGTGCAAGACACTCAGTCTTAAGAAAAGAGCTTATTCTTAAACCTAATTCTAGGTCAATGAACCTTAGTTCATGCGAACAATATCATTTTAACAATAACCTGGATTTATTGCCCTAGAAATATAATATTAATAAACATCAGTGATGAATGTGATAGTGCATTCAGAACTGCTAGCTGTTCACATTTAGTTACCAGAGAACATTTCACTGTGTTATGGAGGACAGGCTGTACTATATATTCATTCAAAATGTCTTTTTTTTCCCCTTCTCCTCTCAGGATTTTGGAGCATCTGAATTTAAATGTTGGCACAGCCTGTCACGCAAGAAAATCTTGGCAGTTGTCTACTCTGTGCAGGAGAGATATTTAACTTAATATAAACAACAATATTGAAACATTTCAAAATGCTTATATATTTTTTTATTATCTTGTCCCCCTCTGTTTACATACACTCTTGTATAGTCTGTCATCAACAGAAATTTGCCAGGTTTCTGGACGGGGTTTACAGTAGCACTTGCTTTACCTTATGAAATTAAAAGCTGCAAGAAATAGTCTGGCCCAGATGTACAAAAGCCATTTATAGGTTCCACCTTAAGGTCTGATTTGGTGCAGCTCCATAAAAACCAAATGCACATCCCAGGCCAATAGGCCATCTCATTTTCAATTATCACAAAGCCAGATTAAGTGCCCTGTCAGCTTTTTCAGCCCCGCAGTTCCAACAAAGCCTCTTCCTATCAAGGTAAACTGCTGTAGTTGCCACCCTAACCCTAGGCCACTTATTGTTATGCTCTTTAATTTAAAAAATAAGTAGAAGTTCCTCATGCAAACATTTGCCAAATGGGATAAGATTGCCTTCAAAAATGGCTTTCTGTAGGGAGGCTTCTGAAGTTACTGAAATAAGGTTTGGGCTATGTTTCTTCACCTACTAACTTACCTTTAAGAAAGTCCTATGAGCATCCCAGAGGCACTGGGAGAAGACATCATTATGCTAGTCTAATGTTGTGTTATTTTTTGTTTTCAAGTGCCAGTTGTTATTCTCTTCCTTTGTTTTTAAATACGAAATGAAATTAACTGTATCTGTGAAGTTTTTTCCACAGATCACTGTGTCCAGTTGATAAGGCACAATTTGACAAACAGGCTGTGTATTACTTTTTCTGCCATTGGCTTCTTAAACGTCGTATGACAAGTGATTTAACCTCCCTGAGATACAGTCCCCATATCTGTACAATGGGAATACTGCTACTGATCTGCTTTCTTAAATTCTTTGATGAAAATACTATGTAAGAAGTAAGTATTAACAGGATTAATGGCCTTTAAGGGACAGAAATGACTAGAATGATCTCCTGGATATTGTAGGCCACGGTATATCCCGCCAGTTTTATTTGTGTTGAGCCCACGACTCCGTGTTAGACAACTGTCTGAGGACTTGGAAGGATGATGCAGAATCTAACATACCCTTGGAAGTTTGTTCCAGAACCTATTAACACCCTACTTCTACCCCGTTATTAATCTGTATCTCATAATAATCTGCATTCAAGCTAAACCCAAGCCAAATGATTAGTTCTCACCTATCTTTTTTTTTTTTTTCTGACAGATTAAAGGCCTCTTTTGTACCTGGTATTTTCTCCTTGCCAACCTCCTTACACAGTGTAATCAAGTCATTTCTCAGTCTTTTTTGGGTATTATTATTATTATTACTACTGCAAATGGAGTCAGACTGAAAGTCTCAGCCTGAACACTGAAATCCTGTGCTTAAATACGAAATGAGAATAGCATAGGGTATCAACAGCGCTGGCTCTCCTGCAGTGCCCTGCCAATGTTCTTTAATCTTGATCAGGAAAGACCACCTGCAAGGCTAAGCTGATAGTCTCATTCTTCCTGTCCATTCATTCCTGGGTCGCTGAGCTCAGTCTGCCAACATGGGTATCAATTAGTGCAAAAAAGATCATCAGAATTTCAATTAAGCTGTGCTAGTGTCCCTGCATTTAAAGCACTGTTGTCAAAATTCTGCAAATTGAGACAAAAAGGCTATGCTCTGTAATTAAGTCTGTCCTTTTTTAGTCTCAGATCAACTGTCTTTCTAAAAAAAAAAAAGAAGAAGAAAAAATTAAATGACTTTCAAAACATTGGGGAAAAAAAACATAGGACAGTCAAAGATGTTGTTATTCCTCTGGCTCAAACACATCTTTTATTTTTAAATGACATTTCACAGGCCATTAGTTCATAATGTGAGCTACTGCCGTTGGACATTAAGAGTAATAAAAAATCCTTCTGCAGAGAAACTCATGTTCAGGTTACTTTTCTTCTTAAAAATATTTTTAATTTGTGGATTTTGTGTGCAATTGTTACAGAGATACCCTTGCAGTGATTTGCTCTGGCTTGCTTTGAAACAGAAAAATCTTTAGGCGAGGCATGCACATAGATATAAATGCTGATGAAGGCTAAGGTACATAGAATTACACAGAAATATTTATACTAAATACGGGCAAAAAAGTGATTTCTGAATCTAGGAATGAGGTGGACGTCCCCTTATATTTAGCTGCAGAACATGATGAGGTCTGCCAGTTCCTCGTATTATAAAAGGTCAGACCCACCACTCAGTCCCTTTCATGAGTGTTTATATTCACACAACAACACAGCTTCTCCAAATGTGTAAAAGTATCCTTTAATAAGGACTGGTTCTGACTCCATTCAGGCCAGAACTCTCACCGAGAACTGCAGTTCTGGAGGAGTCAACATCTAAGTCTCACATGAGGTCGACTGAAAAGTATTCACAATGGTAAATGGCTCTAGTGACTGACTCTTTGTCCTCCATGTGGTTACCTCACAGGCCATTCAGATTCCAATATTTAGTTTTATTCTTAGTAACTACCTGCCATGTACACCCAAGTACAAAGGAAACAAGTGCTTTCACCGAAATAGCTTAAGATCCAGGGAGTTTTTAAAGGTTAGTAGATTAGGTTTTTAACACGTAAGTCGGTTTCTGGGGGAAATCCGGTCTCTTTAGTCTGCATCTTAACAACATGGGTCTTCTTCCTTTTGATAAAACTTTGTGTCTCTATTGTAAAACAAAAATGTGGAAATTTGCTTTATAATTTGGCTTAATTTTTGACATTTTTGCATCTTTACTTTTGCTGGTTTGCCAGAACACTGGACTACTGTTGTTATATTATCACAGCATCTCAGCTACTTCTCAGGAAGCATCATATCCTGGCAAATAATGAGTTTCAAAATAAAGATGAAAGGAAAGTGGATGCATTCTTTACTTTGGAAAAATTGTGTTTCAGTATCTCTCCTTGGTATCCCGCAAAGGTAAGATGTCACAAATGACTTGTGAAATCTGACAATTTGCACTACAATGTTCCTGCCAGACACCTTGGAGGAACTTTTGAAGGCCACTGTTTGGAGGCACTCAAGTTTCACCCACTTATATATCTAGATTTCAGACAGTTTCTTGCTCAAGCTTACAAGCTACACAAGTTTGCAGTGCAGGATTACAGAATGCTAAGACTTTACTAAAAAAAACGATAGATTTTAAAAAAATATTTAGCAAGCCCAGCTCCCTGGCTATAGAACCATACATACATAGATTCTGTATGTATGTCCTTAAATATACTTTTCTCCAAATTATCGGGAATAAAACCACATGAGAAAAATAGAAGTTAAGATTGAAAAACTTCTTGACATAGTAAATAAATTTTATACAGCTTAGATTAATAACACAAGACCTAAAATTTTTAGCCCAGTGAACTTGCAATTTATAGTATAAAATGAATCTCAGCCTTTTAGACCAACCAAAATCTTCCAGAGGGTTGATAGCTCCATCAGCTATAAGTAAAAATTTGAATTTCAAGAATGTGAAAGAAACGTTGAGTCTATATCCTACTAGCATGATCCATAAGATCTCCTCCATGATAGCTGTCTGCTTTTATCGATGCTTTTTGCTAGTTTACTGGTAAGGCAATCTTACATATTTTTAAGTCAGTATTGGAAAGGACTCTCAAGCATTTTTTAACAAACCATGAAAAGACAAGCACTAAAGCCAGGCATATACTATTCAGTAGAATACGTAAGACCCAACTTTCTGCATTTTAGGATTCCTGAGGAAAATTCATGCTTTCTACTGAACTACATAAGGTCTGGAAGAGAGCTGTCAGCTATGTGCTGTGGTTCAAGAAGGCTGATAATTACGTTTATTGTCTCTCGAAGGGGACAGAGCACTGCCTGAGCACCCGAAAACAGAGGGTAACAACCGTAAATGTGGACCATGGATGAAGAAGACAAGAAATCTGAACTCTACGAGAATGTATAAAACCACTTTTGCATTACCTCTATGCATTTAGGGTGCTGCTGTGTTTGGGGTCATGAAACAGAGTGAACAAAGAGAATATCCATAAATCTGTCACTTGCCAGCCTTCCAGATTTCCACACAGAAATCTGACCAGGCGTGCAAGCAGCTTTAACCTCTGCCAAGACCTCTCAAGAACTCTGGGATCTTCAGCCAACAGTTTACAAAGGACAGAGATGGAAGGGGCCTGGGGAAGGGGGGATTGGTAGCTGAACAGCACTGAAGCTTTCAGAAAGATACCAAAGTGTATCTTTGCTCTTTCACATTTCATTTCATTTTCAGATGCAAACCTTTCTTATCATAAAACCATCTCACCCCTATAAAGCACGTACAACAGCCTGTCATCAAGTGGTACCTCCCTAATCCGCATCTTGGCCTCCATCCCTAGCTTCGCTCTAGCCAGATTTCACTGCACTGTGGCCAGACACAAAGTGGCCAAGGCCCAGATTTGGAAGCCAACAGCAGGAGAACCACAGGAGCACAGGGGATGCCTCTGGTGGCACAGATTCAGCAAAATGGAAGGATGAATTTCTATCCACCTCCAACACCCCAAACCATGAAACAGGTGTCTCTGGGGCAACATGGTGAGTGCAAATTATACTCAGCTCTGGAAGAAATAACTTTTGCCTTTGAACAACTCCAGATACATAACCAAAAGGGAGCTAAGACAAATCTTTCAGCATAATCTGAGATCAAAACACAAAACTCTTCACAGCGTGGGGCACCACGCGCGTTTGAGGAACCCCCTATCAAGGTTCAGTTCAATAAACCGGTGAATGGATTACAGTGATATAGCTGTATGCAGGCCCTTTTTTCCTCTTTGACAGGTATGGGGCTGCTAATATTCGGCATGTTAATAGCTGACAGCCGGCTTCGTGCTGCTTAATGAAACAGGCAGGACCCAGACTCCCGGGGCCCGGCGCTCGCCAGGCTATGCCACATAATCTGGAGCTGACAGGAGGAATCTGGCAGCTCTGTTCCACCCCGGATCGTTTTACCTCGAATCCGATTTTAAAGATACAGCTTGTTTCATGAAAACCTGTTCATTTTAGGCAACGGGAGTAAAAACTTAGTCCTGAGCGGGGGGAAAGCGTATAGGTACACGGACGAGGTTCGGAGGGGCATTGTCTCAACTATTACAATTCACACGCCTGCAAAGTAAGTGTCCGTATGCGTGCAAAGACAGTGATATCCCAGACCCGAAAACATTTATGTGAGGTCGAGTTCCAGCAGGTGTGGAGCCCATCCAGCTCCTTCCTCGGCAGTCCATGCAAGCGCGAAGGATTTACGGGCACAAAGGAGATTTCCCGCATCCATGATGGAAAGGGGTCTGACCGCTGCCACAGAAGCGGCAGCAGGAGGCACAAGCTGTCACACGCCCCCAGCGCTCTCACGGCCGGGTTAGAAACGCCAAGGTTACGGCGAGAACCAACGCTTGAAACACAGCTCAAGGAAACGGCAAGCCCAGCGGGAATGGGCCTTGAAGCTACGGGCAAAGAGCTCTTCTCTTTCTGTTTGGTGCCTACCGATTCAGGAAAAACAGAGCTTTGGTTGTCCTTGATAACTAAACGGACCCAGTTATCAATTGCTCCTCTGAACGGGGACCATCTGTAAGACCCTGAGTATGTTATCATCGCTGGAGACAAAAGAGCCTCCTGAGAAAACACAGGGTACTTCATTAAATATGATCTCTGGATATCATATCATGCTTCCAACAACGTATTTAGAGATGTCTATATAAGTTGTGGTCTTATTGTGCATTTGCAAGCTACCTACTCAAACACCCGAAACAGATAATCAAAGTTAGCACGTCTTTTGTGTGCTTTTTGTATTTGCCAGCTGCAGGTGGAACTGATAGATGTCCCACCCCAAGATTGCCTGGCACCTCTCTTTGCAAGACTTTGTTTTCATTTGCTTATAATGGGGTCCACTTTCAATCTGTGGGCTGGCAGCTTCCTAGGTGGTATCTACTTCAGCCTGAAAATCTGGGATTGACCAGAAGATTTCAATTGAAAATAATCATTTGTTTCTGACTAGGAAAAGAGATATAGTTTTGTCCTTGTGGAACAAAACTTTCCTTTGATACCCACAGTGCCCCTTAGGCTGGCACAGGAATTTGGAATTGGGCAGTCAAGTGATGACACTGTGCATTTCGCTTCACAGAAGTCACATGAGGAATCTCCTTCTCCCGTGATTACTGGTGGATAAAGTTTAATGGCTTGTAATCAGGGCTCTCACCTGACGTGAAACACCTAAAAGAGATACAGCGTGCCTGACCTAGTTGTACCAGTTCCAGTAAGAGCCGGTGAGGAAGGGTGGCCAATTCTCAAGGGTAACTCATCCCAGTCTAAGTCAGGTGTTTCGTGCACGGGGGGGTGAATTCTTTGGCAGTTTCCTTTGTCTCGCACTGACTGCCCGAGTAACCAACATTTAACCTCTAGGAAATTAAAAAGACGTACACTCCAGCATACCCTAAACGGTAACAGTGACATATGCTACATTCATTCACTCAGGTCCTGTGCAGAGGAATTTTTCACTGAATTTCACTGAATTTTCACTGAATTTTTTTTAGAGTTGGAAGGGACCATAGAGATCATCTAGTCCAACTCC
>JAOXNO010000013.1:122434433-122457627 GCA_028565335.1 Limnodromus scolopaceus
GGCCTTGAACACCTCCAGGGATGGGGCAGCCACAGCTTCTCTGGACAACCTGTTCCAGTGTCTCACCACCCTCACAGCAAAGAATTTCTTCCTAAGATCTCATCTAAGTCTCCCCTCTTTCAGTTTAAAACCACTACCCCTTGTCCTGATAAAGGGTCCCTCCCCATCTCTCCTGTAGCCCCCTTTAGGTACTTGAAGGCTGCTATAAGGTCTCCCTGGAGCCTTCTCTTCTCCAGGCTGAACGTATTGTGTCCCCCAAAAACATGAGAACACAGTACATATATGTATGGTTAGCCATATACTTTTTTTTTTTTTTTCAGAGCAGGAATGAAAATAACAAATTCTGTAGGATTTTGGAAACCTCCCTCTCTCCACTGGTTGATAAATTCCACTTATGGCGCATTTGCTGAATTTATGAAAATACTTACAATCTGTTATTCACACTTTCAGTCAATTAAGCTATTTAAATGATTTGTTTTAATTTCATTCCTAAGCTTTCCAAATTCTGTTGTCTCATGTTTGGTCCAAATAAAGACAGATACTTTATTTGTTAAATATATTTCTTGCTCTCTAAACAGGAAAAATGGTAACGTGTTCACATTTATTTGTGGCAAGAGCTGAAATGGAGAATTCTTCCAGGTAAACAGTGAATAAGAAGGTTCTAATGTTTTAGTGTGCCATTAAATAACAATTATTTAATTTTCTTTCTTTCTAAAGGACTATTATTGCTAAATTAATGTTTGATACTTATTTCCACCCAAGACTATCAACTGAGCTATAACTTCCTAAAATGTTTCATGAAATTACCTACTATTTCTAACTTTTATATCATACTGCATTATCAAAAGAGATGGTGATTTTTGATTATTTCTGATTGCCTTTTTAAACATTTCCTGAAATTAAATAGCATTTTTTTTTCCTGCACTGTCATATGGAATGGTGGCAAACCTCCTCAAAGGCATTTTAATAGATGGAAGACATTGTCTGTATACAACCATAATTTCAGACATGAATGTTAGAACGAGTTTATTTCTAAGCACTGAATATATATTTCTAAGCACTGTTTAAGCACAAACATTATCTGTACTACAGAGCAACATTGCCTCATCACTCTTGTGGAATCTCACTTGCCTGTAACCTATAGAGAGGATGACTTGTGCATTGAAGGTTAATATCATGTGAAAACATTCATTTCTCAGATAATAGCACAGTACTGGATGCTGATATAGTGGCTTTTAAGACCTACCTGTTACGGTTCTTCACATTTAAGCACTGTTTGCACCTACACTTGCTTGCGCTTACCCAGTACCACTTGGGTATTGCGATTGGTACAATGACAATACTGTGTACGCCATTTAAAAAATCAGACAGTAAAAAGGCTTAGGTTCATGTGAAAACAAGTCTGGCCATACCACACAGGAATATTCTATAAATATTTTTGAAGAGTAAAAATTAAAATGAAAATGTCAAACAAAAATTGCAAGCTGTCTCCATGGGACCATAAACTCTTCGCAAACATGGATTTTCTTACAGAAGGGGAAAGGAGCAATTCCAAGGCATCGCTGAAGAAGTGGATTCATGCATCAGGAAGGACAGATGGGATCAGATCTTGCCTCAAGGCTAAGACAGCAGCTCAGAGAAAGGGGAGCATAAGGATGACTCCCTAGGAGAAGATCTTTGCAGTAGTTTGTGGAACTGACCAGATTTCTTCTCCTTCCAGTTGGCATGCACCCCTATCCTGAATAAGAGCTGGAAATTAAGGAAGGTGCAGAACGTCAAGAAGTTTAACATCAGAACTGATAGAACAAGGCCACCAGGGCTTTTCTTCATCACTTTAAACCTTGTAAAATATGTTGCAAAGGGATTTTTTGGAGGTACTTCCATTCCTCACACAGCTGCATCTATAGGAATCTATGTGGTTAAAATTTTCTCAACACTTACTATTCTTAGTAAAGATCTAGCCCAAGGAGCATATCCAAGGCTCTCAGGTATGGCTTCCTCAGTTGGCCAAGCAGGGCCTAGGCACAAGTTCAGTCACAGCCCACTTTTTTGGGCAGCGTTGGGTTGTTATCTCTCTCCTTGTTACCAGGATCCACCGCCAGTTTGGCTGCAGCTGCCGCATTGCTTGGAGAATCCTGTGGATTCCCGTGCAGACATCAAAACATCCAGTGGAAATCTTTATCTGAGATATCAGGTCATTGCAAAAATACTGTGAGTAGTGAAGAGCAAAGCAACTCTCATTCCTTGCATGAACTAAGTCTTTCGTTCCGCATCCAAAGGAAAAATCTCATCTTACTGATGTTCGCATGCCTCAGAAAGCCACAAAAACCTCAGAGCAACATATTGTCTGGAAGTGCCAAAACAACAGAGGAGTACATCTGATGTGTTGTCTCCTTTCCAGTGGTAAAAGGAGATTAACTGTCAAAAAAAAACCAAAACAAAAACTACAGAGTGGAGTCTGTAGCTCTTTGCCTTTACTTCCAAGATGTGCCCCAGCCTGTGTTATATTTCTATCGAGGTTTTCCACACATAAACCACATGAGGAAGGAAATACCCTGCCATGAAACTGTCCCAACTTTTCCTCCTGCACTGTACTCCTCACGTCAGACACTGCAGCAGTTGCCTGTGGCCAGGATTTCCCTTCCAGCAAACCCGTGTCCCTCTCAGCCCTTCTCTGCCCTGTGCTACCACACTCCTCCTGATGCTCTTCAGGACCAGTGGGTTAAGAGCTGGTGACTCTATGCCCTGCTCTACAGGGAGGATGATAACCACCAACGCTTGCCCAGGAAGCCTGTGGTATTCTCCCTCCTAGGTGTTTGCCCTGCAAAAGAAAGTTTCCCCAATAAAAAGGGAGGTGAAGTAGGGCATCTTTATCGTTCTTTTATAAAGCTACTAAAGATTATTATCAGTTGCTCTTTCAAGATCCCAACACAATGGTACCAGGCTGCACTCTGAATTAAATAAAGCATTCACCTCTTAATCAAAACAGGAATATATGCCATGACTTTCACTAGAAAGCCTAACAATGTGAACAAAAGAACACTGAAGCAGAGTCTGAATAATTCTTCTAACAAAGCAAAATAGGTGCATCTAGTTGCATAAGAGACAATTAAATACAAGCCCTCTCATGTCAGACAGTCAAATGGCTGGTCAAAAAAGATAGCTTTAAAGGTACTACTTATTTCAGTAACATCCCACAAATACATGCCCCAGTATTTTATTACTTAAGTAGAGGAAAGGCTCAGGCACCATAATAGAATTCTCTTGTTATTTTATTACTTTCCCATGTGAAATTCTGGAATGTAACAGGAGTATGAACAATTATGTAGAGTAGAGTTATTCATCCCTACATGTTATTCCTCTTTAATACTGCATAAGTCCTTTCCAAAAATTGGTTCCTAAGCATAAAATGCCTTGAGCAGCTTTAATTTCAGGAAAGAGCAATAAATCACATTAATACAAGAAGCAATATTTGATTACTCTGCATTACCCAGTAGCCCCCTTACAATTATAATCCTTTGCACTCTTATCAATGAATACATCACTCCTTACTCTAACCCCTCAATCACCCTCTCCCTCATCCAGGCTCCCACCATTTGGTAACAAACCTCCTACTATTATTTAATATTAAATTATATAGTATGTATGTGATGGTGATAGCCATGTGATAAATTGCATTTATCATGCATCTTTTAATGCAGCTGCATTAATCATGCCTTTCCTTCACTCTGCCCACTAATCCATCTCTGTCCAGGGCTACCCAGTCCCATCCGAATCTTTAAGGAGATTCGAACATGCACTGTTAAAAATGGTGCCCTTTTCCAAACACAGAGTTTCATTACAGGAATCACACTGTTCCAAAGCTCAGTACAAATAACTTTAAGTCTATGAAGGGTTTAAGGGTATGTTATCTCATGAACCATGAGACTCCTTGAGGCTAAAAATGAGAGACTTACATTTTCTGTTGTTACGAGGCACTCCATTTCTAGCCCAAGGTTATTATCCATGATCCTGGACATTCAAACTGAAACATTTGATGTTTATAAAATAGGTGTTTCTAACGGTCTTTAAAATGTCTCAGCTGCACTTTTTCATTCCCTCCCAGGCCTCTAAAGATGAACTTTTAATACAGAATTAAGAAATACTGACCTTACAAGCCATAGGAATGCAAAAGAAGGAATTGAAAAACATTTTAGAACTCTCCAGAACATTTTAAAGTAAGCTATCTATGAATTATTTGTTCCATATGCTGTCTGTATAATGGTACAGGGCAGCAAAAACATTTTATTAGCATCCACTGGAGACAAGCTGCCACATCCCTGTTGATCTGCCTTTGTGGCTTTTATTCCATACCATTAAATGGTCTCTTTTGTCTTAAATACAATTCTTAAATATTTATTCGAAACTTAAACTCATTTTTAAAAAAATGTTAAATTATTTTCAGAAAAAATTACTGAAACTGAAGGTGTTTTATAAATCTATACCAGCATCACCAAACTGCTATAAGATAAATTGTGCGGGAAAGCAAGGAGAAAAAACTAGGAAAGAACTAGAAAGAAATGTCGAGCATTTTGTTCCAAAATAAAAGGAAATGTTTTATTTTATCCAATTAAAAAAAAAAAAAAGTATTAGGAAAGTCCTTTCGAATATATTTTTAAATCACAAAAATGTTCAACACAAAAAATGATGCATTTATGACACAAATATTATTGATGTACCCCAAACCATTTTCCACATTTCTGGAATAACTCAGACACCTAGAATATCATTAGTCACAGCAGCTGGGCATGCTTATGTCATTAGAACTAAACATATGGGCAAGTGTTTTGTTGGATTGGGATTTATATATTTTGTGGATCTGTATAGCTAAATTATTTTTTTTAAGCATTCATAAAGCCATAGCTGAAAGGTTCTTCTTGAAATCTCATCTGTAACAGATTTGGGGCATAACAGAATACTGTGCTCTTGTTGCAGCTTTTATTTTTGTCCCAAAACTGTCACTGCCGGGGCAGACATCAGGACAGCCACCCTCACCACTCCTCACCCACTTGCTCCTACTTGCTGCTCTCCTCCTCGTCCCCCCTGATTTCTCTTCCTTCCTGATTTTTCTTCCTCTCCACTTTTTCTGTATCCCCCTGTTTTTTTCCCTGTCGATCCCCAGTGAAGCACTCATCATTGAATGATGGGATTGAAAAACTAATAACCTAAATAACCCAATAACTAATAAACTAAAGACAAGAAGTTATTAACCTTTCTGAATGTAGATTCATGGGGAAGAGGGGACTTGTCATTGTTACTGCCTCATACCTGTACCCAGAGGAGCAATTGCACCACTGCCCTGGCCATCCCTGGCCTCTTTACCCTCCTGTCACCTTCCCTTGCTGTCACGGGAAATAGCACCCCAGTGTCTGGAGGAACTTCCTCTTCCTAAGTATTGGGGGTGTTTTTTCACTGTAGTCAGGTCAATTTTCCTTATTTTGCCCATAAACATAGACAAGGAATTCAAATGAGATCTTATTTGCATAAAATGGGGCAGTGTGCATACCTTTCCTTCTTTCCTGTGGCTTCACCAGCCCCTCTCTATGGTGTTCCAATTTTTCTTTTCACCGAGGCAAAAACTACTTAGAGTTTGCCAGATTTTCTCCCTCATCCCTGCTTGCTTCCATGTCCCACCATGCGTTCCTCCCCTGTTCTATCAAACAGCAATTCTGTTTTCTGATGGTCTTATGCCCATTAGGTCAGGCTGCATTTTGCCATCAGGTCTAGTGAACATACCAGGCTGTCTCAGCAAAATTAAAACATGAGACAAACAGTTAAAAGGGAATTCAGTGGCAGAGTTGAACCCAGGGAGTTATGGGAGACCGTGAAAAAAAGGTTTCATTTGAACCCTAGTCCTTCCAAGCTCTGAAATCCATGCTAAACCCATCTGGAACTAAATATGGAGTAGTTCAAATAATAGCGCTGGTTAATCACTCTCCAGCAGCTTAAAGTACTGACTTTCTGCTCATCAGGGACTCCCAACAAAAGGAGATAGGAAATTAAATTTTAAAAAAACCACCAACCAACCAAAATATTGATAAATCAAAGACACTTACCCTCTTTCCTAAAACACAACAGAATTAGCTGTTGTCCTGGTACATTATGGCCACTCACAGCCTTAATCATGTGAAATCACTTCAAAAAGAATTAACAGATTTAACTAACTATAAAAAAAGCTTCAAAGCTTTACCAGCAGCAGGAGACCTTCTCTTTAATTGGGAGCATATATCTGAGTAAACTAAAACTATATGCAATAAAAACAGATTTTGAAACCACCTAAATATCAAAACGATTGAATTAGAATGACTAATATTCACATTGTCCATTGTTTTGAGGCTAAAAAACCTCATCAAAGCCTTATACTCTGGCCATTATTGCCATACGTTTGAACCGAAGCCGTGCCTAGGCTCCCACTCACAGACCCTTCCCGTTTTAACAGTAAAAATATCTCTGTCCCAAAAATCTTGCCGAGTAAGCCAGGAGACAACAATTAGATAAAGGCAGAGAAATGGGAGAGCATATGGAAACAGTCAGCATGACAAGTGACAGTCTCAGTTTTGGCTCCACTCTCACCATTTGCAAACCCTGGAGAATTATCAATATTTTCTGCCTTTCATCTACCAGCCTATCTTTGTAGCAAAAACAGGAGGGATTATTAACAGGTTAGCATCCTCTACTTGCCTGAATTTATCATCCAGGGATGAGAAAGAGACAATGTCAGGATGAACCTCATGTCATTGTCTTTCTAAAAAAATTTTGTTGAAAATTCCCAAGAGCAGAGATAAAAACAAATGGGGATCAATTTTTACGTGGGATAAAAGATTGATTCCTGCAATTACAAGAAGTGAACTTTATTGAAAGAACACTCCAGTTGAATATATTTTAAACGGTCTCTAATACAAAGTGTAAACCAACATACAAATGAAAGCGGTTTCATTGTACTTAAATAAATAGCTCTTGCTTCATCCTTTAAGTCAACTGGATTTCAAGTTACCTTAGGGAGCTCGGAATTAGGAACCACCAATGTTTTAGAGCTACAGGCTTACCTAGTTATACTAGAACAAATCAAATGCACGTGGATGAAAATGCACATAGATAAATCCTCATGAGGATCCAAGAACAATACAGGATTTTTCAAGCGACAAAACCTCAACCTCTGTTGGTATGAAATATTCTTTTTCTGCGTAAAATGTATCACAGGAAAATAAATAATTAGGAAAATAAAGACTTATTCTATGTAACAATCACAATGAAACCCCTTTAATGAGATTTCACAGCATGAAGAAAAGTTGCCACATTCCAGTTCAGTCAAAACATGCCAGCCAATCATGAAAAGCTATTAAAGAAGATGAAGACTGGGTCTTTTTATCCCACTACACCTCTGAAAGCTGACATTCCTTTCTCTTACATTTCGGGGAGCAGAAGGAAAAATTAGAGGTACCTAACTCTGCATTAAAAAAAATTATTTGAAAATTATGTCTTCATTAAAAAATAAAAACCTTAGAAAATTCTTGGAATTTGCAAAGTAGAAAATAGGTAAATACTCTTATGATTATGTTATTGTTAGCAGCACTGTTAATCACAGTTTTATTAACATATTAGCAATGTGCCTTTCAGTTTCCAAAGTGAGAGGATTTTAGCTTCCCCTTCAGGCAACTATTGAGGAAAAATAATTAAATGTAAATAAATTAGTAATGCAAAAGGATTATGTCTTGCACTTAAGTAAGGACAATGTGATTTTTTTCTCTCTCTTTTTTTTTTCTTAATTAAGGGTTCATATCTCCTGTAAGAGTAGCCCCAATTAAGTTTTACCTAACCTTAAAGTAGCACAAGTAGCACCACTGACTACAGTTGGGACTGAAGTGGGTGGCATTATTCATGTGTTTAAAATGAAAAACATCATTACTTCTTTCAATCAGGCTGACTGTGTTGTGACTATCTACACCAGCAGCCTTATTTTCGGTCATTACTAACTGTCTTGCCTTCTTTAAGTAACGGTGGAGGAAACTGCATATTCCCAAGCTCAGCTGTGTGCAATTGAGTTCATTCTCTCCACTTCTGGGAAAAAAAAAATGTGACACCCTTTGGCATGAGAAATGAAAGCCACCACTTCAATAGATATGCAATATTTGGATCTCTGTAGCAAGGGAAGTGTGAGGAAGTAGCTGTCAGCTGTCTACAGGCACAATGTCCCAAACCTTGCCTTCCTCCTGTTTTTTCTGCTTGCACACGTGTGCCCTTATCAGGACAGTGGGTGAGACAGTCAAATTCCAGAGGACAAAACCAAGGATGAACTGTTGCTCCACTCCTGCTCCCTCCATGCAGCCCTGCAGGACCGGTGCATCCTGGCAGGGAAAAAGATGTGAACAGCCTCTCAGGAACATCCCCAAGGACCACCACAATCCTGTCCCAGTCCACCGTGGCACAGTTTAGTTTTATCTGTTAGTTTTAAAGGATGCTTTGACCTTTGGAGGACAGCAGGTGAATCTCTACAGCTGTTAGATTTGGAAATCTAAACTTTCCGCGCTTGAAAAACAACCTCTGTTTCAAGCACAGAGGTGCTTCTGATTATGCTTCTGCAATGCCCGCATGAGAGCAGTTTATGGCACAATGTGGATAAATGACATTTTCAGACTGGTTCCTGGCGAGGAGCTTATTCCTTGTGTTCAGCTCTGCACTGTGCACAGTGCATCCTGTCTTAACCCTTCTTCATCTTTACCACCACATAAAAATACAACATATCAGTTGTGCAGCTGCAACCAGGCATCCTAAGTGACAGCCCAGCAGGAAGAACAGCCTTTATTTGTCACCTAAAGTTAATGGCGTAAATTCAGAGACCCCCTCCTTCCTGCCTTTCTCCTACAAAGAGAACTCAAGGCCCTGATTAATATGCAGCCCTATTAACTCTAGTGGCTCTAAGGAGGTGGTGACTGAAGGGGAAAATTAATGACCTCCTGTCCAGGACTTGCCCCTTATTTGAGAGGTGAAATAAAAACTGCAGTCAGAAAGGAAGCAGAATTATTAAATATTTCATTGTAAACTGGTGCAGTAAACACTTGCCAGAAATGGCAGCTTTGATAAAATTCAATTTTCACTCTTGTTGTTTAATTCATCTTTATTTGGTACTGTCTCAACTAGGTTGTTCCTTCTTTTACCCTCATCACTCAAACCTCAAGCACAGAAAAGATACTTTTATTTTTTTGTCCGTGCCCTAGAGGACTGGGGTTTTTTTGTAATGTCACATCAGCCAGGAAATAAGAGAGACCCAAGTTGAATAATATCTATTGTTGAATCATATCTATCTAAAAAGCCCTCCAAAACAAAAACCTCCAAAGAAAAAAAGAAACAAAAGAGCAACCCCCCAGATACTCATCTTGCCTTCTAAACCACATGCTGCAGGCCATATAATCACAACAACCACATCCAATTCACTTGTTAGGAAAGGAGAAGGACCTACATAAAAGAAGGTTGACTCTCGGTTTATTTCTGAACCCTCCCACTGCCCTGCAACAGAGTAGATACTTGCATATGTAAATAAAGAGATAGAAAACCACAAAAGGAAATAGGACATTGCCATTTTAACTAATATTATGAGGATGGCAAACACATGCTACTATAACTTCTTTTAAAGTATTTTTAAAACAGCATATACTTAGCGTCTTTGATTTGATGCTTCATGTTTTTCTCTAGATTTCATGCAAAATGTAGAGACCAAACAAGCTGCCCATCTGTAGTGGCCATAGATTCAGCATGTTCTTCTTTATAGACTCCCACCAAACATAAATCCATCAAATTATTTTTTTTCAGTCAGTCCCTGTCTGAAGAGTGCCCAAATCCCAACGATTGAAAGAAATTTGCATGGAATATTTTATTACTAAATGGCCTTCCTTCTTTTAATTGCAGTATCAAGCCCTCCTCCTTTCTCTGCACTCAACATTGTGATTGTCTGATTGTCTGAAACACTGATTACCCATTCCCATACAATGGGATGTCAGAAATAACTTCGCAGAAATACGGGGGAGAGTTACAGCCCCTTACTAATTTCCTCCAGGCATTATGATGCAAAGCAAAGTCAGATTTTCCTCCATTTGAAGTTAAATCTCTCTTCTTCTCATACATCTAGCTTAATACTGTTCATCCTGCTTGTTCCCCTGTTGCACACTTCCACTGGTTCTTCTTCACTAAACTGTGATTTTCACTTTTGTTCTATATTCCACAGGGTACATTATTTCACCATCTTTCACCTTTCAAGTCTCCCGTGCTGCATTTCCCTCGGAGTAGTGTATACAGGCTACTCGTTCACTCCTTTTGGTAGACCAACACATGTCTTTCTGTTCCATCTCAGTAGACTTCAAATAGCTCTTTCAGGTTCAATAAATACCCGAAACAGAACATTCCCTGTTTCATAAGGGTTCCTCTGCATTATAATTTAATAACTTGAAATAATTAGCACATTTGAAAGTTGGAATAGATATTTCTTCCATAAACTACTCCTGGAATAAATCACGTTCTCTTCCAATACACCACAATATCCTTTACATACAACTAAGCAACTCCTGGCTACCTGGCAATTAATTGACTGAAAACTAATATACGGATACACTAAAAACAGTAGCATAAGCTCTTCCATTCTTACCTCAACTTCACCTCACGCCAGGATTCAACTGTGTGGGATATTGACAAATCATTTCCACTTCCACGCTACAGCTGTGCTAGGAAAAAGCTTTACATTTGCTGTTAACTCACTTTTCAATTTCATTTGGCAAGTACACAAAGCAGCACTATTGAGATGGATAATCACAAATTATCCTTGTTTTAGGCCAGTTTACTTCTGCTTTTCTTGAGATCTCAATTTGTTTCGCTTCATCCTAAAATAATGAAATGAAGGGAGAAGCATATGTAGTAATTCAGAGATACTCAATGGTGTTAAGCTTTAAAAATATCAAGTACAAAACACTTCATAAAATAATTGTTTTGAGCCAAATAGGTATTTTGGGACTAACTTCAGATAAGAATTCCATGGCCACTCTTTATTTACCTGTTTACCTAGGCTCCCAGGCAATAATAAAGCAATTGTAAAAAACTGCAACCTGAGTCGCTAAATCCTTGTGGGTTTTTTTCTAACCTTCTTACTAACGAAGGGAAATATAAAAGCTCAACTAAAACGCAAAGACAGATATCCAATTCTTCTTATATATTCATGTAATATCCCATTTTCATAACAAACAATTCATTTTCTCTCTCCTCTGCTTCAGCCAACAAGGTGTGCTGGTGAACCGAGTTCTCTCCACGATTACCCAAGTTTTACACACGTGTAAGTCCTTGAACTATGGTGTAAGGAGTATCTGCTTTGACAAGTTTTAATGTTGCATGTAAAAGGGAAGATCTGAGGGAGGGAAAGAGCTCCTCTCATTTCCAATATGTGTTTCATTATATAGTCTAAACATGTTAATGCGAACAAATCCAAATGGCCCTGTGGTTACCAAGAGAAGGGCTTGTGAAGAACATCATGGTATCTCCAGAGCAAAAATACCTTTTCTTTGGCTACTGGAGGCCTCAATGGTCTCAATGATCAGCTGTTTCTGGCTTAGGCACCTTATTCTTAACTGGATAATTTACGGAGAACACAAAAATTATTCAAATACCCTGACAACTAAGACAGAGTCAAAATTAGCTCTGCTTTTCAAATTCATCTCTTCTTCTCAGGGTTAGAAATTCCCTTAGCTTTTACCCTGTTAAGGAAAATTTTATTCAGGTTCAGAAAGAGAACTCTCAGTGAAGACCTATTCACTTTTCTTTTACTATGATGCAGTTAAGCAACCATCTGCCCATCCTCTATTACTCATTTAATTTATACAGCACAGTACATTTACTTATATCTTTTCTGTCTGAACAGTTTTCATTTTAATATCATTACAGCCTTATTTTTGCCAGTCATAAGTTCAGTCTCAGCTGGAAAGAATGCACTTTCCTCTCGTGTTGCCTGTTATTTTCCTCATTTCACTTTTCTGTCAATGCTATTTTACTAACACACAAAACAGGATATATGATTAGAATTAAATAGCAACATTCTAACATTTGTTTCACTATTACCTAAATGTTAGGTACATCCTAGAATTCAGCTGGTAATATACATCACCTGCAGAGCCACACATTTTCTAAATATTTAAAGGAGAAAGTATTGCTCGCCATTTAAAGCATTTTTTTTACCTGAGTGATTTACACCATATATAATTACTGTTTTTTGGTTTGTGGTCTGTTTTTTTTTTTGGATCTGGTGGCTTTTTCTTTCCTTTTAAAACAAATATCTCCACGTCACTCTACTTAGCAGCTGTATTCAGTCATAAAAGGGCCACTTGGTATCAGAAAACTCATACATATTTGCCTAATAATGCCTTTTAAGTAATCTGCCCCTTTGTTAATGGCTTTTTTTTTAACCAGCCATACACTAGGAATCAAAATTAGCATCTAAATGAGGATGTTTTAAACGCATGCCTAGGGGTTGCAGTTTTCACCTTATTTTTTTTAATAGTTTGCCATGTTAAATTATGTAAAATAGAAATGGTTTTTTAGTTTTTAATGAGCTAATGTAGACCTATCAACCCTCTCTCCCTCCTCCCCCCACTTCTCTGCATAAAGAGTCCACAAACTGTTTTGCAGGTATGAAAAATGGCCATGAAAGAGAAAACCTAGTGTCAGCAGAGGCAGAACAGATCTCTTCCTCCCCAGCAGCAACGGCACCACTGCATGAAGGCACATTTGTTTGAAGTCCTCACTGAAATGGCCCCGCTCTCTATTAATCGCTTACAATACATAAAAAGAAGCAACTATTTCTATATTTAATTTCAGGAGAAGAGACTTTATTACGGCTCCTTTTAAATTGGCTTTTCATTTAATTATGGGGAAAGATTAAAAAGAACTAACTCTGCTGTGGCATGGCCAAATGATGATTGGAAAGGGGAAGGAGAGATGCTCGCCATCTGCGAGTGTAATGTTTGGAGGGAGAAAACAGCAAAGGGAGGGGAATTAAGGGTGGTAATTCAGTGTTACCAGGTGAGATAGCCCATAGCAGTAGGGCCAGCTGCTCCTGGCATGCGGGGAGAGGACCAGCATCTAGCAGAGAGGGGATGTATCTCCCTTACCTGGGAAGGCCTGCAGGTATCACCACCCACCTCTGAGGGCAGGTTGCGTCTGCAGGACAAAGGGGTTCAACTGTGATGTGTGAGGAAGGGGGGAGTACTCTGAAAAGGATCCAGACCTGTTAACTGGACAACCCAGAGACAAGAGTTACAAAGAGCTGGAATCCAACACAAAACAAAAATCTAATTGAGCTTTTGTAAAATCGTGCCATATTTAAATACTCTCGTTTTCCCCTCGCCTCCTCCAGTTTACTGAAAAACCTTCAGTGGTGTCACATGCGAAGCTCAAACAAATTCCTCAAAACTGAGTCAGCAACAAAATGTCTCTCTGTTTTTATTGTTGTTTTAATACTGAATCACAGGAAGATTGTTTGACAAAACAACTACCTCCCTTGACATGGTGGCAACACTTCTCCTAATGCAGCCCAGGATACCATTAGCCACAAGGGCACCTTGATGGCTCACGTTCAACCTGGTGTCCACCAGGACCCCCAAGACCCTTTCTGCAAAGCTGCTTTCCAGCTGGGTGATCCCCAGCGCGTACTGGTGCCTGGGGTTGTTCCTCCCCAGCTGCAGGACTTTGCCTTCTTGTTGAACTGCATGAGGTTCCTGTCCACCCATTTCTCCAGCCTGCCAAGGTCCCTCTGGATTGCAAGGTGACCCTCTAGCATATCAGCCAGTTCAGTGTCACCAGCAAACTTGCTGATGGTGCATTCTGCTCCATCATCCAGACCTTTAATGAAGGTGTTAAAGAGGACTGGAGACAGTACTGATCCCTGGAGTACACAACTAGTCACTAGCTTCCAACTAGGCACTGATCACCACCCTCTGGGCCCAGCCATTCAGCCAGTTTTCAGTCCACCTCACTGTCTGCTCACCCAGCCCATACATCAACAGCTTCTCTGTGAGGATCTTATGGGAGACTGTGTCAAAGGCCTTACTGAAGTCCATGTAGACAATATCCACTGTTCACCCCTCATCTATCAAGCCAGCCACTTTACTGTAGAATGCTATCATGTTGGTCAAGCATGGCTTCCTCTTGGTGGATCAATGATGACCAATCCTGAATATCTCCTTGTGTTTCATCTGCCTGGAGACTGTTTCCAGGATTTATTCTGCCACCTCCCCAGGGTTGGAGATGAGACTGATGGGCTTGTAGTTCCCTGGGTCCTCCCTCTTGCCCTTCTTGAAGACAGGAGTGACCTTTGCTTTCCTCCAGTCCGAGGGCACTTCTCCCAGTCACCATGATCATTGGAATATAAAGAGTGGCCTTGCAATGCCATCAGCCAGCTCCCTTAGTATTTGTGGATACACCCCATCAGCGCCCATGGACTTACATGTGTTCAGTTTGCTTAAGTATTCTTTGACCTGATTCTCTTCCACCAAGAGCACATTGATTATTATGAGCCATAAATAGCACCAACATTTTACTACAGGAGAAATCAGGTAAAGATGTACATCTGCTCGAGGTCTTCACTTGCAATTCCATAAACTTTTCTCATAAACACCGATTTCCAAACTGTTATTCACAACCTCCCATCAGACTTTTGGTCACCTGATTCATAGTAGCAACTGATTTCTTTTTCTCTGCTTCTTCAAGCATTTCCTTTGGATGATCCTCAGGGTTCTATTCTTGGTTTGTTTTTTTTTTTTTTCCTTTATTTGCTCTGTGTTCTGGCCCTTCTGACCTGACCCCAAATGTTTTCAGATCAAGGGGAAGTGTTCTGGCTCTGGTGCCAACAGAGAGCCTGCCATCACTGTAAGGGGCAAGGCTTGGGACCAGTCAAAGAACTATAGTCACGTTTTCAACTAAAATAAAAAATCATGAGTCACCTGACGGCCTCATAACAGAAAGCACAGATCTCATGGTAGTACCTGGTGACAAAGAAACATAAATATTTCTATTAAAAAAAACAAACAGGGACTAGGAGAGCAGGAACAAGATATCCCTGCATCCTGGGCAGACTAGTGAGAAGGGACCACTAGCTCATAGTCACCTCATCTGCAGGCATTCTCTCTAGCATAAACTAAGGTCAAAAGACCCACTTTATAAATAAAATATTCAACAAAATATAACTAAAGCAACCCTTCTGAGCAGTGATTGAATCAGTCATATTTCAGGAGGCACCATATGGATATGTCTTTTTCTCTCTGTCATTGAATTTTCTGCACTTGTTCAAGATATACTTGTTCTATGAAGGATCTAGTTGTGTAAAATGTAGTTATTTAAGATATTATCTCATGTGCCATCATAAACATGCATAGAAGGGTCCATGTCCTTCTCCATTTAGAAAAGCAAGAGGAAAAGTTGACCTGCTGTAGAGATTAGAGCCTGTCCATCTCCAAGAAAACAGAGAGCGACAGAAGAGAGTTCTAAGGTTTGTTTTTCATATAGTGTTCAATTTTGCTGTGATACTTAGGAAAGGAGAGTTTAATTTTACTTTTATAAATAATGTCAAGAATACCTAACACTTTAGGTGAGGAAGTCTTTTTAACGTGACCAGAAAATAAAATAAGTCGATATATCAGAAGCTGACAACAAACTATAATTGCATCATCAGTAAAAACACCTATATAAATGAAAAGATTTTGATATGTGTAGAGATTTTAACACACAGGGTAGGTCTTTAGTTGTCATCTCCAGAAGCTCTTAAGAGAGAAGAACATCCTTATAGTGGCCTTCCAGTACTACAGGAGAGATGGGGAAGGATTCTTGATCAAGGAGTGGAGCCATAGGACAAGGGGGAACAGTTTTAAGCTGAAAGAGGGGAGATTTAGATGAGATCTCAGGAAGAAATTCTTTCCTGTGAGGGTGGTGAGATGCTGGAACAGGTTGCCCAGAGAAGCTGTGGCTGCCTCATCCCTGGAGGGATTCAAGACCAGGCTGGATGGGGCTTTGAGCAATCTGGTCTAGTGGGAGGTGTCCCTGCCCATGACAGGGGGTTGGAACTCAATGATCTTTGAGGTCCCTTCCAACCCAAACCATTCTATGATTCTATGATTCTATGACATACAAGGATAACAGGATCTCATTGCCATTTTAAATTCACTTTTACCAAGATTTGCAGGGAGGCAATGAACTTCCAGGTGTTAATCAGGGTATCTGAAGCATGGGAGAGCTGAATGTTAGATGTAATAAGTGTCTGAAACAAAATTGATCTACAGGCTATCAGGCAGAAAGTAAGTACTGTAACACTACCTGCATTGGGGGTAGCTAAAGCACAGTCAATAAGAGCAAAGGACGTAAGAGTTACTGTGCTGGTTCAAATAAAAGGTTCACCAGTGTCCAGTAACACGCACATGGGAAAGGCATTAAGAACAGAACGTGCAGTAGTATGTTCCTACTCTCACTTCCAGCAATCTGTAAATTAGGCATTTCAGAGGCAAGGAAAGCTTTATGTTCCTCTCTTGGTATCTGAACAATTTCCAAGTAGATAAAACTGATAAAAAAAAAATACAGTTGGAGATATTTGAGGTGTTTCTCCTCATGCTATTGGACATAGGCACCACTGATGTGATTTGTTACCATGTGAAATGTGGGACTTCCTAGCTAGGCTTTGCCTAGCGATAGAAGCAGACAGGCAGAGCCGTTGGGGATTTAGCAATTTCACAGGAGCTCTCGCCTACATAGTCACTCTATCCTGACATACACGCGATATCAGTGCGACAGCGTGTCAACGCAAGGAGCTATTCTGATAGAGCAGCAACAGAATATTTCACTGCACAATAGTTGTGGTTGCCAATCTTCCCACAGAGAAAGGAGTCTTAAAAATTTCTTCATCAGGCACATAATTTGTGAATAAATGATGCATTTTAGAAAGGCACCCCTTCAATTGAAACATTTCAAATGATGGAGACTCTACAAGCTCCCATGGTAAATTCTTCCATATCAATTGGCTGTTTTCAATATCTAGACATTGACGCCTTCTGCAGTCTTCACTAGTTCCATGTTTCCATTTTATTTTTATTGACCTTTCCTTTTTTATCATCTTATGAGCAGAATAAAGTAAGTAGGGTATCACAGGGCTAGCCAAGAGGAACTGAAGTTTAACTCAGGAATAATCCCATTTAATTAGAGACATAATCACCTTAAGTATATGCCCTACATTATTATAGTATCAAACAAGGCAGAATATTCCCTCAGAATTTACAACTTCTGTTGATAATCCTTTAAATTGATAACAATGTTAAGTAATTGGTAATAGCTAAGTATTTGCTAACGTACAAAATTTTAAACTTTTCATTTAGATTCTACCATATCTCTATTTATAATTTCCTTTGGGTTTTCGCTTAATTTTTTTTCTCTTATTATCTGTCACATTTTAGAAATTGTGTCTGCTTATTCCTTATGCTAAGCTTTGACTTCATCTTATGTATTTCTAATAACTATTTTATGGTTAGTTTTTAATCATTTCATTTTCTTTTCTCAAATCTCTGTTCTCTACATTTTTCTAGTTGTAAATCCACTTCTTCTCTCTGTTCATTCTCTCAATTATATTTCTTTTGATTATTTTCCTCTCCAATTTTTTTCATTTCATATCAGACATTTCCTTCCACATAGTATATGCATATGACAAAGTAAATGTATATTCATGAAAACTATTTCACTTATATCCATCCTCATACACCAGCCTTATGTTATCTACATGATGTGGAAAGTGTAAGGAAGCAAACTATAATAAACTCTGCATTTTCAAAGTTATTTGCTTGACTAGTAGTTCAACTTTAGGGATGCGTAAACACTTACTAGATGTGCTGTGTGGCCGAGTAACAAAGCCTTTATTATTTGCTCAGCAGAGCTAATTATATTTTCTAGGACTGCTTCTGACTGTTGGTGTTCTTCCATACTTTCAGAAAAAAACCTCTCTCCAAGGGTGGTTTTTTTTGCTTAAATATAAGTATCGCACAGCATTCATATCCTTAATATTGGAAACTGGAAATATAACACAAGTCTTGCAACACCTTGTCTGTAAAAAGTTTACTTTGATTCAATCAAGGCTATACAGAGTGAAAGAGGTTGCAGTTCTGAAAAGACACCTTCATGTGTCTTTTATATAGTTTAAAACTAATTTTTAATAGTTTTTTTAAGGGTAACTGTATATACAAACTTACAACTTGTTGACACCAAGTCATGGCTTCTTAACCAAGCTGCTTGGCCCTAGGGCTGCCATATTTCCACCTAGGATTTACAAAAATTAAATATCTTCTATCCAGACCAAAATGTTAGAAAAAAGAGTACATCTAGGAAAACCCAGACAGATGGCAACACTGGCTGTAACTGGCCATGTTGTATGCCCTCAGTCCCCTCCAACTGAGAAGTAAAACATGTCAGTTTAAGCCACTGCCATCAAGGTTTAGATACCAGGGAAGCAGATGGACCTTCAGGATACCAGCAGCCCTGTTTATTGTCAGTCCTGACTTTAGCAGTTCATTAAGCATATGCTTAGCTTCAGGCACAAGCACGCGAGTGGTCCCATGGATCGCAGTGGGTCTATGTGTCCAGCTTAAAATTAAGCATGTACCGAAATATTTTGTCCAACGAGGGTAGAATTATTGTTCTGTTTAAGGCTGCAAGTGTGCGCAAGCTGCTTACTGAAATCAATGCTTAAGCCTGTGGGTTTGCACGTGCTTTACTTAAGTGTTTAAAAATATTTACGTAGTCACATAGATGTCAATCATTCCATTCATGTGCCTTGCATGGATGGAAATGGTTTCCTTGACTGGCCCTAACACACAATCCAAACCAGTGGCACCACCAGTAAGCGCTGTGGTCTCAATTTACCTAAGAGCTCACAGAAGTAGTTTAGAGATCATGGTTGTATATAAACAAAAACAAACCAAAAGCAAAATATATTAAGGAGTCTTCCAACCGCATGAAAATCTGGCTGATGCCAGGACCTCTTTGGTTAGTGGTTTTGTCACTATTCAAGGGAATGTCTTGCATAGCACTTGTCATTAACCCAACTAACACTCTAAAGACACCTGACCCACAACACACCCACGCGGTCTATACACATCCAGCTTACAGACATGCAGGCTGAGGCCAGAAATGGATATTTGATAGTCCATGAAGGTGAACATGAAGTCAGTAGTTACGCACAGTTCTTCTGACTTGACCCACCAAGCTCACTAGTCTTCCTTCTTTCTGATTTCCAATACACAAGCACAGCAGAAGAAGCAGCATGAGTTCAAATAAGAAGATTGATTTTTTTGTTGGTCTGAAGGTTGGTGGACTATAAGCACTAAAAGTCCATTTGAACTCTACATGCTCTTATTCAATTCCTAACCTAGTTAATAGCGTCAGATACTGCATTGACAGTACTCAGCACTGAGATTTATGGCATGGTGAGCAATTCAGGAAGTACATGCCTGGGGCTGTTACTTCAAAAATATGGGAAATAAAAACCAACTCAGGTAACTGCAATATCAGTAAGATATCTATACTCTGGGCTTCATCTATGCGTGTTCTTATTATTTCAATATCGTATCTTAAATTCTGCAATTCACCTATTGTCCAATATAAAGCTTTCTCAGTTAACCATCTAATATATTAATGATTCCTTAATAGGAGGGAGGTGTCATCCTTATTTTACAGGTAAAACTTGAAGCACAATGAGAAAAACTTGATTTACCTCAGGTTACATCCCAATCCTGCTTCTTAACAAAGCACAGGCCATTGGTTTGTCAGTCTTCTGTTTTAACCACTAGACTTCTGCCTTTCAAAGACTTTCCTTCAACACTAATTAGAGACAGAACACGTGACCTTCTTTATTCTTTTGCTTTTTTTGCACTAACGCCTCATTTCCAGCCTTTCCTGCTTGCCCCCACTGTGTCTTATTGTTTGGGGAATAATTTATATTGATTAATACAAGTTTTCTGCATGCAATATACAGTACAAGAAAATCAACCTTACATTGAGGCTTCACAATATAGTGCTAATAACCCTACTGGCTGGAAGTTAGCCAACTAGCTAATCATTACTGCATGAGCATAGGCACCTCACAGCACGCCATATCATTGAGGTAATAAACAATAGATTTGTTAATCTAGTATGAAAGCATTATCAGTTCCCTTTGCTTTGCAACCACTTCAAAATCTTCTCTAAGCTTTTCTACAGATCTCTTACACTGCAGTTGCATTTAGTCAGTTGTGTTTAACAAAACAAGAAACTCTGAAAAAAAATGATGTAGGAATGAATGCCATTTTGCAGTATAATATATATCATTCCGTTCCGTCTTTTGGCTGGTCTCTTCCAAGTGAAAGAGCAAAGAGTTACAAAATTGATGTTTGGTTTTTTCTTCCTCTAAGGATCCCATTTCACTTTTTTATTTGACGTAATGCTCTTCATACATATAGTTCAATTAAAGTAATAATTAAAAAACAATATCTCCTTTATAACTGTCTGACTATAATTCCAAAATGTATCTCCTAGTTATGTATTAACTACTATTTAACAATTTTTTTGTAGACTGAAGTTCCCAGTTCAGGCGCTTGAGACGACAATTTTTTGTACTTACCTACAAAAATATCTGTTAGAAATAAACCAGTTCTCTTATTCCCATACTACATGGCATGATAAAACTACCTTACTATTAATTGTTGTTTTCAGCCACACTAAAGTAAGAACAATCCATCTGTACCTGGGAGGAAAAATCAGAGCGACCTGAAAGATATATAGAACTTAAACCACATAATGATTTGATTCTTTTTGATAGTAAAACTGGATGACAGCGTATTTTATAGAATTTGTAAACCAGTCATCAATGACATTTTGATAACTCTGTGGGAGAGGAAGAGTAATTATCACTTTTGTTGCAGAAAGCAATGCTCATTATACCTCTGGTTTTTATTACTAATGGCAGATGGAGAGAAACCCAAAGAGGTCACTGAGATCTATTCTTCTGATAAAGCTGCCTCTACTGTTTTACTCAATCTATTTCAATTTATTCCCAAAAGTGCTTTTTATCATGTTCAGTAGAAGTCAGTCACAGTTAAGCTTTGGGTAAGACAGTGTATATATATTTATGTACATGAGGAAAGGGTAAATTTATACCCTGGCGGAAGCCTCTTCCCTGGGATGCTTGGTCTTTAAAGTGAGGGAGACAGACTAGGAGTTGAGAGACCTGACCTCCACGGGAGCAGAAGTTACAATTCTTTGGGCAGCGCTTGCAAACCTTTTTGCAGCAGTACCACCACCTTGACCACCACAGCTTTTGACCACTCCCAGGTCATTTGGGCTGCAGGAGACACACATCTTACACAGTGAGACAGCTTCTGCTCCTCTGGATGCCACCTCAAGCCATCGTGAGGTGTTTCCCCCATCCTTAGCCTCCCATGCAATGTGGAGGGTGGGTTTATTTCTTTGATTTTCCTGGATTAGAATGCTGTTTCCACAAAACAAATCTGTATGTTTGCATTTTAATTACCTGGAAATTAATTGCTTCAGAAACTGAAAATTTTCACTGTTCTTTTATGCCAAATGTCCTACCTACTCTATCTTCCAGCTTCTTTCCAGCTTTCCAGGTTCTCTCTTCTCATTTAGTGGAGTGTTTTCTTCAGCTGTTAATCTCATAGATTTCCTAATTTTATGTAATATGCTATTTTCTGCTTGTGTTCCTAACTTTAGCCAACATTTTGCTTTGTTATTTCTCTCCACAATTCCAAACTTAGGTCCTGCTACAAAGAGTGTTTATCTGCTGTTTCCCACTCCTCTGTCGCACAAAGGTATTAAAATGAAATGAGAATAAACATTCATAACAAGTCATGATTAGAAACTATTATTATCTTTTGCATTAGCGCCTGTAGAACCTCCCACCTGAAAGTGTTTCAGAGACAATTCAGACTTATGTTACTTCTGAAAAGGTATATATATCAAGGCTAAAGCAACCGATGAGACATTCAGGAGGAACCTGGACCTCCTGGCTGATGTGGGTTTTCGATGGAACCTGAATTAAGTCACATAGAAAATAAACGATTTATGAAAGTGTAGTGTTAATATGAGGATGAAGAGTTCAACCAGGAATCTGACCACAGAGTAAGGCTCTGACTAATGGTTTGAATTGCCTGGTTTCCAAACATTGTTTTCAGAATTGGAGCTCCTCCAGTTTTCCTAGGAAATTTCTCTGTTGACTACTAAAGCAAGACTGTACCATATCTATCACACTCCCTTAACTTGGTGAGTGATAAATCCATAGTAAGGTTTTTGAGGAACCATATTTCTGCACTCTCATTTTGTATTTAATATCTTTGTCAGGGCTACCTTTGTTAACCTGGAATTATCTCCTTGTTTCTGCAGTAAAATTTCCAGTGGAATGATTTAGGGAACAAATGACAATATGTGGGGAGTCAGAGTAGGAGAACATAGTCCTTTTATTAGGGGACCACGTCTGACAGGTATTTACTGAAGTACACAATGTGAACAAATTTAGTCCAGACTTTTGTGAGATACATAACCATGTAGCAAGTTGTAAGACCAATATCTCAGAGGCAGATGAGCTCTGGATTACCTCGTGCAATAAAGCGTTGTATTTTCTCTCTTTCATCCTTGCCTGTGGAAGGCACAATCTTTATTTTGCCAAGGATGAGATAGCCCTTGATTTGCTATTTCTCTTTTTTGATCATAGATGAATTGCTACCAAAATAACAGATCCTTGATGCAGATAGAATCATTTAACGCTGGAGATGCTAACACTGTGTTAGGCTAAAAATTTAGATCTGTAATTCCTCCTTTTTCATATAGACCTGTAGGCAGCACAGTGTTCTGAGACAACATTCAATTACCTTTGCTTATCTAACAGAAATGCCATTAACAGAGAACTATAGAGTCAGACTCTTTTCCTTGTTTTGACCAAGTTTGTCTTGAACCTGGGAAACTTTCTGTGGAATAAAGCAGAATCCAAACTGCAGACTGCTCTGAGAAGTTTTGGGTTCGATCAATAAGCATATTCCAATGGAATAAGTTTGTTGGGTTTTTTTAATAATACCTGAGAACTTTGTTCCATCTATGAAAAAATGTC
>JAOXNO010000013.1:122457727-122476831 GCA_028565335.1 Limnodromus scolopaceus
TAAAAATTTAGATCTGTAATTCCTCCTTTTTCATATAGACCTGTAGGCAGCACAGTGTTCTGAGACAACATTCAATTCCCTTTGCTTATCTAACAGAGATGCCATTAACAGAGAACTATAGAGTCAGACTCTTTTCCTTGTTTTGACCAAGTTTTGTCTTGAAACTGGGAAACTTTCTGTGGAATAAAGCAGAATCCAAACTGCAGACTGCTCTGAGAAGTTTTGGGTTCGATCAATAGGCATATTCCAATGGAATAAGTTTGTTGGGTTTTTTTAATAATACCTGAGAACTTTGTTCCATCTATGAAAAAATGTCTTTGAATCTCCTAGAGGCAAAGAGATAGACAAAAAGGCAGGGTCATGGGAGCAGTTATCTTGCAATCCTACCCTTCCAACTGACGTCTACTCAGCCAATGGAGCTGCAGAGGCAAAACCAGGCCAGGCTTTTTAACAGTCTACACACAAAAAAAAAAGAGAAGCCAGGTTGGCTTTCAGATGCTTGGGGGAGTCTGCAAGGCTTGCAAGTAGAAAAGTCATCTTTATACTTGAGCACAGTGACAAGACTGAATCAATAAAAACTGAGCCATCATCCCCCTTCTGGGCTGTTTTTAGAGTCTGTTTTCAAAGTAAAGCAACCATTCTTCAGAGCAATTTAAAATAAAATGGCAGTGTGCCACAGACTTTGTCCCACCAGCATGAATCTTACTGAGATCTCCTCAATAGGCCATTTTAAAAGGAATTATAAAATACAATGAGTCACAAAAAGGCCTACTTCAAACAGATTCCAATCACGATGAGGTGCCGATTTGTTACTGTAATTTAATTCCTCCAAGTAATTAGTTCTGCAAAGACAGGAGGGACAGAGTGTCAATCCTGGGGGCAGGCAGAGGTCTTCCTGGCAAAATACCAGCCACTCAGCTCTTTGCCAGGAATCCCCATGTTTCTTTAGGAGATACCCAGGACATGCAAAATTAACACCTTAAAATCGAAAGGAAAAAATAGAAGCATACAAAACAACCACCAATGAAATAGTTTTATAGCTACAATTTACTGTCCCTTTGTTTTGCCCTCAGCATCTTTCAGACAGGTATTTAGAAACTCCTGGAGAGCCAGCAAGCTTCACTGCATTTATTAGTCTGCACATGGTTGCACCAGCCCACCTCACAGCAGACCGAAGCACATCTCTCACTTCCCAGCCACTGTTGCAACAAGTTATATTGGAATTGTGTTTGTTCCTTAATTTCTAAACAAAATTTAACAAATAAACAAAGAAACAAACCCCCCACTATTTTTATGAACAGACTTAGATGAATCTTAGAGCACCTACACACGTGAAAAAAAAAGACTCTATTAAAAAAAGAGAGATGGGCTTGCTGAGATGATGGTCTCTCTGATATTGAATTTGGTTTGCTATAAAATTAAATTTATAGAGTACCTGCTTCCTAGGAGAGCCTGGAGTGATCCCCATTATAATTTCAATGAAGTCACCAAATTTACACCAGAATTTGAAATAGAGAACCTTTGCTATTCCTGGCCTTGACATTAGAGCCAGTGTTTTCACGTAGAGTGCTTTTCAACCCAAATAATTGGTTGTGTGAATGGCTTTATAGAAAGGCTTTTTATAAAACTTGAAAATATGCAGGCTCTGCAGTTTCCAGATTCTATTAATAAACAGGCATAACTTCAAATGTTGTTTTCTTTTAAGACTATTTCCAGAATGACAGTAGCAGTATCAAATGAGAAAGCTTTCAGGCCAACCTAGTGTCTTCAGGGGCTAATTTGTTGTTGTGATAGAGGCTTGCATTTTTCAGGCAAAAAGTGGAAAATGAAACTGAGAAATCAGATTGTACAACGAAATTTGCTTTCTCTTGCCTCAGAATAGTAGAACCTTCTCAATAACTGCAGTCTTATGGAAGAATACCTGAGGTGTGGATGGTGGGGGAGTCTGGCATACTGGATTTTTCCGGGCCACCCAGGATTTGTTGATCCTGTAATTGTTCTAAGTGTTGCTACTGCCAATAGCAGGGAATCGTACTCTTTTCTTAGATCTCATGATTATTTTATCCAGTCTTTGTGCCTGTATATTACAAAGTTCTTTGTCTTTGTTTCTACATCCACAGTGTTTGTGTCTTTACTATGAGTTTTTAAAGAGAGGCTATTTCAATGATGTTGAGAATTCTTGTCTAGAGCTTCACTACAGTTAGCAAATTAATGCTGATAAATAATATTTAAATTCAGTGGTAATCTGCTCTTCTACCCATTAAATCAGCTGTAGTGTAAAGATAGAACTAAGTAGTTTATTCTCCACCTTCATACATATATGGCAAAAGGGATATTTTGTTTTCTGCAATTGATGCAGTTGGCTATGGTCAAGCGTGCCTGTATGGACATCAAGTAGTAAACATGCCAGTCTTGTATGTTTAATACTAGACTGCTAAATAAAACAATCCATACTTTCTACAGAGCCAAAACCATGTTATCCTCCCAATAAAACGATCTGTAAGAAATACATCAATAAAAAAAAAAAGCAAATCATTTATTCAGGTGCCTTATTACAGAGGTAGGTGCCTGTCTTCGGACTTTTATGTATGATTATCTGGTCATTAGAGCATGATAGGCTGGGGTTTTTGGGAGCCTTTGATGAAGCACTTGGAGATTTCTGTGCAGACTGTTTCCATCAGATCAGCTTTGCCTGCAAATCCAGTGACTCCTTTGAGAAACTGGAACAGATTTGAGAGAGATAACTCTGCTCTTTAAAAGTCATCTTGCCTCTTCCCCAGTATTTCTCCCGTAAACAAAGTTTTTGGTATACCTTTCCTCCCTCCCCTCTTCCCAGTGAACAAAGAAGCACAGAATTCATTTTGCTTCTCTACATGGCTTTATTTCCTTTGAGCTTTCCTTTGCTATATCCATCATTTATTGGCCCTACAGACTATCTCACAAGTCCTGTCTCTGATGTGTTTGAAGAGAATTCATTTTTAGTTCTTACGCCTTTAACAACCTGCTCTTCAGAACCCTTTTTGGCTTGCCTTATTGTGTTTAACACCTACTTGCCAAAGCTTTTCTCTTCTTTTTTCCTTTTTTTTTTTTTTATTTTCCTCACTTGAACTGAACTTCAATTTGGAAGTCAGAATTCTTATATTTAATAATGTCCTTCATCTCATTGTTAATTTCCTACTGCTTAAAACATGCCAGTGTGGGGAGAAAAGGAGCTTGTCTTTCCAGAATCTGTTGTGATAGGTAGCATATATTTGCTGGATCCATGACAGTATCTTTAAACTATCTCTGTGCTGTTCACAAGCTTCTTAACAGTGTTTTATCACGTGAATCCCTCTTAAATTTCTTTTTAATAAGCTTCACCACTTCTAGATAATCCCTCCTTTTGAAAATAAACAGTACTAGAGTTCACGTCTACCCTCAGAACCTCTCTGGTCCCCTTCACACCTGAGAGTAAATCCAGAACAGGCACTTGATACTATAGGCTTAATGCTGTGCTTTCCCTCTGTAGGCCTAGTATAGGTATCCTACATTAGATGGTGATAGTAGTTGGCTTATTTATCTGATCCAACTCTAAGCTGTCCTTTATGTACAGAACCAGTGCTCCCCAAGTACAATTGTTTTCCCTAGATTTCTATACCCTTATATTGTAGATTCCTTCAGTTTATAATCCTTCTACCAAGTTTTTTATGTATCTGTTATGTCAAATCCTCAAGGTAAATTACTCAAAGTAGAACAAAGCACTGAGACTCAACATATACAAGTAGCATTTTTCCCCCAAGGTCTCATACTGATGTCAAGTTACTTCGTGATTTTATACAGCATGTTGTTTTGTTTGACACTCCTTTTGGCTCAGAAGATGACATCAGAGAAGTTCTCCTTTGTCTTTGGAACAAAGATGCTGAGGAAAAAAGTTAAGAAACAAGATTTGTTTTCAAACCCGGGACTTGAGTATGTACCGGGATAATCATCAGCCTTTTAAAGCAGTAGAAGAACATTCCTGTTAAAGGTTGGGGTTACTGAGAATGTCAAAGAAAAGAATAAAAATATTTATGACCTGGTAGTTGGATAGAAGGCATTTTTTGGTATTATTATTAATGGATTAAATGGCAAGTAACTAACTGGAAATTTGGATTCTATAATAAAGTCAGACATACAGAAAAAAAAAAAAAAACAGGTCCCTAAATGTTTGTCGCAGACAACATCAGAGCAAAGTCGTAATGAGTGATGTTTCTATTGAAGTATGTATGTTTTGATCAGGGATCTCAGTATAACTTGACTCCAACTGTAGCTGTAGGCTTCTACGCAGCAAAGGAGAGGGTTTATGGATAGATAATGTATGCAAAGGAATTTTTTTCTGGAAACAAAAGAGCAGCTCTATATATAATCTGAGTAAACAAACAAGAACAGGATACTAGAGACTACAGGAAGGAAATGGGACATTGCATCCATATTTAAATAGCTCTTGTTGTACGATGGTAATGAAATTCTGATTTCTTTTAGCAATGGAACCCAAGTGAAATCCAGGCTTAATTTACTGCACCCAAATAAAGCCAAACTAAACACAGGTATCAGTGAGTGAGAGGATTGCTGAGGAGAAGAAGAACCACAAAAGAGTGAGAGGGAACCTAAGTGTTGTCAAAAGAGAGGAGACAGAGGGATAGGGGGATATGTGAAAGGGTCAGAAAGAATGTGTGAGCACTACTGCTAAGGAAATCTCCGGAGGTCTGTAAAGGTAGGTGGTATAAGCAGACCCCTTTTCCCATAACATTTTGTTTCTGTTTTAATTGTGGTCTGCAAAATAGAAATTGGAAAAACCTGAGAAGGCCAGACCTAGTTTATCAAACTATGCTTCACAGATACACAGAATTATGGGGGTTGGAAGGCACCTTTGGAGATCATCTAGTCCAATCCCCCTGCCGGAGCAGGTCCACCCAGAGCAGGTTGCACAGGAACATGTCCAGACAAGGTTTGAATATCTCCAGAGAAGTCGACTCCACTGTCTCGCTGGGCAGACTGTTCCAGGGCTCATCACCCTCACAGTAAAGAAGTTTTTCCTCATATTGAGACGGAACTAACTGTGTTCCTGTTTGTGTCTATTGCCCCTTGTCCTGTCACTGGGCACCACCGAGATGAGCCTGACCACAACCTTTTAACACCCGCCCTTTTGGTATTTCTAAGCGTTCATGAGATTCCCTCTCAGTCCTCTCTTCTCCAGGCTAAACAGACCCAGGTCTCTCAGCCTTTCCTCATCAGAGAGATACTCCATTCCCTTGATCGTCTTTGTAGCCTCTGCTGGACTCTTTCCAGCAGTTCCCTGTCCTTCTTGAACTGGAGAGCCCAGAACTGGACATAGTGCTCCAGACGTGGCCTCACCAGGGCAGAGTAGAGGGGGAGGATGACCTCCCTTGACCTGCTGGCCACGCTCTTTTTAATGAACCCCAGGAGACCATTGGCCTTCTTGGCCATAAGGCACATAAGGGGTTCATGGTTGACTTGGTGTCCACCAGGACTCCAAGGCCCCTCTCTACAGCAGTTGCAGCATTTCAGACATACCTTTCCTTTTAGCAGCAGCACCACCACCTAATCTGTTTTCCTCACCACTTGAAGTTAATAATCCAAATATGTCACGTTCACAGGGAAAGACTTTTGTAACCTACCTGATTTTTTAAGACAACTTTTTCATTAACAATGTGATTTTAGGTTATCTGTATTTTCTAATGGACCACCATGCGTGCATTCATCCATCTCAAAATTACACCATGCACTTTGCTTTCTGTCTCAACCTTCTTATTGCTCATGATCTGCACAGATGTGATGTGAAGTATTTTACTGTTTGCCAAAAACCAAAGGTAAAGAGGAAAAATACCAAGAGATCCTTGAAAAGCTGAGGAAAGGAGGGAAATTTAAATGAAGCAGAAATGGGAAACAGAGAAACGTTTGTGAGCAAGCAAAAGATAGACATTGAGTCTTTAGAACAACGGTTCTCTCTGCCCAAAGTAAATACCAAATACTCCTGACTTTTGGTAAATAAATCGATGCTGATATTCTGCCCTGACAGACCTGAAACACAGAGTAAGTAATTAACCTTCAGCTTGTCAGAACTGATACTTAGTCATCATCATCAGAGTCACTAAAGGTATAAACCCCGAAGGAAAATATCATTCTGCTCCTGTCACTCTCATTTGTGGACCAAGTCACACAATCAAAGTTTTTCTAAACTCATTTCAGATGAAGAACGGTGCCTTTACAGTTGGTTTAATGGAATAATGAGCAAGTTGAAAGGTCTTGGTGTAATATTTGAGTTTCAGATTTAATTTCAGTAGGATCATTCTTCCTCCTTGCAATTGGCTGAGGGCTTTCCAAGTTTTCCTGATTGTCATTTGAAATGCAAAGCCCTGTCAGGTTGTAATGAGTCCAGAAAAGGACATTCAGGTCCTGATACTCTGTACTTGAACTATGCCTTTTGAAGCAGCACATTGCTCTGCTGAACGTATTTTCACCAAGCTGGAAATTTAAAATAAATTATTGCAGGACTAGAAGCTGCAGGCTCTCTGGATTCCACCTCATCTGGTGACGTTATTTGCATTTACAGGCTTCTGTTCGTTAGATTGATGGGGTGACTACCTATAATTTCTTAAATCTCTACCGCTGCTATGTGCTTGCTTGAGTCCTATTTAATCTTGCAGCAGTACCCCTCAGGAAGGATAGGATTCACGCTCGTGGTTTACATGACTAATTGATTCTTGTAGACAAAACCAGTGCTAAAACAAGGAAGTACTGGAGATGCCTCCCTCCTTAAGGTGGAAGCCAAAGAGGCTCTGTATCACTCTCCGACACTTCGAGCTATTACCAATTAGTTCCATGAGACTTTGCCAGAAAGTGTCTGTTTATGGTGGGAAACGCTGGAAACATCATACATTTGGGTTTTGTTAAAATACATAGGCCCAGGTTTAATTTGTGCTCTCAGGTCAGATCGAGCAACCTCGCTTGAGTTTTATGGCACTGAAAGAAGAAGTGAGGGCTCGGTAATAAATGCCATATGGATTTTTAAAAGAGATTTTAGATAACAAGCAACATTTTCTTTATTATTTCTCCTTCGGAGAATAACAAGCCACATACAGCCTGATGCTGAAAATGATTGGGGGTGGGGGGAGACTTTTTTATCTTGCCCCCTATAATAGATTTTTCTTTTGCTCAATTCTCTCTGTGAATAACAAGAGTGGCAGCCATTTTCTCCCAGCTCAACATCAAAACCCCTTTCATCTGCTGTCTAAATGCAAACAAAGCAAACCTTCCACCAGGCCTTTCTTTCCAGATAAATTAAAACTCTCATGTCCTGGGGCCTAAATCAAGCCTACAGGCCTTCCCTAGATAAATCCTTTCTCAACCTGAAATCTTCTTGCTACACGTGCTCCTTGTAAGATAATTTTGCAGTAGCTAATCAATAATGCAACAGTAAATTGCATTTAAATAAACATTAGCAGCCCTCTTAATGAATAAAACCTCATTTGCAATTTGTCAAAGTCAGAAATGCTGGACTCTTTTGATATTCATTAGAATATTGGAAATTGGAGCTTTGACAGGTTTTATGTATGTTGCAATTATGATTTTTGTGAATAAAGGAAGTGCTTTATTTTCATGAGAATTCTTGAATAAAAACAGTGATATATGCTATGGACTTGATAGATCTCAATTGCCACCTTATTAAAAATGTGGAAAAAAGAAAAAAAGCCCATGTTAGTCACAAATTTTAAAAGGTTGAAATGTACTTTATATGTATATTTTGTAAAAACTTATTATGAAATTCCTTCTTTTGTATGAAGAATTTTAATTAATTTGCTGTGATCCTAAGCTTTGGAAAAATACAATTCTTGGTAATTAATTTTTATGTGGCAATACAGTATTACAGTTGTATGTGTCGCTAATTTTGTAGTGAAATTGCAAAATAAAAGCATGTTTACACATCATATGTTGTAAATTCACTTAATAAGGTTTTTTGGTTTTATCCCCATTTTTCAATGGAAGCACTTCACATAAATGTCCCCATGTGAAACATCTGCACCGCGCACATTACTGCGTGAATTCAGTGTTTTATAAACAAAGTCTTACACCTGGGATGGAGGAAAAATTCTAATTTTGAGAACCATTAGATTGTGGAATAGTATCCCAAGGGAAGAAGGAGAAGCCATATCCACTAGCTATTTAAAAACAAATTGGAAAACCCGAGCAGCACAGTGCAAAGAACAGAACGACTGAGAGAGAGACTGGGAGAGAGACACACCAAAAATGATGTGCAAGTTGTTTTCTCT
Organism: Limnodromus scolopaceus; assembly: GCA_028565335.1. NCBI lineage: Eukaryota > Metazoa > Chordata > Aves > Charadriiformes > Scolopacidae > Limnodromus > Limnodromus scolopaceus. Next base: position 122,466,037 of record JAOXNO010000013.1, read on the forward strand.
GATTGCACCAAAGGATGAGGCCAAACAAGGTACAGAGCGCAGCTCTGGTTTACTACAGGAGTTTCTAAGGAAAAATTCAGCTTTCCTTTAAAACATGTGTGTACACGCACATGTGCACGCACTCAGATTTGTGTCCTCTGCACTGATAGGAGAAATCCCCTGACCTGAGGTTCCTTTGTGGGAAGAAATGGTAAAAGGACGCAGCGCATCCTTCTTGTTCTGAAGGAGTTCAAATTCACGCAGCGCGAACCACGTCTGTGAACAAAAACCCCAAAACGAGATGGGAAAGGGTAGATGCCTTCCCTTACATAAACCCAGAAGGAATGCTGGCTCTTTGGAAACATCCCTTTAATAGTTTTGTTTGAAGGAGCAGACCTTCCGTGTGAGGGAGTCTGAAGAGCTGTATATATTTTCAAATTAAATATCACTATGCAAAACACTCTTCTCTCAAGATTACAAAGATACACATACTAATATGTTGTCGAAAATAGCTGGCTGCAGCTTGTACTATGAACAATATCCTTTTTTTTTATGCCTTCGAGCATTAATGAGGCCCAAATCTGCTTAGCTTTGAAAATCATGAAATGCATGAAGACAAGAAAGACAGACCCAGCTGCTACCACACAAATTTGTGACTTTCTGTGATCTCCAGAACGTATTTATCCCAAGGTACATTTCAGAGGGCAGAGGAGGCCAAATTATGGCTGTGGCTCATAAAGTAGCTTGATTGGCTCACGAGAGGCCAGTAAAGACCTGAGCTGAAGTGAACATCGCCTGGACATCAGTGCAACGTGTGCCTCTTGTGGGCATCCCACCCTGCCATCGACACCCATCTATTTACAGCAGCCTCCTACTCCAAAACAGCTCGTTTTCCTAGGAAAAGGTTGTGTGAGCCTGATTTACGGTTTCCACCTTTAAGTCAGAGCTCCTTTCTTGTCACCAGCAAGGCAGTTCCACACAGGCAAAACAGTCTTGTGGACAGGAAGAGAAACAACCCCGTTGTCCCCATCACCTTCCTTCTCCTTGCTCACTGCCATTCCTCCACCATGACCTCCAGGGGTGGGAAGATGGTGGGCCTCTGCCCACCTTCCCTCTGCAAACCCATCGGGACCAATGAGGAGCTGTTTTGCAAAGGCACCACTTCATAATCAAGGATGAGGGCTGTTAGTGACAGAGGAGACTTGAGAGTGCAAGAACAAAGGTGGAGGAAGACCTGCAGATGTTGTTCACCTCCGCTGTGCTCAGGAGGTGCAACTGTTTCTATGGGCAGTACAGATGTATGGCTTTGAAGCAGCCTATGTACCTCTAACGGTACCCAAACACCACAGTTTATGCATCTGTGCTCTCAAACTCATTACTGCAGCAAGGGGGGATTCAGGGCAGAGAACCAGGGGTGACCACAAGACACCGCAAGACCGCAGGAGTCAGGACTCTACTCCTGCCCATGAAAGCAACCTGGGAAGGCCCAAGGCTGCTCTTCTCTTCACTGTCCTCCAACTGGCAGCCAGAGAGCTGACAGTCCATGGAGAAGGACCGCAAGCACTTGCGTTCCCAGGTGAAGACAAAAAGGGTCCTCCCCCTGAAGCGTGTTCTCCTGTCCCCCAGGATCTGTCACCTGGTGCCCAATACAGAACGCACCCCCCAAAAGCCAAGCTCCAGCATCCTTCAGGTGTTTCCTTATCGCTGTTCTGCTCTGGTGGGAGATGTTCCTACAGCACTGCCTCGGCACCACGAACGGCTTGTTAGGTATTTTGCTAGGAAATGACAGAAGTTAAATGAATTTTTTTTCCCCGTGTTATGTACTGTCACATTAGGTGAACGGAATGTCAGTTATTTTTGCATGGATCCTCAGCCATACATGAAACAATTTTAATGGAGGGCGGGGGGAGCGAGAGATGCGAGATACAGTGCGAAGCCACTATTATTTATCTCCCTTTAAGTAACCACACATAAAATACTGCAGACAAAAGTTTAATTCATCTGGCATTCGTGACAGCCTCCTCCCTGCATTTTTGCCTCTAACTTGGAGGGCTGGCAGGCATAAGGAAGAGAACTGCTCATATTCAAGCTATAGGAAATTATTCTATCTGCTCTGTGGAGGGAGAGATTAAGTTTCTGCACTTATTGATGCAGAAGCCTCTTTGGGGTCTCTCACCATGTATAACAGGATTGTTTATTTAGGATAGAGGACTCTGCCAGACTTTGCTAGGTATGAGCTGCATTATTCTCTGTGATTTTAGGCAAAGAATTGTGGATACTTCTGACATTTTATGAATAATAAATTTGATGCATTTTACCATATTGGCAAAAAACAGGAAAATAATATTTCTATTTTCCTATTCTAGCCAAATCCTGAGTCTATTACTTGCCTCCTACTAAGAGAAAGAGAAAAAAAATGAAATTGTTAACAGGTGTCTTGATAAGAGCATTAGACAAACAGTAGTACAGCTGACCCAGAACTCCACACAGATACTCTCAGTGCAGTTGTTTATTTATACTTTTATACACACACACACTTGTAAATATTGGTTCTTGAATTGGAATGAAAAAGAACTATTTTCTTATTAGTGACTCAAGGCTCAAATTATAATCATTACAAGTAGCAATATCTTTAAAAATACAGCCCTATACCTATGAGCAGATATAGATTTTGCATTTCCATTACAATACTTTAATCTATGACCTTTGTCCTTTTATTACGATACTATTGAAATTAGGTTGTTGGAACGAAGATGTGGCTACTAATTTATTCATTGCTTTTTCTTTTTTTTTTTTTAACCTAAGGGTAGTAGAAAGGTCTGAAAATGATTTTAAATCAGATACTTTTTTTAATCTGTGATAATGCTTTCCCCATGAATACAGGGCTTTGTTGAGTCTAGCAAAGGCTCTAACTTTGTCCTCAGGTTAATATACACACACACAAGAAATCAGAAGTTGGACCTCATAGATATGACTACACAGTAACCAGAAGTATGCCTTATCAGTTCCTAAAAACAGTTTTAAAACCAATATATTGAAAATATATTTGCATATACGCAATGCTATGTTGCTACTACTAACATTTCCATCCCTACAAGGCCTCCAGCAGTTTTCCAGTACAAGAAGAAACACAAATGATGACATTTTCACTTTGCATTTCATATCAGCACGCTAAGCTAAATTAGCTGGTCCCAATTCTGGTTTCATACAGAAATAAATCCAGAATAATTCCAGCACAGGCAACGACAACGCATATATCACTGGGGTAAATCTACCAAATTCTCTCTCTGCTACTTCCATTTGGAATGTGTGGGGACTGAGGGAACGAAACAGGCACAAAACAGAGCACCTCCCTGTCTCCTTCCACACGCAGCACATTCACAGTCCTTCCGCAAAAGTGGCATTTCCGTATCTTACAGTATTTCCACACCTTCAAGATTTTGTATATCAAACACTATTGCAACAACTAACGTCATGGCACAGACATAAGTCTTCTCAATCATCCGTTTTCTTGTTAAAAATCTGAATGGATAGATATCCAGCGTACAAAGATTATGCCGTAACTCACACAACATACAACACGCCTTCGTTAGAGGCACTTGAGAGAATTTTACTTTGTCCATTTTAACTTTATTTAACAACAGTCATACACTATTCACATTAGCTCAGATTACGCATTTAATTTCCTTAAGTGCTACTCTTAAAACATCACCATGCTTAATGTTGACGTCTAAATGGTACCATTTACGCTTTGCTGTGAACACCTCATTAAAGCAAATGGAGCAGGTAAGGAGGCAGAGCATCTGCCTTTGTGGAGGCAAATGGGGAATTGCACGCCTTTGTTTGTCTGGGAAGCGTTGAGCACGATTTTCTGCCCGTGTAAATTGATGTAGCTCCACAGATTTCATCAGAGCTTCTCTGATTTATATTAGTTACAGATAAGGCAGGGTTTTCCTGTGAGCCTCGGATAACATAGTATTCCCTGCCTCCATAAAGATATTTAGGAGATGCCTCCAGAGCACTAGCTGTTTATAAATTGGACACGGGTGCATTTTAAAACAGGGGCTACTTATATGTCACCTTTCCAGTAGCAAAGATCGACCATTTTTTCCTTTTCTTGCTTGAATATCAAATTTGTGACAATGTATTACAGAGAGAAAAAAGTACTATTTCCAATTAAAAAAAAAAGGAGGGAGGAGGAAGAGAGAGACAAATTTTCCCTGACTTGCTAAAATTTCTCTCTTTGAGTAAGCTCAAGCACAGAATGTTTTGAAAGCTCTAAAACTGTAAAAAAAAAAAAAAAGCACAATTATTCAAGTTACTCTGCATTTTTATTCTATTATTGCCTTCAGTGACCATAGGTACATACACCAGAACCCCTACAGATTTTTACATGTATTTTTAAGTATTGTGAGAGAACAAAAAACCAACATCAGCATCTGGTAAAGTAAGTAGAGCAAGAGATATCGTTAAGCCAGCCTAAACTCCGTTTCCCTCTCTGTATCATCTGCAGTAGAATCAATGGACTACAGAGGAGATTTCATCCCTTTTGACTGCAGCAAACCGTAGCAGTGATAGATTAGACAGACTATTTTATCTTAAACATGATTTAGCCATAGAGCTGTTGTCAGTAGGTTGCATCGCTTCCTAAAATCTACATTAGTGTCTCACCACGCTATAAATTGCCTTATGTCTCCTCAGCTCCCACACCACTATGTGACCACCTTGCCAACAGAGAATAAAGTGGTCCGTCATCAATGTTTGAAAAATCCTTTGAAAACTAGGGATAAAAGCTGTCATATAAGTGCAAAGTATTATTATTATTATTATTATTATTATTATTATTATTATTATTATTATTTTATTGTTTCCTTGATGTCAAAGTGAGCTGTAATAGGTTGGGTTTTTTTTTCAATTTGTTACTTAAAATGGAAAGAAAAATTAGCTGCTGCACTATTCTCCCCGTTTCCAAAGCCAGCAGAGGCCATCGAGGAATTTAGAGCGTTCTATTTCAGATGTTTTTAACCCTTTTTGCCCCAAAATATGGAACCAGGGTTAAACACGATCAATGCCATCTCTACTTGGCATGAGTCTTGGAAACAAGGAGTTAATGCATGTTGCAGCAGCTATTGCTTTTACTGACAGCACATGTTCGTTAGGAGATGAACAGTTTAAGCTAACTGAGTACACAGGAACATTAATAGCGAAGGAATGGCTATATTAACTTCAAAAAGCTTACATTAATGCAATGTGAAATTGTACATTTTGTGAGGCTTTCAAGTTCATTTTTTCCAAGTAATTTGTGCACAAAAACTCTTAGAAACTTTTCCGAGGCAAACAAATAAACAAATGCCTCCTCCTACTCCGACTTGTTTCTCCAGTCTATTACCTAAATGGATTATCCTCATTTTTTTTCCCCTCCAAAGTCAACAGCAGAGGAGGCTTAAATAAGTGAAAGTAAAAGCTATTAACACTGTTTTGCAACTTTATTGATAGCGCCAGAGGCAAAGCCATCTCCTGTCACCTGCTTGCAGAGAGGGATGTGAAGAGTCCCCATCCCCTCGCCCCGGCGGCAGGGAAACCCGGTGGTCAGCGAAGCCCAGTTTCCACAGCAACACCCCGTTATGTTTCCCAGGCAACCAGGATCCTCGAAATCGGGTGGCAATTGGCGAGCGGAGTAGTTTGGGGAGACTAAAACCTATTTTCCCACTTTGCTGAAGTAGGAGCCGCGCTTGTGGCCATCACGGGTGACGGCACGGTGAGGGGGCTGAAAGGGAAGTGGGGGCTGTAGCCCGGCTGCAGGGCACGGATGCTTCTCCTGACTCTCACCTACATGCAACTTCTTCAACCTCCCCACTTCGCTTAGCAGAGTGCTCGGAAAAAATACATTTTTATTTACAGTTCTTTTCTTCTTTTGCTAATTTCATAATTAGCTACCACTCCCACATTTCCTTCCATTTTGTTTACAGTCCTTTTCTTCTTTTGCTAATTTCATAATTAGCTACCACTCCCACATTTCCTTCCATTTTTAATATTACCTCGTATGTGTTTTGTAGCAGCTTTGGAGAAAGTTATGGTTTCTTAACTACTGCATTAACAGTAGAGGACCAAACCCTGCTCTCTGCATTCAATTCTCAATTCGAACAGCACACCACTGCAGGCAAGGGGAGGTTTGTCCAAATGACAAAATAACGAAATTCAGATTCAAATTAACTTTATCACCAAAATCTTTGATTTAGGAAGAGGGGCACTGTAAGCTCATTCCTGATATTTAGACAGAGGTGGGGCCAGAACTCGATATGAACTCTTTCATACAGTGCTCTGGTTTTATTGGTGTTGACCCTGATTGTTTTATCAATACTTGGCTTGCTGTCATCTGAGGAAATTAGGGAAGAGAGGGAGGGAAGGGGGGCAAACAACATTTTCCAGGCTGAAATTCACCTCTCTGCCTGCCTTGACTGCTATCTTTAGATTCGGGAAAATAAATATCTGAATATTGTCATTATCTAGGCTTTCCTGAACAGACTTATAAGGCTACGAAGAAGTTTCATTACTTCAAAGAGCATATTGGCAGCTGATCTCATCCTTGCAGATGACAAGAATTCAAACAGGCCAAGGATGACCTATCTGAGGATGAAAGCTGGTGTTTCCAGCAGTTCTCTGTAATGTGTTTTCATGGCATGGGGGAGCAACTTCAGACAAGACATACAGTCTAACACATGAGATGAACCAGCAACTCCAGCCATTAATCAGTGCCATCAGCCAAGATTTAAAATACCGCAGAATGTTGTGTGATTCTTGGCACAGACACACACACACAAAAAAAAAAATCCCAAAATAAGTATTAGGCAAACAGGCTAACCTTAGTTTCTTTGGATATGAAAAATGACCCTATTTTTCCAAGGTAGCTGGGCCCCTGTGTCCCACTGTACCTTCTGCTGCCGGTGTAGTCGGTGTCCCCTCTGCTCTTGAAGGCTGTAACAGAGGCTGCAGTCACACCAGGTCCACTTCTTTTTGCCAGTTGAAGCTGGAGAAAGACAGGAATTGAGGTCATATTAGTGAAGATTTGCTTTTCCTTTCTATTCTACAGGCACAGAAGACACAAAAATATAGATTTTGGGGTTAGGCTCATATGTGCTGGGTACTTCATGCTGCCAGAAATTGGTGACCTTGGTGACTCCTAACACCTAGACCTGGGAGGAAAATACCCTAGATCACATGGAGTTTTAGTCTTTTCCTTCCCTAAATGGCACTAGGAATGTCAAAATTAGGCTTCTCCCATGATTGAAAACTATAAGACCTATCTCCTCTGCCCCCTTTTTAAAGATATGGCATAATAGTTAAAGAAAAAGATAAATATCACCTATTTGGTCTGTGTTTGAAAAGGCTGTTCTGTAGTGCTTACTTAGAATTGAGCAAACGCTGTTCATCTGTGTTCAGTTTCCTCTACCAGCCACTGTTGCAGGAAGAATTTTATCCTGTGCAAAAGAAAAATGTCTAGTGCTCACCTTACTAGAAATAAATTATCTTAAGCAAACTTATGGAAGATGAAGAAAAAAATTCAGTTAAAACTTGTGAAATGTGCGTCTGGAAATTAACTATCAAGACAGGTCATGTATACATTAGATAACTTCTCCGCTCATGTGATCTTTTAAATAATCATAGAATTACAAAAACATCACCGACTACTCAAAAAAAAAGAGAATTACTATAGCCACTATTCTGCCTCTCATTCTGTCCTACCCATCTATTGTACTACAAGAGCCCAGATTCCTGATGCTCTTGAGTAGCTGTGAAAAGCTCCTTCAGTCATGGTGTACCCCTCCCTTCCTCTACGATGTTTCTTATTTATTTTTTTGTCAGGGTTAGGTTGATGGTTGGACTAGATGATCTTTGAGGTCCCTTCCAACCTAGATGATTCTATGATGCATATGCGTTGGCCCAAGTGTCGAAGGAGACCCTTGGGTATCACACCTGGGAAATCCAAACGGTTAAACAGGCGCAGCTCCCTGATATTTGGAGAGCAAGGGTCTTCAGGTTGTGTCTGGAAGTTTTGGGAGCATGAAGTGGGGCTGTATATTTGGGGTCAAAGGGAATAAACAGCTAAAACATCAGAAGGGCCAGAAGGACCAGAGAAACGAAAAATCGGGATCTGTCCTAACATGACAAACTATTACACTAGCTCCTCCAGTACTTTAAGGCTCAGAAAATCAAGGCTGCCACTTTTTTCTACTTGCGAAGACAACAAAAAAAAAGAAAAAAAGAATAAACCCAAAACAACTGTGGCAAGGACAAGGTTTTTCTGAAGCAGCTGGCTGACTGTCTGTCCCTTCAATGATTCAGTGCATCTGGGCCAGAGGAAATATCTATCAAAAGAATGTTGGTCTGTTCACATAAAAAATGCACATTGTGCTTGTAGTAGCACACTCCTGGACTTCTGGAAACCCTGACCGAAACCGCCCTGTTAACATGGGCAGAGGCTGCCTGTGCTCCCTGAAATAGTCCGAGCTCAGGCTGCCTTTGAGAAAGATCTTTCTCAACCCCTTACACCATTCAGCACGTATCGCTGCCCCAAGTAGGAACCCCAGAACAGGCAGTACTGTAGAGCAGAGGAATGCTGCTCTTCCTGCATTGTTTTATAACCCAACCGCCGGCAAGTGCTATTAAATTCCCGGAGCGGAACTAGCACGCAAACAGAATTCACAAGGATGCCTTAAGTCTTGGGGATGCAGCTGCAGGAGACACAGGTATTACAGTGTCTAGGCAGCGCAGGAAGGTATTATACCCTGACCCTTTTTGAACCTTGTCCACCAGCTTTATATAGGTCCTCTGCACTGCTCAATCCTGGCATTATATGGTCCAGTAATCTAAGATAGCTGAAAATCTCCCACGAACTTGTACCGTCTCTGCCCAGCAGTCAGCCTGGCATCACAGCATGATTTACATGGAGGGAAGTTCCACTTCTCCTGAAGAGAATTATTTATTGCTTTGTAGACACTGGCTACAAAGTCTGGCAATTCTTTGGATGATGACAGAACTGTGAGTTGTGCCGATACCCTAGGAACATTTCATCATAGAGCTCTGCCAAGTCATATAGCCACCTTTAAAAGCATTTTTTGGAGAATGAAAGGTTTAAAAGGCAGTTCCCAGTGGCCTAGCACAAGTGATGTTGTGGAGTGCTCCTAGATGGGATGCTCTTGCTACTTTCTGTGTGATCAGGTTAGTTGGCAAGGCAAACAAAGCAGAGAAAAAGGAACCAAAGTTTTGCGAGAAGGGTTAAAGGGTTCTTTGCTCATTTACTAGCACGGGTCCATCAAACATTTGAGAAACAGGCCCTGCATTGCTAGAGTGACTCTTGAACCTTCCTGTTTATCCTTTCCTCCCTTCCTTCAAAGTGCTTTGTCCGGCTTTAAACCAAACAGGCATTCGTCTTCGCTGCTATCTCAGCAAGGTCAAAATGATTGAATGTGCCTTGAAGACAGAAGGAAAGTCAGCCAAAGGAGCGAAAAGCAGCATACACTGCAGCAAAGAGGACTTTCACCTCTACTCTCAGGACTGTCTGAAGCAGTTTCAAAACACGTGTGTGAATCGGACTTTTACCATTACAATCGCAGTTGTTATCTGGGCACAGCCGAGCATCCACGTTACTTTTCAGAGGAACTGCACAGGGTGCTTTGCAACATAATCTTGTTCAAACTTGAAGGAGAGAGATTCGTGTAACAGCAGCAGGAGAAGGGGGAGAAAAATATATGTAATCTTGGGTCTAATCTAGCTGTGCTTAGTACCTGCCCTTATCCCGCTTGCCAAAAGTGATAATGCCTGTTACTCTGTTTTTTATTGCTGCGCTAAAGGTTGCACCGATAGTATTTAATATAATGTTTCCATTTTGGTTTCCTTAAAGCATGTCTTGCTTGCTTCCCCCCTGGCTTTCAAACTTTGCTGCAGGTCAGCTGCCACGCAGCAGCTCCCAGAGCAACTCTCTGCTCCCGAGGTAGCTTGGCTTCTTCCCTGTTGTCTTCTCCTATTCTGTCAGCAGTCGGTCCAACTTCATCACACTCTTTTCCTCACTGTTCTCAACGTAAGCCCGAGTTGCCACATAAAAAAGGGAAAAGAGCTGCATTCTGCTACAGGGTTCAGTTCAAAGTTACCGTGGTGGCCCTGAGTCTCTTACATTTCCACTCCTTTTGTTCTTTTCCAGCATTGTGCTTAAGGCCTGATTACGAGTGCTCGCAGATCTAGTGATTTTCATCTTAGCACACTGTCAGGTTAAATCACTGGCAATGTCCTCTCACCAGGAGTTTGCAGTTCAAGGACTGCCTTTGGATCAGGCGTTGCATGATTCAAATGAAAAATTCACATGCGAGTGTTCAGTGCCGCAGTGACAAGGTGCTGTTGCTGCCTGTATGTAGTAACCCTTTTTTTTTGTGAGCGCAAAGGACTTGCTGCCAGAGATAGAACCGCACTGCGAAGCACCGCAAACACGGCATCCTCCCAGAGCTATGGTTCTGTGGACCTGTGTATCAGAGCAGTGCCGTGGTGCCATCTTTCTTTGTTCCTGGTCAGTCCTGCACAACGACCAGTCCTTCTTCACTGGGATCTCAGTTTGTGCCTGACCCATCTGCCCCGCAAGACCAGCCACAGAACCAAGGAGTAATTTAGGCTGAAACAGCACTTTGAAGGACACCCAACTGGACCCTATGCTTAGAATCATAGAATCATAGAATGGTCTAGGTTGGAAGAGACCTTTGGGATCATCGAGTCCAACCATCTACCCTACTCTACAAAGTTCTCCCCTACACCATATCCCCCAACACCA
>JAOXNO010000013.1:122485927-122508130 GCA_028565335.1 Limnodromus scolopaceus
GGGGGATTTTGCCCTTTTTAAAGTTAGAGGCCAAAACAAACCTCAAAACCCTACTCTGCCCTATTTCGTTGTGTCATCAAAAATAGCTGGCAACTGGAACAACAAACTGCGCCTGCTAAAAATACGCCGGTAGTTATGCAGGGATATTTAAAATAGATTAGCATATGGATTAACTCAAATTCAAAACTGGCTTTAACCCTTCAATGACCACAGCCCTGCAGCGGTAAAGACAAACTTAGCTCCCGAGTGTCAAAAAAAAGGATTTTCTTGTAAAGCAAGCGTGGCCACTGCTGTTTCCATTTATAGCGGGGACTCACTGGTATCTCAACAAATTTAGGCAAATCGAGTAATTCATAAATTCTCTTACCATATTGTTAGGGGCTTTTTGTAACAAGGACCATCTGAGAAGGCCAAACTCAGGTGGGAAATTCATTTTTTTTTGCTGAAAGCCTATTCAGAAGCTATAGAATAAGGCCCTGGAAACGACTGCAAGGGAAATATATAAGGTTGCAACTCTGTATGGCTGTACTAAATCTAGCAGTTAGAAGCAAGGAAAATATTTGCAGGGCAACATAGAAAGACTCAAAATTGAAGGAATTACATTATGTAACAGAAAATAAGCTTTGCTAAAGTAAATACATTTTTGAGCCACAAACAACAACTATTTTCCAGCTGAAAATGGTTTATTTTTATCAAAAATAATCCGATTCTCTAAAATAAATTACCTTTGCAGCAGGCATTCAGAATTCATATTTTATTACGCGTCATTTGCAAAATCAGGTATTTTGTTGAATTTGTCGAGAATTCAGTATTTAAGCAAGGTCAGAAATCACATGAAAAGAATAGCATATCTCCCAAGAAAAGAAGTCCCAAACTTGAAATGACAATTTTGCAAAATTCTTCTTCCACTCTCATTTTTTGCCAATTACAAGACAGCTATTTCTGATTTAAATAACTGTAATGTTTAAAATAAAGCATTTTTCAGACTTTTCTGTTCCAGCAGCTCACAACCATTTGCACTGCATTGATCAACACATTTTCCCCACAGTGGACTTATTTTTCATCATCAAAGTTTTGGTCTTTTTTTTTTGTTTGTTTGCTTTTAAATAAGGATTTCCCTAATTTATTGACTTAATTTTTTAAAAGTGCTGGGCTTTTATATCTCATTTTGTGGGAGAAGTCTGTTGTTTACTGACGTGTAGAATTTTAGGTGTTTGAAGGCTTTGACAAAAGTGCTTGCATTAAAACTTCTGCAATATTAATAAGGATTTTGGGGCTTGTTTTTAAGCAAAATACCCTTTCATATATAGAGAACACAATCACTTATTCTCATCTTTCCAAATAAAATCTTTTGAAATAAAAAATTAATAAGTCCTGATGCTAAGAATATTTGGGGAAAAAAAATCTTTTTCCAACAGCAGAACCACAAGCAACATCGCTTGGAAAATACGCTGCTCACAACGGCAACGGCTCGGAGTGAAGTGGCCATGGGAAGAGCTTTCCTGAATACCTGGGATTCCTCCTCAGATTGTGCACAGGGAAGTCCTGTAAAGGTCCAACATGGGAAGCTGGATTCCCTTCTGGGTGGTGGAAAGGGGAATGTGCCAGAGCCAAAGGAAGAAAGACTGAAGGCCAGACCCCAAAGAGCATCTTTTTTTTGCTACCGTCTGCCTTAAAAAACCAGAAAGAGTCCAATCGGAGGCAAAACGCTCCTACAAAAAGCAGCCATTAAGGATGCCGAGGACTCCGTGCAACCCTGTACCAAAAGCTCCTGCTGACATGTCGTCTTGCAGATAGTCAAAGAGGGAGAAAAGTTGCTGCCAGAGCTAGTGGGCAACTGCCTTTGCAAACACAGGGATGAAAAACCTCCTTGTTTCTACAAGAAAATAGCTAACAACACTCATTTTTTTGTTCCCGCATAGAAACATGCCAAGCCAAATCCCTTCTGGAACACGTATTTTCCGGAGGTGAAATGCACATCAAAAGCACGGGGAAGAGTAGCGTTTCAAAAGCCTAATGTGGATGGCAGAACCAAGGTACTGCTGCCCTGTACAAAGGCACGAGAAGAAAAGAGATCTGAAAAGTATGGCAACCGCTAGCACTGAACCTGGCTCTGAGGATGCTCTGTGAACTGAGGTTGCCTCTCAAAATTCTTGAAACAGGGGAGCGAATTGCCTGGAGTCTTAGCACGTAGACGCTGCCTGCATCAAGATGCTAACGTGGGGCGAAGCGGGGAAGGGTGGGGAGAGAAGTAAAAGTAAAGAATACCTTCCTGGCAAAGAAATTTAATCGTTATAATTTGTTCCCCAGGCTTCAGTTTAAATGCATTTTATATTCTAGTATGTATCCCTTAAAAAAAAAAAAAAAAAAAAAGGTTTCTGTTCTCTAATGAAGCTTTTTGTCCATTTGGAAGGGAGAAAGCTCATAGATGTTATGGATTTCATTCTAAGTCAGTTAATAAAGTCTCCTTTCTCCAATATCATTTTGGCATAATCAGACAACCTTGTGTTTCTATTATCAGATGAACCTGCTCCAATACAAGGTTTTTATTACCTGTACATAAGGTTTCAGGGAAAATATTTTGAGAGAGACAATGATTGTTTAAATAAATGTGAAACATAAAACATCTGAATGTTGCTTCATGTGAAAGTCACTGGTATAAAAAATTATAATTAAAAAAATATATCTTCCACTTATATAGCAAAAGAGCTGTAACGTTCTGACATTCTGAAGGCAGAATTCATATTTTCTGCTTTTAAAAATCAAATGAAAACCACAGGAGTTTGTTCTCCAGTTATATAAACCTGTGAAGCTCTTTGCCTTGTGCACATGCGTCTCTATATAAATGTATAGGCAGACACACACACATGCACGCGCACACACACTGGAAAGACGCTTTTGTCTCCAGGGCCATTTCTGCTCTTCAGAGATCATAAGATGCTTAGTTAATAAGAGGAATATACAGAACAGTTATAATATTTAAAACAACCATTTTCCATTTGAATTTGTTTGATGGCCATTACAAAAACAAACAAAAAAAAACAAAAAAAAAGAAAATATGGGGTTTTTTTATAATTCAACTAATAACTTGAGTAAAACATATCACGTTTTTGGTTATTTTTTTATCTTTCCCCTCAGAAAAAAAAAAAAAAGTGTGCAGCTGGCGCTGAAATATCCACCAAATCCTATGCTGTACTTAACATGGCTGTTAGGAGATTAAATCATAAATACACAGACAAAGTGATTGAAAACTAACATTTAGTATCTTTTCTTCTTTTTCCTTCCTATGCAGTCTGCCTCTCTTTTTTACTTCTTCATTTTTTTCTGGTCTTTGAAAGCAGTTATCATAATATTCTCCTTTATGCTTTTATTGTATTTTTAGAATCTACTCTCTATTATCAAAGATGCTACCGAGGGAAGACACTTTAGGAGATGATTAGATTTCCAGAGTAGTCCAACATTGTTCATAGCTAATAAAACAACAGGACAACTGCAACTGCAACGATACTCGGGCTTCACGTGAAAGCGGTTTCTAGTCTGTGCCTTAAGCAACACCAGTCACTCATTCATTTAGTAATAAAGATTACATTTCGACATTGCCGTGCACTGAAGAAAAAAAAAAAATTATTAAGAAAGGTTACAAACCTCTTGCGAGGGCGGAAACAAATCGCGGTTCCAGTTCAAGCTGGTTTTTCAGCAGTACCCTGTTAAAATGCTTACCCGCGTTATGGCAGCACCCTTCCAAATTGCTGCACAAATATCTCGCACGGATACTTATCTGCTGGAGACAAACATTATACCCGTTTCTGTAAATGGGCAAGTGAGACATGCCAATGCTGATCTTGAGGGAAGCCAACATCAGAGAAGTTTTTCAGGAATTGAACCTCCCTCACAAAAACCATAAGAAACAATTCTTCTGTACCCATTTTACAGCAAGGTAGAGTAAGGTGGGGCATGATTTGGTTTATCTGAGGGTAAATCAGTAAGTGAGCTCTGGATGTGGACCCAGGGAGCAGTGCTTCACCCCTGGGGGGCCAAGACACCGCACGTCTGCACGGGAAGGAACACCCAGAGATAGACACCGCCAGTGACTGGGATCTCAGGGGACATCCCTCCACCTCTGTCAAGAGACAGCTCGCTCCAGGTCAGGCTGGAAAACTGGTACCTGCCAGCCGTGAGCCCACAGCTACGCCAAGCTGCTGGGCCCTTTCCAACAGTTTGGTTTGGGGTTATGGTCATCCTTGCCCCTCGGAATCTCAAAAATGAAATTTTGGGTAGCCCCTAACGACTGCAGGAGCCTTCCGTGTTCCTGTGCGGCGACCTTAGTAAGGAGCCGAGGCAAATTAAGGCAGCTGAATAGAGGGGTGATACTGACCCAAATGTATCCCTATTTTTGCACTTTTTTACAGGAGAAGCTTAATCAGATTGAAAGCTGCTTTTGTAGGCTTTCATAGGAAATGCCTTTTAACAAAAAGGGGAGGGGGATATTCACAGAGTGATGGCAAGAACAGAAACTGGAGGTTTGAAAGACCCACCAGGAGAGGGAATTCAGCCCACTTATATTAAATCAGCTGTTATTTTTTCTCTCCTCCCCCTCCCCCCAAGTATTGGGTACCCAAAAAGAAAATGATGTGAATCCATTTTCAGGACTGATTCCTTTTAATCCCACAGATCAAAACCATCCTACAGTTTCCAAATGCTTTTTCATTCTAAAGGTAAAGCATTTCACGGGAAGATGTGAGGGGTAAGTCTTTCCAATCACAGATTTTAAACTCAGTTGCTTGCAAAATATAATGAACTTTAAAAAAATCATAAAGGGCCTAAATCCTGAAGACAATGGGGGTTTTGCCATTAATACCTAAAGCAGCGGGATGGTGCACAGAGTAATCAATTGCCCAACAAGGCCCTAGGAACACAATCAAGGAAGGAGGCTACAGGAACATACAATATTTCACATTTAATAAATGGTCTTTTGAGATTACAGCCGTATAGAGCAGCAATAGAGAGAAAGACTATAACGCCAAAGTAGGGATTATATACGTCTGTCTGTCTGTCTGTCTGTGGGGTGGAACTTTAAGCAGTCATTTTCATATAACCTGTCAATAATAAGCATGCTTTGGCAGCTTCACGGTTGGCTTCAATTTAAATCCTTATTCCTTAAAAGCATAGTAAAGATTATTCTATCTTCAAGGGGGCGGAGGGTGGGGGAGAAGGAGGCAGCGATGTGTCTTTGATAGACTAATCAGACTGGCTCCTAACAATACCTGTCTTGTGAAAGCTAAGGAATTACGATAAAATATTTTAAGTACGTCTTCACTGTCAAATACCATATTCCTCCAGTATTTATCTTACTAGCAGTGTTATTTACAGCAATTTTAGTAAAATAAAATTAGACCAGTTTCATTGCTGCATGTTAATCAAGTTTTAGCCTTAAAATAATGCTGAAATGTGTTGTTCCTTAATAAGCAGAAAAGCTTCCAAATGGTGAAATATCTACATCATACTCTGTTTCTCTTCCAAATTCAGTATACAACTATAATCTTTTTATAATTATAATAGTCAAAGGATTGTGTGCTCCGGCAAATCATACTGGAAGTGATGACTGAAAGGGAAAGAGCTGGGTTTGGTTGGGTTCTTCCTACCACCTCCACCGATTTTTTCATCAGATTCTTCCTTCTTTCCTTCCCCTTCGTTGCCCCCCTAAAAATCCCCAAATCCTCTACTTCTCTACTGTCAGTCATTCCATCTTTAATTCAAAACCAGATTTAGATTGCTCCCTCAACCTGGCCTCTGGATGGATCCGTACGAGACGCCAGGCACAATACGTTCATGTAAAAATTCAGGAGGCTGTTCCTACTTTTTATACCACTCTTAGCACAATGTCTTAGGCTTTTAATCACAACCTGTATCCCCTTTTCATTTTTAACCCAGCGGCCCACTCATATTTCAGTTCAGCTCAAGAAATAAAATGATTGTTTCCCCGTTCTCGATCACAACAAATTATAATCATTAATGCTCAGCTTTGATTTTATTCTCATAAAGTACCTTATCAGTGGGCTGCAGCTGCTTTCCTGAATTCAGAGAAAATACCAGTTATTAATTATAGTATCGTATATCACCCATATATATATGATCATATGTGTGTATATCAGTCTGCCTAGATTACAGTAACGTGCTGGTTCTCTGAGTCTATGGGGAGGGGGGAAATGTGCATGGGAAGGGGGAAAAGTATGCATCCCATTTGATTACAGTTCCGATTAGCATAGAAACTGTGTTAAGCTCCTTCTACTACCTTTATAAAATTAGGATCCTGTGTTGTGGTTGCCTTTTCTGCTTTCGCCTCTTCCTGCCAACTAACAAGTAACTTGAACGAGGACTGATTTTCAAATAACTTTTTTCAAAACAGACAGGCTGCGGTTATGCTTTCCAGTATCCCACACATACACATTAGGTAGCTTTCTTCCCTGGAGTGCCGGGAAAAAAACATGCATTCCTTCTTGCTACAAATCTGTAAATCTGAAAAGAAGAGGCCACATGAATAGGAAAGCTCTTTATAGAATAAAAAGCATGGGGTGTTATTAAGTAGGACTGTAAGCCCTATTCTATTCATAGTAATTAAAGGATCAGATCAGGTTAATGTGAGGACCTAGGTCAATAAAGTACTGTAGGTTCACCCTTTTTAATCCTTCTCAATCCTATAGGCTGGGTCTGTGACTGCTCTGTTTGACTCGCAGAACTGTTATAGGTGCCAAAGATGTGCAGAGCGCTGTTGAGAAAAGTGGAGATTTATATCAAAGCCACCATGCATTTTTGAGCACAAGTGTCAGGAGGTGCTTGGGGTGAGCTAGACGGCAAAATTTAGGGCTGGCTGCTTCAGTGCTGTACCTTTTTCACTCTGCCAGCTGGGAAAAAACCTGTGTGAAAAAGTTCAGAGAATATTTTGGGTTTGAAGAGTAAACCTGTAGTGCTCTAGATATTTTAAAGATCATTTTCTATCAGCTCTTTCGTTGTTTTATATGAAACTCTTTTCATTGTCTTATGCATTTTCACGCTTCAAAAGCCCCTCCCTGTTTGCCACCCCTGTCAGAGGGTACGTTACAGCAGGGCATGCCTGTGCCCAAGCCCTGGGGCCACCAAAAGCCAGGTTTTCAGAGCAGAGGTGTGCAACCCAGGACAAGCTGTGCCCCTGCCTCCACATTGCCCAGTGCAGAAGAGGAACCCACAGGTTCAACTGCACGTTTTGGTGGGGAACATCCAACTGAGCTGCAACAAAGTTGAGCTGGAGACATGAGGACAGCCGTGCCCCCGTCTAGGTGTAGCTCTTGAAAAAATCACCTGGCCTACAGCAGCCAGCAAGCATAAATATATATTTTGAGGTAATCTGGAGGATTCCCAGCCCCACAGAAGCATGCGTTAATCATGCAGGTCAGCTGCACTGGCCAGAGGTGGATTTGCCCCATCCCCATAAAGCATCAGGTGGACTTTGCAACATACCGGAGATAAAGCTGATGGCTCTACCTGTAGGTCCAACCCTGCATAACGAGCACCCCCCAAACTCCTCTCTGCAAAATCCCAGTGCCTTTCAGGTCCACAGTGAAATCCCTGCTGGCGTCTGTCAAGGTAGGGCTTTGCCATCTCCTGCTGGTTTTATGACCAATATTTTGATCCGAATTCCTCCTGTTAATCAACGGGTAGCGCTGTCCATAAGACATAAAGCTCATCACTTTTTTTCCCTCTCCTCTGACCCTCCAAAGCCCTCATTATCTAAGGTATGAAATCAGTGAGGAATCGTGCTTTGCAAATCACTTGGCCCAACAAAGAGGTGGCTCCTGACACACTTAGAGTTATGGCTGGGTACCTGGGGAAAAGAAAGACTCCTCTCACAAACGTGGGTATTCTTTTGCCAGGACTACTTTGCTTATATTTATCTCCTAGTGTATATTCAGAGTTTTTTTCCTTCTAAAAAAAAAAAAAAGATCAAATTATTGTATTTTAAAGCAAAATTTAAAATTCATTTGAGAAGACCTTACTTTGTTTTATACTCCAACAGGCTTTGCATATGTATAGAAATTAAAGAGAACATGTATACTCTCATTTTCATAGAAAAGCATTATAATGAGGTTTCTTTTACTGAAGAGTCTTTTATTGAAAGCTCTCCAAAACCCATAGAACTTAACAAGAAAACCCACATTCATTAGGTATTTTAAATCTTCCTCTAAAAGATACCTATTCTGAATTATAAGATGCATATGTGCACATTTGCACACAGTATCTGACTCCCTATGTACTGTTTATTATAAATAGCCATACAATGGCTCAAACGAAATGGAAATTTTTGTTTCTATTAATTTCCATGAGTTTCTGGAGTAATTTCTGTGTAACTATTGATATCATCTCCGTTACCTTTTAATGGAACATCTCCATGAAAGTTAGAACATTGGGAATTTAAATTACTTGCTCTGTGATCCCCCAAAAAATAGGTAAATTGAAACCACAGGATTTTAATAATTCCATTTTAATACAAGTTGTTGTATTTTCTGTTCATGTGTGATAAATTAACGTAAGAGAAAGTTAAAACTCTGGAGGAAATAAAAACACCATCATGCACATTTGCCCTCTGCATTTTCTTTTTTCCCTATCTCTGTGAGCAGTTTATTAAATCTTTTTGAAGACAAAAAGCAAAACCCAACCAGCCCTTTGGTAAGGAAAAGGCAGATGCCTTTAAAGACCGAGGCAAAAAAGAGAGGAGGGACAATCCACTGTGAAAGCAGAGGTCATCCCAAGAAACCGAGAAAAAATAAATAAATAAATAAATAAAAAGAGAAAGCACCAAAAATGTTAGTATTTGAATGATGTGAACTCTGGTAAACGCCAGCATGCAATATGGCAAAAACGAATCAATCAGTTCAGCTTAGTTCAGCCTCTGCAACTGGCCATCTGGCGCGAAATCAACCAAATGTAGCCCTGCATATTCATCTTCATTTTCACAAATACTCAGGAGAATGTCATTCTAGGGCAAAATAAAATTAAATCACCATAATTTTTAAGACATCTTTTCCTCTCATGCTCTCTGGAGATTAGTGTGTTTATGTGAGACTACTCACTGCTATAGGGTTAGCAGGTAATTTCTAAGGGAGTACTCTCTCTCTTAGATTTAAAATCGCATTTCACACGTTCGGGACACTTAAGCATAGATTTTGGGGTAAACATTCCTAAGCGAAGATTGCACAGGAAGTTATTGTGGCTACACAGACAGAAGCTTCCCCAAGGGTCACTAGAGAAGCATTCTGCATTTACCTTCCACAGCCATCCCCACGACACACCTGTGTCACCTACTGACGTTGTGGGACCGTGCTAGATAGATCTAAGGGGAAGGCCGGGCACTTAATTCCTAAAGCAGCTAACAGAAAGGGACAGAGGATGACCGAAGAGAGAGGCCAGAACCGAGTATCAGCTGCGATTAAGATCATTGCTGATTTGGTACACTTTTCACCTATACAAATCACGGTGATAGAATTCCGTATGAAAAATGCGTCTGTACAAATCACAGTGATCCAATTCAATATGAAAAATAATAGGAGAGAGAAAATGAGAAAGCGTGATGGATGGAACAGACATCCATCCCCATCATGTTAAAGTTAGAAGCTACGCTATGCACAATTCTTTATTCAAGGTAATCCAAATGGTTGCTGGTCAGGATAGACTATTTTGGGGTTTCATCTTTTAAGTGCTTGAATTTAATTCTAATCACACTCCATCTAGAAGCCTTGCCCTTAAGTTTACTTATTTATTTGGTTGGGTTAGATGTCCACAGAGTTGGGTTAGTTGGTTTGCTTCTGGTTGGGGGTGGGAGGGAGGAGTTTGATTTGGGTTTGAGGTTGGTTCTTGAATTTTTGTTTTCTTGCAGCTATTAAAGTTTATTGCATTTTAAGAGATCAAGTAAAAGTTACCTAAAGTTTGGATAAGAAATGATTTCACAAGCATGTACTCTGGTGTTGATATTTTCTTATTTTTTATTTTAGTATTATTTTAAAAAACAAACATGCAAACAAAACAAAACAAAAAAAAAGTCTTAAGGTACTTCTTCTGATACTGTCTGTTTGCTCTCATCCTAGAGCTGCCCCACCTCGTTTGATAAGGGATAAACAAATGCCCAGCCTCATTTGAATAAATATGTTAAGCAAATGTTAAACAAGATGCATCAAAAGGCAGTAAATACATTACACCTTCAGGCTGCTAGGACACTCTACCTCAACATGGAAACATGTTTCCACTCAGACAGGGAACATGAAATAACTAAGGCCGGTTAATCTACTTCTCTCTATCTGTCTTAAGGTTTTAAACTAAAGCCCATCACGGTAGCATCTGACAGAAATCCTTCCTCATCTATTTGCTTAGGGTATATACAGAACCGTTAACTCTAAAAATGCCTCCTGTAAAACCTAAACACAATGAAATACAGTTTTACCAGCTGAATATTTTTTCTGAATGTTTTCAAATAATTTGCTTTTATTTTGTTTTGTGGTTTTCAAATTGGTTCTCTTCCTTAACTAGAAAAAAAACCAGTTGCATTTATTCTTTTTTTTTCTTTTGAAACCTTGATTACATTTATTCAATTAAAACAGGTTTCAGGCACCATGAAACAATAATTTTATTTCATTTTCACATCTGTCTGAACTTTTATAACCACGAAACAGTCATTGGTTGAACAGAGTATACAACACACACACAAAAAATAAACTCAAAGAAAGACAAACACACAAAAAACAACCAAACCCCCTGCACACCCCTAAAAGACAAATTCTTGGCAAACATTAGACTTAAGAATATCTTCCAGTCCTCATTTCTATTCAGATATCACTGTGTTCACAAAAATTGTTACAGTTCTACTTACGATTGTTTATTTTAGTATGTCACCCAAAAAGAAGTATTTACAAGAAATAAAGTAAGCTGTTACAAAATGTTCTATATTCATTCTTCCATTTTTGCACATCATCATTTTGCTGTTTACATATTGGCATATTAGCAAGATGACAACTATGTTTTTAGACTAAAAACAGCCATTTATAAAGCATGCCACGTAGGATTCAGAATGCCTAATTCTGAAACTGCCTTTGCCAACTATGTGACACCAAATCTATGTTTTATCTTCAGGCACGGAGATGTTTGAAATAAATATTTTGTGCTATTCAGAGGGAAAGCTGATGCATCACTTCACAACTTCACGGACAGCCCTTACGCACACAGCCCTAACTTATCTAACTGGCTACAGCAACAGCTTTGCAGCTATAAACTACACAACCAATCTCATCGTAAGTATCTCAGATCTGACCTTCTACGAGAGAGACAGCTTTCTCCTAAGGATGACTTCCCCTACGAGCTTTTACTTGCTCAGTACTTCATGAGCATAAGAAAAGCAGCTTGTGATTGCTGTACTAAAGCTTAATGGTACGTGTTGAATTCATGCATCTTCTGCTAACATGCAGCGTTTGCTTCTTTACATTTTTTTCTAGAAAGAGGAAAGATCCTAAGACCTAGAAGAGCGTGTTCTTCCTCCAAGTTCATTTCAGCATAGTCAAAGCATCTATTTGCAGTTATATTTTTCCTGCTTGATTCTGTTGCTTGTAAGCCAGTACAATCATGTGTAATATACAGCATACAATACCCTACAGGGCTGAATGCTAATGCTGTAAGAATACTAGAAACTTACTTACTCATATATTATAAAGCATGATTAAAAAAAGCTGTAGAATAATTTTTACTGTAATGGTGCCAATATTTCAATATTTAGTAGCCTTTTCTCCTTTACTAAACATGTTTGAACTTTCCCAACTTGAGAGAAATATTAAAATTGCTATTCGCTCAGCATAATGATACTAGCTTTCTTTCTTCACAAACATAACAATTTTAGCTTTAAAATTTATCATTGCTATAATATTGGCTAGGATTTCTAATTAATTACTTCATATACTTTTCAAGAAACTCTTTGAGCAGGCTTAACTAAAGGAGCTCATTAAGAAAAAGAGTTTGCAAACCTAACAGAGGAAATCATAGTGCATGGTTTTTTTTAATATTTGGCCCTACTCTCACCTGCAGGATTCAGCCTTTTAAAATCTGAATACTAAACTTGAGGAATTGAACATGAAGTTGGATCATGTGGGTTTTAACTCATACTAGACCTTCCGCAACTTTACTGAGAGTGCAGGATGAGAAAGACCCTTGCCAGGCACTATAATGCAGCAAGTGATAAATAGATATATACATAGATAGATGTAGATATAGATATATATATGCAGCAAGCGATAGATAGATAGATAGATAGATAGATAGATAGATAGATAGATAGATAGACAGACAGACAGACAGACAGACAGATAGATAGACGGAGCAGAACCCAGCGGGACAGGGCCCATTGCCTTTAATGTATTTTTGAGATTGTGATACCAGATAAGCCTACGGAATTTTTTGGCATTTATGTCAAAGACAGCACCACTGACACCAATAGGATGCACATTACTACACAGGTGATTTTCTAAAAGACCATTTCTAAAAGTCTTTCCTAAAAAAAGCTTTTTACAGGGGTCTATTTCTGGTGGTTACAATAGATAAGATAATCCTTGCCTGACCAAGCACTAGCACTCTTATAAAGTGTTCAAACCAAGGATATAGGCCATACAGTGAGTTTATTGTTAGGTCTTTGATATAGCAGCCTGTTAATATTCTCACAGATTAGCAAGAGACATTAAAAACAATGCAAAATTTAAAATAAATCGTAAATTGCTTCAGTGCTACCATTTCTGAAATTCAAATTGTCACTAATTTCATATGAGCCATGCCATTTAGAAATTAAATATTAGTTAAAATAAACGTAAAATCCTTACTGATTACACCACAAGGTGACAAATATTTCAGGTTTCCACACAGTCTTTATTTACCAAGCAGCAGGTGCAAGAAGAAAAAAGACATTTAAAGGAATAAAATAATCTGAAGTCAGACAAATCAGACAAACAGGGTTGAGCACAACACTGCAAAAACATTTGGGACATTTTCCCTTAGAGCAATGAAATTTGAAAATTAGACAGAACAATTTCACTTCGTGCTGCCCACTACAAAAGTCTCAAGGATTCACTCCCATATCCATTACACCAGTGTTATTCTGAAGTAACTCTGCTCAGATGAACGGAAACACTTCAGATTTACATTAGTGTGTTAATGAAGTAAGACTTTGGCCCTGAGATTTAGCTCTTTCATTAGTAATTTATACTCTCATTAGGGATTTATAGAAATGGGAATCTGGGCTCAAATGCTAATTGAGAATTGTCAGTTGTAAATAAGTGCTAACAAGATAAATTTGCTCCTGGTCACATTGAACAGAGACCTGCATTTTACAAAACGAAACCCTTCCTTTAATATAGAAAAAGATTTCAGGTTAGTAGGATGCAAGTAACTCTGCCGCTCTTACATGTAGGCCCTCAGGAGCAGGCCCATGGCTCCTCTCCTCCCCCACTGGCTGCCACAACTGGTCTAGCATCCTCCAACCTCCACCCTTCGTCCTCCGTCCTCTGCAGGGGGTGGACGTGGTCAGGACTGTGCAAGTGAGATGTGAGTGCTCTCTTTAGTCCCAGTGAAGCCCCTTTGTGCTCTTGCACTGAGGAAAACTGAGACAGAGACAGTCCTGGAAGCATGTGGGACATTGTGTGCAATCACATGGATGTTGTCCACAGTTGCGTGAGATGTTGTACATGGTCATGCGGGAGGAGGGCTCACACCTTGTCCAGCCTGCTGATCACACCAGCCTGAACCCACAGAGAGGTCTTCTAACCTGAGCCAAGCCTAACCCATGCTAGCCTTTCACACACTGAACCCCACCAGAAAGAAACACAAAGAGCATCAGAGAGGAAGCAGAACATGCCTGGGCAGGTTTCTCATTTGTATGGCCAGGAGACTAAACACCTCAAAACGTGTACCCACTGGTCAGTCTAGATTTAGATTAACCCACATTACTGAGGTAGGATTTAAGTGTCTCTATACCCATCTTGGACATGGGCTCCCAAGAGTAACTTGAACTCTGCTCACTTGGTTTAGTTAAGCAGGATGGAGCTTTGAGCAACCTCATCTAGTGGGAGGTGACCATGCCCAGGGCCAGGGTGTTGGAACTGGATGATCTTTAAGGTCCCTTCCAACCCAAGCCATTCTATGATTCTAAGCTTGGGCATTATGGCTTACATCACTTTTCCAGCTGAATCTTATTTTAATTTTAACTGAAGGCAATATATAAATTACAAGAAAGACACACTAACTCCTAGATGGGGCATGCCACTTGTGTAAACCTGCAATCTGAACATTCACCTCAGTGTCAGAAAGCAAAACTCTGCTTTAATCCTCTTCTCACTCCCCCTTTCCTTGCCCTTCCAAAGAAAAATAAATCCTTCCTCACTCTGGATAGCTTTCACACTGAGATACGATTCCTCATGCAGCCAGAACAAAGTGAATTCCACACAAGAGTCTAGTCATCACTTGGAACCGTAACCAACACACAAATTTACAATGGTTGCATATTATTTTCTTTGAAAAGGAATTCAACTTAATCTAGTGAATTGCTATAGGCAGCTATTAAGCAACAAAACAAACCAAAGCATTTTATGTATTGAAGGAAAAAAACAACAAGGAATTGCCCATTTTGCTTGTTTGTTTGTTTTTAAAAGAGACATCATTCAGTGCTTTCAAAAATAAACCAACAAAACGATAACAAGAGACAGGACATTCTCCAAAGTTACAAAAAAAAGCCTCCAGGAATCTCCTTTCAAAACAGAGACTCGCTAACATGACTGTCAGCTTTTCAGAAAAATAAAGAAGATTTTCAAAGGGACATGATGAAGTTTTGTACCAAGAGTCCCTAGTGATGGATGGGTTGTCCACTCAGCATTACCTACCTGTCGTCTGAGCTTTCAAATAAGCTTCCCTAGTAGCTCCTGCCTTGGTGCAAGGACCCTCAGGCTCTCTTAGCCTGCCCCACCATGAGCCAAGGACAATTTCTGGTTTACGTTTTACTGGGATATCACTTACCAGATGATGCACTGAAACACTGCATGGTATAAACTTTCATAAAATAAACCTTTTGGTTTTTTCCAGGATGACGGTCTCTTGTCTTCGTCTTTTATGTCTTTGCAATATCTTAAAGCATCTTTTTTTCCATGCCCATCTTTTCCCTCAGAATAGTTTTTCTATTATACTAGTGTGCCCCAAGGTCATAGCTTCAAGCACAAAGGAAAAGAAGGAGAAAAGCAGCAGAAAGCTGCACTGTGCCCCTTCATTGAACACGCTCCTCCAGGTGAAGTGCTGCTCTGCCTTGGCACAGACACTGACACACCAAGGTTTTTCTCAACCTGCCTCGACCAGACAGTAAAATGGTAATCTTGGGATGTCTTTTTTCAGCTAAAGCCTAAAGAAAGGGGTAAGAAAGAGAAAAAGAGAGGGAGATGCCAACATTCCTTTGCTAAAATCTGATAACTATTTATATAACCCTTCTAGGTCAACTGGGTAAGCCACTTCCCAGCTCCTCCTTGCTTCCTGAACTAGGGAGCCCTGAGGTTAACAGCCTCTAGACTTTACTATGTCCCAGAGAGGAAAAGGTCTGGGAGACAAAAGCACCAGCCAGAGAAACTGAGTTTAAATCTCACACTTCTTGTACGACCTTGAGCAAGTTACTCGGGATGAGGATCTCAAAGGAGGTCAGACACCCAAACTTCCCTGATTTCAGGGGAATCAGATACACACTGTAATGAAGGCACTTTCATGAGATTCATAAGACTAACAGAATACTATTCCCATTTTACTCTCTAGGAACAGCAGAATGAAGCTCAGGGACAAAATTTTGGGTGGTTTTAACACATTGGGGATGTGTTAAAAAAAGACTAATTAAGCACTGAGCCTCTGCGGAAATCAAATCAATAAGAATGAAGCAACGTGAACCTGTCTGGGCCTCCTGCAAAGCTAATGAACCCATGCTAACTGCTTGTAACCACCTTGGCACCAAAGCATACACACCACCTCACTTAGATTACCCTTCTTTAAATGCTACTTTTTCCTAATCTTTAAAAATATTTTTTAATTTATTTTTGCTTCTCTAATATTTATCCTATCTCATTCACTTTCCCACTTTTTAATCTTCTTTTCTTTACACCCCAAGTCTCTTTTTCTTCCCATTTACCCCACAGCAGGGCACACCCTCCCTTTTCTCATGGTGGCTGGCCTTGATGGTCCCCTCTCCAGCTCTTCTGCCCCTCAGCCCCACACTTTGTATAGCTACAGTTCTCTCCTTTCTCACTTTATGTCTGCCAGCTGAAAAATAATAGTCCTGGAAAACAGAAGGACAATATTTTTAAATCAACAATTTAAAGAAAAATATTTGTCTCATTTCTTTGTGCAATTCCACATATACTTGTGTTTAGGTATCACCTGAATTTTTAAAAACACCACTATGGAAAAAAAAATCACTACTACCGCATGCAGTTCTGGGCTCCACCATTTAAAAAGGATGTGAAGGTTCCTTGAATGCATCCAGAGGGGGACAACATAGCTGGTGGAAGGGCTGGAAGGAGTGTTCTATGAGGAGCAGCTGAGGACTTCGGGCTTGTCTAGTTTGGAGAAAAGGAGGCTGAGGGACAATCTCATGGCTCTCTACAGCTTCCTGAGGAGGAGAAACAGAGAGGGAGGTGCTGAGATCTTCTCCTTGGGATGTAGTGAGAGGACAAGCGGGAGAGAG
Organism: Limnodromus scolopaceus; assembly: GCA_028565335.1. Taxonomy (NCBI): domain Eukaryota; kingdom Metazoa; phylum Chordata; class Aves; order Charadriiformes; family Scolopacidae; genus Limnodromus; species Limnodromus scolopaceus. The sequence goes on from JAOXNO010000013.1 coordinate 122,502,693, forward strand.
AGATCAAAGCTGCACCAGGGGAGATTTAGGCTGGACATGAGGAAGCATTTCTTTACTGAGAAGGTGGTCAAACACTGGAACAGGTTCCTGGAGAGGTGGTCGATGCCCCAGGCCTGTCAGTGTTTAAGAGACATTCGATCAATGCCCATAACAATATGCTTTAACTTTTGGGCAGCCCTGAAAGGACAGGCAGTTGGACTAGATGATCGTTGTAGGTTCCTTCCAACTGAAATAGTCTGCTCTGTGCCCTTAAAATCATTTATTTCCAAAGGAAGGTCATATTCTGGAAGAGCAATGTGAACAATGGTCAGGAATAAAGTAACCATTTTATTATAATGATAGTGATTTTTTTTTTTTAGTATTATTATTGAGTGCCAGAAAAGAAGTTTCCACAAGCTTTTGACACCGTTTCCCACAGCATTCTCCTGGAGAAACTGGCTGCTTGTGGTTTGCATGGGCATAGACTTGGCCAGGTAAAATCTGGCTGGATGGCCAGGCCCAAAGACTGGTGGTGTATGGAGTTAAATCCAGTTGGCAGCCTGTGACAAGTGGTGTTCCCCAGTTCCCCAGTATTGTGGCCAACTCTGTTTAATATCTTTATCAACGACCTGGACGAGGGGATCAAGTGCACCCTCAGTAAGTTTGCACTTCACAGCAAGTTGGGTGGGAATGTTGATCTGCTGGAGGGCAAGAAGGATCTACAGAGGGATCTGGACAGGCTGGATCAATGGGCCCAGGATGATGGTATGAGGTTCAACAAGGCAAAGTGCCAGGTCCTGCACTTGGGTTGCAACAACCCCATGCAGCGCTACAGGCTTGGCGAAGAGTGGCTGGAGAGCTGCCTGACAGAAAAGAACCTGGGGGTGTTGATCAACAACAAGCTGAACATGAGCCAGCAGTGTGCCCAGGTGACCAAGAAGACCAACAGTATCCTGGCTTGTATTAGAAATAATGTAGCCAGAAGGACTTGGGAAGTGATTGTACTCAGCACTGGTAAGGCTGCATCTCAAATACTGTGCCCACTTTAGGGCCCTCACTACAAGAAAGACATTGAGGTGATGGATCCTGTCCAGAGAAGGGCAATGGAGCTGGTGAGGGGTCCAGGACACAAGTTTTATGAAGAGCAGCTGAGGGAAGAGGGGTGGTTTAGCCTGGAGAAAAGGACACTGAGGGGAGACCTTCTCGCTCTCTACAACTATCTGAAAGGAGGTTGTAGCAAGGTGGGGGTTGGTCTCTTCTCCCAAGTAACAAGCAATTGGACAAGAGGAAATGGCCTCAAGTTGCACTAGGGGATGTTTAGATTGGATATTAGGAAAAATGTCTTCACCAAAAGGGTTGTCAATCATTGGAACGGGCTGCTCAGGGAAGTGGTTGAGTCACCATCCCTGGAGGTACTTAAAAGACATGTAGATGTAGTGCTGAGGGACATGGTTGAGTAGTAACTTGGCAGTGCTCGGTCAACAGTTGGACTTGATGATCTTAAAGGTCTCTTCCAACAAAAACGATTCTATGATTCTAAGATAACAAGCTTTTATTACCATCCTCAGGTCAAATTGGGCAATAACAGAGAGATGTACCTGTTGTTACTGTTATATCTTATACGTTTTTAATAATGTAAACATAATCCTCTGTTCAGGATGGTTATTATTGACTTCAGTCTAAAGAGAGAGTGGAAAAGTTTTTACAGATCCAGTCAAGATGTCAGGTGTGAAAGAAATCAAAGTCTCATCCTCTAAGTATATCAAAGTGTTAGAGGACACATTGTTTGGAAATGATGTAAAGAAGCTGTGGACAGTTTATTTCTGTGTAACTGAAAAAGATGCAAAACCAGAGGAGATGAAAAGAGCTTAAGGGTAGACCATTCTGAGGAGTCTTTCTGCCTTCAAGACAGCTTATTTTTCATGGAAGGACATACCTAGATAATAATGCAAATTCTTTCTATAGGTTTTCCATTCATTTGCTTTACAGGGAATGGAAGAGAAAGAAATGTTCACTTACTTCCATTGTTATATCCATGAACTATGTAAATAACATATCCAGAACATCAAGATCGCAAAGACATATTGGGCCCCATCTCTGAGCTAAACCATGGATCTCAGAAATAAAAACATTTGCCTTATTCCACTGTGAAAAGAGATCAGTCTAATAGCTGAAAGACCAAGAGCTTCAGCCTCTGAGCAATCTCTTTATCATACCATCCCTTTCTCATTCCTTCCAGCAACAGCAGCTTATGCTGTAATGTTACTCTGCTGCCGTTGATTAGTTCTCCATGGAGCAGGATACACCAATTATTCATGTGCAGGGCTGGGGGAATTTTCTTCAGTGCACAATCCATATGCCAAAAGTGTTGTTTCGTCTATGCCAGGTTTGGTAAAACTCTCCAAATTGTTTTAGTTAGGGGACAAATTTGAAGAATCGAGAAAATTCAGGAAGAGAGCTACAAGAATGAGAATCTCTTTTTAATTTCAGTACAAATTCTAGTGGTACAGACACCCCCCTGTGAGACTCACGTACGCACTTTCAACTCCTACCCACCAGCACAGTGTCCTGACCACGATGCTATCCAAATTTGGCGGGCAATCAGAGAAAGACCTATTCCTCAGTGATGTTTTTTGACTTGATATAAATAAGTACACATTTGGTGCAGCAGAGGCTCACTTCTGAGGGGACCATCCTCAACTCCAGACTAGAGCTATCCTCACATGCTGGTCACCAATTCTCAACTGGGATTTCAGCATTACATGCAAAACAGAGCCAAGCTCAAGGCTTTTTTTTTTTTCAAAGCCCTGCCCAAACTCAGCGGAGTGTGGGTTTAGAGACTGTCACTTTTATTTTCAGAAACCACACAATCTTACACTTTTGCACGGAAGCTGGACACAAATTCTGCATGTTGTCCCCTGAATTTGCTGCATTTGTTGGAAGGTCTGCAATACCTTTAAATGAATATACATGTGGAGAACTTGTGTACTCAGTAAGTCATGGACTGCAGTTTAGGAGTCTGGGATAAGTGCAGTGGCTGGATAACAGCTTAAAAATAAAAAAAAAATTAAAATAACCAATAGAAAAACTACATTAGAAACTGAATTTTCATCTTTAGTTGAAAAAGATGAATCCCACTTAAAAGGGGGAAAAAATTACATCTCTCAGAACTATTGCTTTAGAGAATTCTCAGAAAAGGCAACAAAGTTGTACCACTTACTCTCAAGTTATGCCTTAAAAATTTCCCTGCTTCCATAAGAGGACCTCCTGGTGCAGCTCAATTTGAGCTCTCAGTGTGACACAGTGACTAAAAGGATCCCTGGGTCTATAAGGAGGGGGGAACAGCAGTAGAAGTAGACAAAGCATTAGTACGAGGCTTCGGGTATACACTGTTAACCAGATGGTTACTGGAACCCATCTTGGGCTGTGGTATCTGTGTTTGAAAGGGAATGCTAGAACAAAACTACCGCATAGAAGGAGGATCACTCTATTGGGATTATGCAGGGACATGACAGAGGTAATTTAACCTACAAAGTCTATGTATGGACTTATACGGCTGCTCTTCTCCATGTATGTCCACGCACGGATACCCAACTCCTCCTGAAACTACCACTGTCTAAAAGATGGGGTCCATCCTGTAAGATGGATACAGGGATTTCAGGGTGAGATGCTACACCGTGCCATGTGAGGTTCCAAAACATGATCATAACGATGCCTTCTGCGTGAAACAGTATGATTTTTAATGCAAGATTACTCTGTGAAGCACCCAAGCACAGATTCAGGAAGCTCTCGTATTGTGTCAACCTGCATAGGAGAGGGGACCTGCAGCGAATGCTGTTTGTTTCCCGGCACCTTCCATCCTGCAGGAGCCATTTACAGACACATGAAGCTCAATTCACATTTTCTGGCCTTGGGGAGAAGCAGGCCAGGAGCTGCTGCTTCCTAAGAGACTTTCATCCCTGCACTGCTTGGCAGCTTTTAAGCTAGTACGATTGCCTTGGGCCTGTACTAAAACCTGCAATCTCAGAGTGTAGCCATTTCCAGAAATTCATTCAGTATCTCATTTCTCTCCATCTTCAAACGCCGCTCACTTTCCCGTGATATTTTCCAGGGTCTGACAGAAGATGGTAAATTCCCTTCTTCAACCTTAGACCCTGCATTTAACCGTCCATACAAGACCCCGTTTCTGCCAGTAGCCGCACCTGCCAACCACCACCATTTCCATAGCAATGCAGGTGCAGGGAGATTTAATTTGATCAGTCACTAATAACCTTGTACAGCAACAACCAGCTCTGTGAAAGGCTATAACAATAACCACCCAGCACCGCTGTCCCACACACCGTGCTCATGGGGGCTGTATCAGCTGATCACGGTGAATACAGTCCCTTTGCTCAGAAGCTGGGAGTACTCTCAATGAGCCGTCAGCACTGTATTTGTCAATTCAGTGTTTGTCACTTCAAACCTCAGCCTTTACCCACGGCTAACACCAGGCAGTCCTTGGGGTGGGACAGTTGTCCCTGCTTGGTTTCATTCTCTTACCTGTCGCTGGACGCTGTGGAGCCTTGACCCCTTTTGTATTGTCATATTAACTATCTCAAACCATACCACGTTACTACAGCTGGATTATCAATGTCCTCTTTTTGATGTAGTATGACTACAATGAAGTTAAAAATACTATGACTGCAGAATGCAGTAATTAACACTCGCCTAGATCACGCAGCAAAATAGTACTTGGTATCTAGATCTTAATAGTGTAATGCAAATTATGACCAAAGCTCGCCTTAAAATAAACTAGGTGTTTAAAAATACTGTAGGGACTATTCACACTATTAGCTCCCATTTAAAGACAGTATGACTTCTTGTATGAAATAAAGCAAGTGCATTTACCCAAGGTATCATAGGGGGATACATAACTGCGGGACATTCAAAAATCAACCTTGTTAGTATCGAGGTGGAGCCTTCATTTCCTTTTCTGATGCTGTCTCTTTTAGTTTCTCCTTTTGAGAAACCATCTCCCATTTAAATGCATAAAATTATTAATACAATTTATTCCACCATGAAGTATAATAGGTACCTCAGGGAAAAGATAATTAGAGAAGAGACCTACCTCACAGAGTTTGTGGTCTACAATGGTTTCCTCTCAGAAAAATATTAACGTCTTGTACACATTTACAGCCTGCTTCTGAGAGGTGCTGCATGGACCTGTTAATGCAATGGCAAAGGGTTTTTAACTAAGGCAGAATCAGGGTTAAAAATCTTCCACTCTAGTCGGGCCAGACCTATCTCTTTGACTGATATGGTAATCTTCAGGAAATGTATGGCCTCACATTAGTAAACATTGTCTTCTTTTGTCTGTATTCAAACATCTATCTATATAAGGGTCTATCTATACACCATTACTTATGATTAATCCTAACAGCATGACTGCATAAGCAAAACCATCAGGAAGGTTCCTTCTT
>JAOXNO010000013.1:122531958-122552209 GCA_028565335.1 Limnodromus scolopaceus
AGGGGGGTGGCGGGGACCCTGCGGGGCGCCCCCTGGCGGCCGCGCCCGACCCCCAGCCCGGTCTCCACGGAGCGACTCGAGGGACTTCCAAGGACAGACAATTTAGAAGCAACGTCCCGACTCCAAAGCGGCCTTCAAAGGTTGAATGCACGCCTTTCTAAACGTTCGGCAGGGTAGAATGTGAAAGGTTGTCTTTCCGTGCCTGCCCAGGGGAAAGCAGGGCTGTCCTGCTCCTGTAAATTCAGCGCTGTAGAGTTATCAGCCGCGACACGAAGACGTAAAGGGAAACGGGTCACTACAGCTGCTGATGGAGGCTGGGGCACCCGTTTCACTCAGGGACAAAGGGTCGTACCATAGCAAAGTCAGGGTATTGCCCAGTGACAGAGACAGGCCAGTCTTCTTCAGAAAGCTAAAATGAAGCCTTTAATTTGGCTTACGAATCAGGGTGATTAACTACCAATGTTCCATTTTGTTCCACCTGGCCTCCTGCATTCAAGGCGGTGGTGACGAAAGGCGTAGAGCACAGGTAAGTCAGGAGATAAGCAAAGCAAGCCCTCCAGCAGAACAAGCTTTCTCCCACTGCCTCCGCCCCGCAGAGCCTGCCTCCGGAGCAGGATCTTCCCCGATGCCTCCGCCGAGAGACGCAGAGGAGAAGCACCACGTCCAGCGCTTCAGGGCCTGGTGCACGACTGCCACTGCCACCGTGCGGGAGAGCGGACGAGCCAGACAGCTCAAGGTATGGCATGAGATTCATTTTCACACTCTGCACAAACTGCCTTACATTTCTTTCGAATTACTTAGCTCCGCTGCTACTGATAAATTACTGCAATAACTAAGGAGTGAGGTAATAGAGACAGTAATTTGCAGTCTAACATGAATTAATTCTCTCTTAATCAGGCACTGCTTTAATAACGTGGTGGGTATTAAGAGTACAGCACTTCTTAATATTAAATATTTGTGTCTCTGAAGTAGCCTTTAAAAAAACTGACTAGAGAAGTCCCCCAATCAGAAAACGGGGAAGACACACAAAATCTGAAATACACTGCTACAATAAAATATTTCAAAATGTAACTTTAAGAACAATTTGATGAGCAGCAGGACACTACCAAATTAACGTCATGCACTGTTCATGCTGAGGTTGGTTTATAATTTGCTGTGTTAAAGTAATTCTTTTTATTAGGCGGTGAAAGTGCAGGTTTAACTCAAACACATATTTAATACTCATGCAAAATTATTTCAAATCTAATCTAAGGTTGTTAACTGTGTCAGGAATTATTTCTGTGCAACTGTTGTGTACAAGAAAACGTGTAAAATTATGAACTCTTCTATTTACAGCAGCTAGCAGGTGTACATTTAAACTGATCTTAATGAATGCAGCTGGTAAAGGAGTTAGTAAATAAGGCAATAGCATTAATTTCTTAGCGTTGCTAGCAGAGAATTCCAGAATTCTCTGAAGACATCTTTACAGTGTTTGGAACATGGAAAAACCTACCATATGTAGGTCTTCCCTTCTTCAGAGGGTTATGACACTCCGCTGTGATATGTCATTTTGTATAACCTGCGTAAAATAACTGATTGGTCTTTTCTGAACCTAAAACTTCCTCCACACAGCATTCTGATCTCACAAACTAGATCTATTAGAGGTATTTATTTGGACCAATTAAAGATTTATGATTTGATTTACTGTATGCATCCAGAGCACAAGGCAACCAACCGAGAAAACATTTTTTTAGTCAGTGTACAAGTCGCTGTAAAAAGCTCTTGCCTTCACACTTGTTTTTCAAACCTAATCAAGAACTTTCTGCTATTTCTTCTTTCTTTAGACCACGTATGTTCAATCTACAACTATTTGTGGATAAAATTAAAAGAGCAGTTGTGACAGGAAAACTAAAGGAACAGCCTTTAAATTTTTTACCACGTACACTTCCAGGTAATCTGACAGGTTGGGTGCAGTCCAATAAAAATCAAGGACACAACTCCTTTCAAATCAGCAAAATTGGGATATCGCTGGCTCCTATTAAATTGGTCAAAATAATAAAAAAAAGGATGTTGCTGTCACTAATTAAAGCAATAATTAGTGAGATATTGACCTGTTTTAAAGACTTATAGCTCCTCACCGCTCCTCTGTAGAGGATTCTAAAGGCCAATCAGAATAAATCATTTCCTTGAAAAGAGTGTCAAAACCCCAAAAGAAAACAGAAAAATCAGACGCTTTCGCTTCTTCTTTGCATTTCTTTTGCAATTCAAGCCATTTTGCATTTCAGGCAATTAAAACGTCAGATTCCTTGCCTTAGTCAAACAGATGAAGCCACTTACAGGATTCAAGCCACAATTATTAAAGAAACACTTAGAAATCTTGACTTTTTAACCTGTCAGATAAGAAGAAGGAAGTGCTAATTTTATCATGGTCAGTACAAAATCAAACCAAACTATATGCCTGTTTAGATAGATCTTCTGCACTTACGTGTTCACAAGCTTGGTTTAAGTAAGCTTGAATTTTTAGCAAGACGTTGCACTCTTAAGATGAAGATTCGAAGCACGTAGGATGCGATACATGTTTGGAAAGGAATTCCAGCCTTCCCTACATGAAGCCTTGATTCGAGATGGCGCTGCAGCACATACTGCAGTCCCCAACTGCGCTCAGGCCCCGCAGCTCTGTAAGAGTCCCCCGCCGCGTGCTCAGACCCCCCCCTGACTGCCAGGATCAGGCAGACACTTTGGTTGCATCCATGTGAGCTGAAGGTTCATACTACCCACATGAGTGACGGGTATGGCCAAAGCCAGTGTTCACGCCATATGCTTAGTGCAGTCAATTAAATGCACACTAATACTATATATGCACAAAATAGAGTGTTAATTCTGCATTAAGTGAAGAAATGCATGATAATGACAGAGATGGCCCAGAAACACTTTTCCTGGTCTATGAGAAATGTAGGACTTTTGGAATGTTATGTAAGAAAGAACAGAATGACTTTAAGGACCAGGAATACTAGAAACAGCATTAAATGTTGCGTGAGAAGGTGGAAGATCACACTCTGGAATAAATGAAACTGCTTGATCGTATAAGTTAAGACTACAAATGGTTGGAGGCAGTGGGAGGAAAAAGATTTGGGGTATGGTTTGGTTGCATAATATCTGTATGCCAGGTGTGTGTTATCCACCTGGAAAAAAAAAAAAAAGGCCAGTGGGATGCTATTAGAGGAAATTATTGTATGCTATAACCCTAGGTGCAAGCAAGCCTTCGTTGGGAATGTTATGTAGAATATTATGTACAGCCTGATCAGTCATGGTCAGGCAAAGGGCTGCCAAGACAGCAGAGAGGATGAAGAACCTCTGGTCCATGCGGAGACAACAAGAACTTGGTTTGTCAGCTCAGCAAAGTGAAGTCAGATGGGACGTATGATGATTCTTGGCAAATACCCGAGAAGAAACAACACTGGGATAGGCAAAGAACTGCTTGTACTATAGGATGCCAGCACTAATATTATCTCGAAAAAAACCCAACAACCCAACACTCTAATCAAAGCATCAAGGGAAGTGAATTCATATAAAGCCTTCTCATAAGTTGGTGGAAGAGGAAAAAAACTGATTTTGAGAGTTCATTTACTGGGGCGATTATTACTGTCCTTTTTTCTAACATGTCAGAATCTCAAAAAATTGAAGAAAAAAATAGAACAGATCTCAGCCTGAGTGAAGCAAAATATTTCACATGTATTTATGAGTTCTAAATCTACTACAGTTGCAAAATAAAAGGTTGTTTTGAAAGAGGGGATGAGAGAAAAAAAAAAAGAGAAAGAGAGAGCAAGAGAGCAAGAACAAGAGAGAAAAAGGAAGAGAGGAAGAGAAACAGGGAGAATCAAAGAGAAACAGGGAGAAATAGAGAAAGTGAACGAAAGAAATATTTTCAAATAAAAAAAAGTGTTCCTAACAAGATGTTAAGTCCATTAATTCAAGGTAATTTTGAGCTGGGTAATTTATCAAAATGTACTGTTTCACTGTTTGGTTTCAAAGAATCAGCATTGTTTTCTTTAAAAAATATATTAAAAAATCCCAAATGCACTGCTATACAAATAACCCTCTTTCTTCTTCAAAGTGTTCCTTCAGTCATTATGCAAAACTTGCAGAATAAGACAGACTTCAATATGTCAATATTATTGTAAGCTTACAGGAACAGGAAATCGGGGTATGTTATGGCTTTGTTAACATTGCTGGAAATAAATTCTCTAAATCAAGGGATTCAAAAGCTTTTCACTTTATTACTTTTCCTGATTTTAAGAAAAAGGATAAGGAAAAATTTTTAATAGGGTTTGTGGGCTGACAGAAGAACATTTAGCAAGGTTTAGGTTCTACTAACTGCAAGCAATCAAAGAATGCAGTTCCTGGATGTTTATGATTAAATGCACATCGGAGCTCAGGTATATTGGTTTTGGTTGCATGTGATTCGCACACAGGCATATATAGACTGAAAAATATGGATAAATAAAGCCCAGGTATCAGCTGTATTAACATTAATCCCTTTTTAATTACATGTTACATCATGTTACAAGCTTCAGCTATACCTAACCTTCATATAATAAAAATGTTTTTATTTTTCCTCAATTTTGAAGACAAAGCAAGCGCTGGAGAAAAGTCACCTAAGGATTCAAAAGTTTGAGGAAATCCCAAATACAGGAAAACAAGAGGTTAGAACTGAAAATGCCTCACGGGTTTTACCATCTTAAACTACAAACACTGCTGCGTGGCCAGATATAATGCTTGAGCCTGCAAGATGAAGGCTGTTCTATGGCTCATATTTGGATGCGAAGGAGTGAAGATGAAAGTCTACAGAAGCTCATCTGCCTGGAAACTGCAAAAGTGCGTGGAATATTAGGGGAACACAGAATCTGAGTATTTATTAGGAAGATTGCAACTAGTCCTGAGTAGAAATGAGGAATGAGATTCCATACAAAGTTAAGTGAATTAATTCTGCAGCTTCAGAACTTTATACCGCAATATGGAGAAGCACAGAAAGGAGATAAATAATTCAAAGAGCAACAGAACTGTGAAAATTACTTGCAATTTTTTGTTAAAAAATGTATAACACATTTTCTTCAGTTATGTATGCTCATCCTTTTAGGTTTGTCTTAAGACATTTGCACAAGCAACTTTACTTCCAGCAAATATTAACATTTTGTGGGCAAACACAAAAATCACTAGATTTTTATGTCTCCACACGCACACGTTTTGTTTTCAATTTATTCAAGCACTCATCCTGTAAGAAAGTAAGAACAATTCTGTCCAGCAAGCAAGAAGCACAGACAGGTCTCAAGTGAGTAAGGAATGCCTTCGAAGAGCGTTTTTCTGCTGAAAACTGAAATATCTGCTGAGTGTGCCAGAGGGAGCTGTGTCTGTTGGATGCCCGACCGCAGCGTTATTTCTCCCTTGAGCCACATGAAGCAGGATGAAGGGCAGAGGAGATGGAGAGCGGGGATGAAGCGCTGGGACTGCAATTTCAGCCTGAAGTCTTCCCTGAAGGAGGGGATCTGAAAGGCTTCTAAGGAGGACAAATCCTTCCTTCTACGTATTCATACGTTCAGAACTGGAATTTGAAAAGACCAGTAAAGAAGCAGAGCAGTAACTGAACCCAGGCAGGAAAAGGCAATAACAACTTCCGTGAAGAAATTACATATATCAGAGGTAAATCAGAACAGCCTTATCAATGAAAGAGAAGGATGGCTGATCTTTTGAAATGCTTCTGAAAAATCTCTACAAAATGAGCAGTAGAAAGTTGGCTTTGAATCTACTAGAATTATACAGAAACATTATTTTGTTACATATACACACACTAGTTAATGTAACACAAATCAATACAATGCACAACAGTACTGTGCGTGTCCCCCCTCCAAAATTCTGCATTTCCCTGTTGTGTTTCAGAGTTTACATCCTAGAGTACACAATTCCTACCTTTCCCTTAATTTTAGAAACTGTCCTGCTGGCAACTGCTGCTCTTCTGGCTGAGAACCACAGGGTGGGGGGTTAAACATCAACGCTGCTCAGCATCAGGAGTAAAGTTGGGTGAACTGAACCTTCTACCCCCAGGTAAGATGGGTTAGAGCCACAACGCCTGAGTTGCACGCAGAGTTGCTGTGCCCTCTCATCCTTGCTGAGAGCCGGCACAGTTAGAAAGCGATTGCAATGGCAGGGAGGGATTGGCAGACATCACACTAATGGATGGTGTTTTCTCAGGGTTCTGGAAAAAAAAATAATCTAAGGAGAGCTGGAGAGGTGCTGGAGAGGTTCTGGAGAGCTGGTTCAGCAGAACTGAATTTCCTTCTTCTTCAGTTTACCCAACAGCGAGAGAAAATCTAATGAAATAGGTATTCTTACAGAGCCCAAATTGACTGAGCTCTACCAAACAGCCAGCTTCAGAAAAATTAAAACCCTGAAAAATGCACAGCAAGAGCTTACAAGTATGACCAAGATGAATAAGGGAAAGTGACTTGACACCCTTTACCTAAAAGTCTTCTATATTCTGGCTTCTGACTATGAATTATTGAGAAAGTGTTTGGAACACATCATTGCTTATGGGAAAAGCCTGCATCTCTAAAGAGATCACAGCTTTGTGGACAGGATCCTAATTTATTATTTCAATATACCACCTCAGGGGTGCCCAGCTACTGAAACAAGACAAAGTAATTTTAAGAGGTTTGTTTACCCACTTTTCTTTTTTTTCCCTTCCAAATAAGATGCAATAGGCTTGATTACCCTTCCTCCAGTCAGCTCCTGGGAGGGCCAGAGAAGACAGCATGGCATGGGAGGGCTGCAGAACCACGCCAGCAGCTTCAGACACAGCAATTGCCAGCCAGGCAACTGGCATTTAAATTCAACAATATTTATTATTTTCCATCTAAAGGCTGATTCACACCATGGCGAACTCCAGGGACAGAAACTTGCTGGTAAGCCCCCATTTCAGTACTGGTACTCAATCTAGGCTTCAGTGACTACCTATCTAAACCTCTTGAGATCTTAATTGCCTAACCCAGCAGGAGCGGATAAGCATATGTTTATATATGTTGCACGGCAGGTTGTGTCCCCGGTGCCAGGGTATGGGAAGCACTAGAAGAGCTTATTAAAGTTCCAGCTAAAGTTTCTTGGTTTGCAGTGTAAGAAAGCTGTGACTACAGCAGTACCGTTCATTACAGAAGCTCTCTCATCGGAAGCAATTAAGAAGAAACCAGACCAAGTATTTCTGCAGGTCAAGCACTGGCAGGGCACGGGAGCAGTGTTACAAACATTACATTTTCAGGATCTAATTCGTGTGATTCTCTCCACTGCTCTCTACTACTTACACGATGCAAGTCTGTTTATAGCAAGGCAGGGACAGTAGGGACAGCTTAATCAGGACAGTCTAATGTATGGGCAATTATCCAAAGCCACACATTTTCTAAATTCTGTATGGGCAGAGATGGAGCTTAAGAGCTCTGCGGGGATCAGAGCTGCTAACGAACTTCTAAGGAGGGCTCTGGGGACTGGGATGTGCATAATGAGAAAATCTGGATATTCGGTGTGAAGAACTCCCCTAATTTATCTGCAGTCTATGTAAATTAAATTTGTATTTAATGCTTATCACTACGCAGTCCACTTTAGCACTGGGATAAATTGGGTATCCTGTGAATTTTCCCTTCTTTGTTATTAGTGTGGCTGAAAGTGTTCAGAAAGGGGAGATCTGGAAAATTTGGTCATGCATGCGGTTGGGAAGTACTATTATACCACCAAATTTTCCTGTCAGCTCCCACCTCTTGCGGCTCCAGCATCATGCCTGCAGGCTACATGTGTATTTGTTCCCATGTGTCACATTTGGACATCACCTGCATATACTGTGTATATGTATGTACATAGGTATGTATGTACATACATTTATATGTATATATGTGTGTGTATATACATTTATAACACATCTACTAAAGCAAAGGGGTCTAAAGGAGCTTTAAAATATTAGATGTATAAAAGAAGAAGGGAAAAAAAAATCTTCCAAAATACTTCATTCTATGTTTTCTTCTGTTATTCTTTTCATCTAACTAAACGTGCTTTCACTGTATTTAACTCACTACAGTCTGAAGACATCCTCAGTGTTCACCCTTAGTTATAATCCAGTGCCTTTGTTACCGAATCAGTTCAGAAAAACATCTCTGTTCAGAAAAGCACTTAAACATATGCTTAAGTACATTCTTAAAGGTAAGTGACTTCTTGAATCAGCCTAATAATTTAAAGTAGTATTAATAAACACTCCTTAATAAACAATTCCATTTGATATGTCTTCACAATGTAGTGCCGCTCTCGTATTCTTTCACGTTTCTCTATTTTTACCACTAAGATGACAAATAGTAGGATATGGAAAGATGGTTCCGCATGTTCGATAGTCGAGGCTTAAGATGGCTTTGAAGAGCCTCATTTTCAGAAGCACACCACTTCAGAAAATCAGGTTCACCATGAAAGAGTCACCCTCTGAGCACCCTACATCAGTAATTATTTTGGAAAACTTGACCTACTCTTCTAGGCAAACCGTTATATCCATAGCAACATACAAGTCCGCTTCCAGTCTGCCGCTGCGGTTCTGTGACCATTGATTCCGTTGTGAAGAGCTGTTGGAACTGATCTGGTACAAGCGCAGGAGCATGCACACCTCGGGGGAGGGGTGTGTGCGAGGTACAAACTGGTGTTTGCCCGTGAAAAGTGTCCTCTGTTTCCACAAGGCTCAGACACACAAGGTTCCCCGAGTGTAAACACTCCACCACGTGTAAGCGCTCACTCTCCACCATTTAGCCTTCTTTTCTGCAAGAAGCATCTGTGTTAAATTCAAGAATGGGATGAATTCTGTGACCAAGTGCTTCAGCAGTGGTACAGTGGAGGGGCTGTGGAAGTCCACGGCCAGTGCAACAGGGGAGGAGGACCATCACCACCAGCCTCACAGCCTGACCCTCACCTCAACCGTTCCAGGTGTGCTCCAGCACAGCATGAGACATTATTCTCTTCCTGACAGTGGCAGGGCGAGGGCAATTCCACTTTCTCCATCAGTGCTTCCAGCCACACGCTCCCTCTCTCCCACTGCAATCTCAGCTGCAATGGGAATCTCCTGTTTGAGGGGCCACCTATAACTTGCAGGGATCTTGTGAAACCCAAGCATTTCACTCCTATAGAATCATAGAATCGTTAGAGTTGGAAGGGACCTTAAAGACCATCGAGTTCCAACCCCCCTGACATGGGCAGGGACACCTCCCACTAGAGCAGGTTGCTCAAAGCCCCATCCAGCCTGGTCTTGAACCCCTCCAGGCATGGGGCAGCCACAGCTTCTCTGGGCAGCCTGTTCCAGTGCCTCACCACCCTCACTGTAAAGAATTTCTTTCTGGTGTCTAATGGTTCAGCAAATAGTACCACAAGAAGTTGTAATTGCACAAGGACAATGACAAAAGCACCAGGAAGGAATAAGCTACAGGGAACAGTGTAAGGGGACGGGGGAAAAGCAACACTGCCTCTCAGAAAAGGCACGTAGGACTTTATACTAAAGCGTGGTGACTGGTCACACTTTACAATGGCCCGGGAACGATCTGTAAGCTCCTAAGTAGCATAATTTAGCAAATGCCCTGAAGAACAGGCTTAGTTCAGAAGTGCTCAGAAGAAAAAAAAGATCTAAATGCATTTGATATGTAAATCTAACCAGCTCTACTTGCCACACAAAAGGGATTTATCCTGCTTTAGATTTTTGGCTTTATAATGGCGGTGGCAATCTTAGGGACATCCCTAGCCAACTTCAGAACTCCCTGTTTGGTATAAATATGCTAGCTTAATAAAGTGGGGCTGGCCAGACAGAGAGTTTTAAAAAAATGTGCTAAGATTCCCAAATTCATGCTTGTTTTATATCAGAGGAAAAAAATGACACTTCTCATACCTTACTGGGAGGGGAGTGAGCTACCATACACACATACACTCACCCAAGAGAGCACCTCACTCCTGCCAAATCTTGCTACCAGTTTTCTCAAATCCAGCACAGCCCCTCTCCTACCAGATATGAAAAAAAAGAACCTGTGAAAAAAAAGAGCAAGCCATGGTTAGCGTGGTGCTGCAGATGTTCATGTAGCCTCTTTCACCACGAGGACAGCATTTGGCAAGTCCTTGTCCCTTGAGAAACCACATTTACTCTGTGGCACTGCCACAAAAGTAGACTGGAAACACAGCCCTTCTACTAACACACCAATCCCAAGCTAAAAATGACGTCGATCCAATATTCCTCCTACACACATGAAACCTAAAATTGCCATAAGGACTGCTCTTCATTAAAGTTCCGTTAAATGGGCCGTTACAATAAATAGGCAAATTACTTCTTAGAACCACGGCACACGGTTCAAGTCAGAATAATGCAGAAGACATGACTTACATTGGGCAGATTTTCAAGACTGTTATCAAAACTATCAATCATGCTGTGTCTAATGAATCCTGCAACATTATAATTTAAGCAAACACAGATATTGTTACAAGGAATGAAGATTGCTTTTAAATTGGCTTTGTGATGCAGAAGAAAGTTTGCGTTGATGTACTTGTAGGCATCTCTACTGATTTCAGGCAAACCTGCAGGAAGATATAAACAAGATAAAGGCTATCTGGAGCAACATCACTAGCTAACCAAAGCCCTGCCTGTAGACTGTGGGTCTACCCCCTAAATTTTTTTTTTTCTCAGACAGACAGGAAAAGGCAGTATACCTCTCTCACCTTCCTGAGAGGACGCTCTGAGCTGGATTAAAAATCCCAAATCAGAATCAAAGACAGTTCTTGCCTCAGAGATGCTATTCGTCTTTACTGTGATGCTGGCAAAACTCCTCAGATGATGTAAGAGCTGTAGCTATCTCTTAGACCAACAATGTCTAGACAATCTTGTCTGAAAATACTAGTCCATCAGGTATGGTGAGAACATACAGGTTTACAGGCACTACAGAATTACAGTGATTATGCACAGGGCCTACTTGCATTCTCTGGAGCATACCTTTTGAGGAAAAGAAGACAGACTGCTTCATGCTATGGTGCTGAGATCAAAAGAAGTGTGGCCAGCAGGTCAAGGGAGGTGATTCTACCCCTTTACTCTGCCCTGGTGAGACCCCACCTGGAGCACTGTGTCCAGCTCTGGAGTCCTCAGCACAGGAAAGACATGGACCTGTTGGAACATGTCCAGCTGAGGGCCATGAACATGCTCAGAGGGCTAGAGCACACCTCTCCCATGAAGACAGGCTGAGAGAGTTGGGGTTGTTCAGCCTGGAGAAGAGAAGGCTCCAGGGAGACCTTAGAACCCCTTCCAGTACCTAAAGGGGGGGCTCCAGGAGAGATGGGGAGGGACTCTTGATCAGGGAGTGGAGCCATAGGACGAGGGGTAATGGTTTTAAACTGAAAGAGGGGAAATTTAGATGAGATCTCAGGAAGAAATTCTTTGCTGTGAGGGTGGTGAGGCACTGGAACAGGTTGCCCAGAAAAGCTGTGGCTGCCCCATCCCTGGAGGGGTTCAAGGTCAGGCTGGATGGGGCTTTGAGCAACCTGGTCTGGTGGGAGGTGTCCCTGCCTCTGTCAGGGGAGTTGGAACTCAATGATCCTTAAGGTCCCTTCCAATCTGGACCATTCTATGATTCTATGATCAGTTTCATGTATCAACCAGTAAAACTTGAGCAGCACTTGCAAGATGACTCTTACTTTCCCCATATTGAAACCTTGTTCTTGTGCATGGGAATGCACGCCTAGGTCTTGTTTGCAATCAGCTTATAAAACATGTATGGACTGTGATGTCTTATAGAGCATCAGCTCCTCGCTGGTTACAGATGAGAAACATTGCTTTGTGGCCAACCCTCCAGAAGTCCTACAGTTTACAATAGCATGTGTCAATAGGAAAACAATGTCAAATGTTTCCTATGAAAAAGTGGAAAATGACTCATTAAACAGCCTGAGAACACACTGTAACCGCTCTTTTTTACCATAGCTGTGGAAGGTCCTCAAGGCCCAAGTTCCTCCCTGCTAAGCACTTTGTGTGTGGGCTACATTCAAGGGCCTCTTGACTACTAACCTTAGATTCAAAAAAAACAGATACACACAGAAGTTGTAAGGAGCTGAAGGAAATTATGGTAAGAATATAGCGGTCATAACCTGGCACATTCATAATCCTTGTAAGGTTTCTTGGAGACATCACGGACAGCATGTACCCTCTTGCTAGCGCGTCTGAGTAACAGCTCTTCTAGACAGTGGGATTTCAGTGCAGGAGAGCGGGTAGAGCAGATGATGTCGTCTTGTACCACTCACAGACATCTTATCCCTTTTTGATTAAACCAGTTGACTTCCAGTCCTCCTCCCCTCAATTTCCCTGGCTTCTGCTTGTTGACTTCTGATTCAAAGATGTGCTTGGGCATCTAACTGCATGCGTGGGAAATTCCAGGGTGTAATGTTCTCAGGATATGCTAGTTGCTATTTTTAAGACTAAAAGGGAAGCGTAAACACACTTTAAAAAACAAACAAACTAAAACAAACAGAAAAAGAAAATAAACCCCAGGATTCAATCCAGCACACTTCAGTTTCTATAGGAGCTGGGATTAGGGAGTCTCAGCTGAAGGAAACCCATGACAGTCAGGCAGAAACTGAACTTGTAACTCTGTTCCTTACACTCCAAAGTGTAATTTAGATTGACAAGCCCCACATTTGTTAACCTTAATGACACCTTGCATGGTTTATACTTTCCCAGAGAGGAAAAGAAGGGTGAAGGAGTTGGAGCTGGCAGCAAAGTGAAGAGTCAGGAAAGCCGTCACCACCCAATACCCTAGGACAAACCATCACATTGCAGAGAGCACTATGGACCTGAGCTTCTAAGACACTTTTTAAGGAACCTAGAGCTGAGGGAGATGCTTTGCTTTAAAGGGTGAAACAAAAACAATTAAGTATGGTGTTTCTTGTAAAATTAGAACAAATTAAAAATATTCAGTGTCATAACTTGCAGGATGATTGTGAAAACGTCATTTTCCTGAGAGGTAAAGGGAACACGCTCCACTCAGTTCTGTAGTGCACCATCATTTGTATGAAAGGACAGAGATATTCATCTTACTTAGACCTGGTTCCCTACAAGGAGCAATGTATCCACCTACCCAGCTCTTGGTGATGAACCTCCTCCCAGAGATGCCTGTCTCTATCCACACTGGAGAGAAGGTCCAGATCAGGCCAAATGTTTTCCAGGCAGTTCAAGCCCAGCAAGGTTGAAGTTCCATCTAAACACGAGGAGGAACATCTTTACTTTGAGGGTGGCAGAGCCCTGGAACAGGCTGCCCAGGGAGGGTGTGGAATCTCCATCTCTGGAGACATTCCAAATCCGCCTGGACATGCTCCTGTGCTACCTGCTCTAGGTGGATCTGGTTTCACAGGGGGGTTGGACTAGATGACCTCCAGAGGTCCCTTCCAACACCATATCGTTCTGTGATTCTGTGAAGGTAGATCCCAGCTTTCCCTAACCCCCATTCCCAGGGTCACAACCAGGTCTAAAAATGTCAAGATTCAGGGCCATTACACTGGGAGCAAATATAGGAAGAAACACTCTTGATTCCAGGGCCAGAGGCTTTGTAGATCTTCTAGCACAATTTCTAAGCTGACAGTGCTGTCTTTGCTGCTTTAACGACTTTTATGGAGATGTGGTCTCTGCAGCTACTGATAGGACAAAAACAATTTTCTTGGGCTTGCATTCACAGCACTTCCTTTAGAGGAATTATGTCTTTTCCTGGTTTAAACAAATAAAATAGTATTTGGGCTATATGTTTCAGATGATTAAAACACATTCACTTGTGATACTGCTTACTCCTGGCAACAGGGAGTGAATTTTTCGGATTATGCACATAGCTAAAACCCCATAAATTTTGTCATTCATATCCATAAGCAGCATGGCAAGCTCGCAAAAGCTATTACGTTTCAGTTACACAAGTGTGTTAAATTACTCAGTCAACTGACATCTGGCATGAACTATAAATTGCCCTCAAAATTCTTTTAGAAAGATTATTATATTATTATTAATTTGCTGTGTATGTCAAAGCATATCACACACCCAGCAATCCTGAAATTAATTAGCATTTTCAAGGATCATATTGAAAAGACCCACAAAGCCAGCAGAAATAATCTCCAAGATACCAGCAGGTTAAGCAGCACTGGCACAACTTGCCTTCAACATATTTCATTCAATCCATCTTTAAGAAGAAAACCCAAGAAACTTTTTTTTTGAAACAATCTCTTTGTCGCATATCCTTGACTTTTACAAATTAGGCTCAGAGGCTATGAATTCATTTGCAATTCATATTCACTGAAAACAAAGCATTTAGAAAAATGACAGTATTTTTTTGCTCATTTGCTAACAATTCAAAGCCACCCTGATAAGTTACCCAGTTAAATAAAGGAGCACAGAGAACAGCTTAACTATTTAAACATGACTTTGAACACAGACCTCCTTTCTGGGTTTATGTGGTCCTTCAAAATACCTGGATAGGAAAGCTGAGTAACGTTTCGATGAAACTCTCATTCCATAGAATTTCAGTCACTATAATTTCAAATAAAAAATCATTCAGAGCATAAAAAACAAGGTTAAATTCAACAATATTTTATGAACAAGTTTAATTTTCAACACATGAGTAGTCCTGCTGAAATCTTAGGGTTTTTAACTGCTTATTATAATATTTTTTTTCTGTAAAAACAGAATGACATTTCACCCAAAACCCCTCGGTTAAAAGATCGAGAGCTACAGTAAAAGATCAGACACTTGAAGAAGTTTGAGGATGCCAGAATCACAATTGTCTGGGAAGACTCATTGCATCCTCCTCGCGGCATTGGCAACACAGTCACCGAAATATCACATGAAATCCTTTTCCCACCCATGACTGCAGCAGACAGCTCAGACGGCAGGGGTGAAAGTAATGCAGGAAACCCAAATTTGGTAGTTCCTGCTCCCAGGATTTTGGACTTTGCAAATTACCTCAAATGTATTTAGCAAGGATGCTGGGACGTGTTCTAGAAAGGAAGTGCTGGATGCCCACTCACCAAGATCTTGGATGCTTTGTAGCATTTACCACCCATCTCTATGCACCACTGAGTACAATTTTTTTCATGAAATAGAAAACATAACCTTTAAATAAATAAAGGATTATTAACTCTCTTCTACCCAGCAACTACAAATTTCATCTCCAGAAATGTCATATTTTCCCTACCCAGGGCAGGGGGTTGGAACTTGATGATCTTAAGGTCCCTTCCAACTCTAACCATTCTATGATTCTATGATTCTATATTTGAGGGTTTACTATAACAAAAGATATCAGTTAGTAAGTGCTATCAGCTTGCAGAATGAAAGCACCACCATTCTCAAGATCTCTCAATGGCTCTCCACAGTCTTTGCTTTGGGTTTAAAAGAGTGACAAGCCTCAGACTGCAGAGAAAAAGGCCTTCAAAACTGACATAACTCAGCATAACTCATACAGAAACAACCGCCTGGGGTGTGCAGAAAGCCTGAGACCATGCCATAAAAGCGAAACAACCAAGAAAATAATTATATTTATTTCTCGAACCTCTTCTCCGAACAGCCAGTAGCACAAAATACAAGCAGTACAGTCAACAAGGTGCCCCCACTGCCTATGGAAACCAGAAGCCTTTCATCACTACTGGGTTTATCCACATCACCTGCTTGAGGCGCATGCAGGTACCTAAATTGGAGGTGTTCAGTTTCCCCTGTGGGTCACTGTCCTTCTCAGCTGACCCCCCAGTGAATTTAAGATGTGCCAAAATTAGCACATATCACAACGTGATAGGAGTGGATCCATACAGTGAAACAGTTGGAGCCAAGAGCATCCACACAGAAAGTTGGGGTGGTGGTGGGAGGAGAGTTCTTCAGTCTAGTCTCTGATCTTCACCTGGGGTCTGAATGCCTTAACAGTTGTAGCAGGTAATGTGTGTTTGGTGCGTGAGTGTGTCCTCTGTGCTTCTCACATAAGGATTTCTTCATCTCATCCTAAAGAAAACCAGTTCGTGTGCTCTGAGACCGCTCTGTGGTGTGCGCCAAAACACGCTAAGGTCATGATAGCCACTCCTGATCCAAACTGAAATGCTGGAACAGAGGCTCCGGTCATGCAGGCTGTCAGAAGTCCAGGAGCAAACAAAGAAACATTTTGACAATATGACCATGCTCTTTGACTTTCAGCCTTATATCCTCTGAATCATGCATAAATAAACCGGCTAATGCCGTCTGAACCAGCTGCTGTGCCTGCCCTCACCTGCGTGATGATGGATGTCTAGGGGACTGAAGGTCCATTTCACGCTTCTGGAGGTTTTTTGGCACTCGGCTCTCATGCGCTTTCAGCTTTTGGCCTGTCCGGTGAAACGAGGTGACTCCAGGCAGGGTGGGCTCCAGGACTCGGTGGTCCCATTGATGCTGGCTCCGTTCCGGTCGCAGGCAGCCCCCGGCCCGGCCGCGCTCCCCGGGCCTGTCGGAAGAGATGCGACCCCGGCTCGGCCAAGCGAAGGGGCAGCGGGACAAACTGCTCCGGTGGCCGCCCGCCTCGGTGTTACCGAGCAGGGGCTGCCGGCCTCCCCCCGCGTCCCCGCACCGCCAGCCCCGCTCCCAGCCCGGTCGCTTGGTGCCATCTAGTGACCGGTGCGCGGGCTGTCACCGGCCGGCACGGCACCGACGGGTATGGACCGGTACAGCACCGACGGGCACCGACCGTCACGGCACTGCCCATCACTGCACCGACCCGCGCTGACCATCACTGACCGGCACGACAATGACCCGCAAGGACTGGCACTGACCGGCACCGCACTGCCCATCACGACACCGGCCGGCACGATACCGATGGGGACGGACCGATACAGCACCGGCCAGCATGGTACCGGCCGGCACTGACTGTAACGGCACCGACCCGCACTGACCATCACAATGACCTGCAAGGACTGGCACTGGTTGAGCACCGCAATCCCCATCACGGCACTGGTCAGCACGTACCGGCACCGACCATCATGGCACCGATGGGCACAGCGGTCCAGGCGGCCCCCCTCCTCTTTCCCCCTGCGCCCCATCTCTCCACACCCCAACAGCTACCGCTGGGAGGGAAACCCATGGAACGGCACCCCAAAATCAGGCAAAGAACAAGACACGTAGGTAAAGCGACAAAAATTAAAAGGCGGGCCCCAAATCTACCTCTATCTCCCTTAAAACATAGATGCAAACAGTCCGTAGAAACTAGGTGGCAGGGGAAGAGGACAAAACAGCCCCCTACCATATTCAGCTCCTACATAACATGATTAGTTAGCAGCCCCAGAAATTCCCCAGCCTCAGCGCTAACCAGACCCAGAACAACTGCAAAAGAACAATTATTGCAAATTACAAATCAAAACTCAATATGGCCCAGGACTAAAACAAGGGACACTTCAGACAGCAGTGTCAGTGCAGACAAGGGCAACAGCGGGTTTATTTGCAAGGTTGTAATGATATATTTATATAATTCTGGCCATACCAGTTAGTTTCTCATAGAGACAAACTGCCCGAGATTAGGTTTTCTTACTGGAGTTCATGAACACGAATCGCATTCAACCAAAATATTCAAGACCTATGAATAAGGCACCTGATATTAGCCTAAAAGTAATGTGACAGTAATCAGGTGGGGAGGTTTGTTTATAAACTGGCTTTTTACACCTATAGGTTTTACATTTTCAAGCCACAATTCAAATGTTTATTTACTTTTAAGTTAAGCATTTGATTCTTATATATATAAAAGTGATGTCAGGTGCTGTGGCTTTTTAAAAGGAAAAAAAAAATCCCTCCACAATCACAAAATCACAAGAGTTTGTAATACTTCATCTGACTTAAAAGATCAGGACTAGGGTGATCAAGTTAGTGCACCCTTTTACAGCTGTTTAAAATTATCCATCTGTGACCCCACACATTCGGGAAAGCCTTTCAACTTTCATCAAAATAGCCAGACTTCACAGTAGTTTTCAACGAAGTTTACAGCGTTTTTCTATTTGTCTGCCTGTCAGCAGGCAGTATCCACCCAGCAGCAGGCAAATACATTAAGAGAAGAAGGCAAAATTAGGGAGTCATGGAGAATTGAGAACTCAGCAGCTGTTTCCCCTTGAATTATCTACTTAGTAGTCCCTTCTCTGCGTGCTTGACATGGGAACAAAAGAGGCTGCCGTCCCTCCTCCCAGCCGTGGCTGACAACCTATGACAGACTATCTGGCAAGCTGCAGATCCATTACTGGCTTACTGGGAAGGCTCAGGAGACATCTATGATGCCACTCTCAGGCAGGGCCCTACACCTGCTAAAAGGCTGGATAATTCCCCATTCGGGCTCCTTGGTGAAACGCCCTCTTGGGGTTTCTGTATGTTTTATTTAGTATTTTCACGTCAAGTTGCTCAAGTGAGTGTACAAGGACGTGAAGCATGTCTCTGTCTCTTGAGGGACACATCTCCTGAGATCACCATTCAGGGCCCTTCAAGCTGTCCTGTCTTTCATATATAGCTCATCTCTCAGCTGGTGATGAAGGGTAACCTCTTTTGGCACTTTCTTCATCTGATCTGGACAACCCTGGAGTACGCATGAGTTAACTTCCTGCAGCTCTACATCCTGATTGACGCTTTGTTGCATCAACTGGATCCTCCCCTCGAGATATGAAAGCCTTGTCACACGTTGACAGACCCTGTTGTTCCACAGAGTAACCTGAGTTTTCTTCTGAAAAAGATGCTGTGCCTTGGCCAACATAATTAATGCAAGCAATGGCCTTTCTGGGTAAAACTCTTAATATTCAAAGATTTTTTCCAAAGTTGCGAAGGCATCCAAAGTAATTTTCAGTTCTTAGCCTTGAAATTGGAAGAATATCTTTTTATGTGAGATGTTATTTTGCTGTTTGTAAGACCCGCTTTGCAAGAAAAGTGGACCAAGCTCTAATCATTAGGGCTGCTCAAGGATGACCATACACTTGAGAAGATGAGGGGAACGACACAAAGTGCGAAAACATTCATCATTAGAGACCAGAGATTACAGAGCTCATGGAAATCACCCAATTAATAAAAAAAATGAAGTAAAACTAGGACTGTTTTTTCACTTTAACCGTCTGACACACTTACATGCAGAAAATAATGCACATTTTGCACGGTATAGCTCACTTGGCCCAGTGATGGTGTTTGGCCTCTGCAGCAGAAACGACATAGCTTGGCTGGGAACATGAGTAGAAGACATCTTCCCTGGCTGCCCACAGGACGACAGTGCTTGTCATGCAGATAGGCCAGAACCTGACAGTAAAATAGTCTGCAAAGAGCCACTACCTGGCAAGGTTGGGCTACTGTCCTATTCACAGCTGAAGGGCATTTAGAACAGCAAGTCATGTGCCAGAAAATAAGGATTCTACTTCTCCAGGTATATTTACACCCAGAAGAGCGCAGAAAAAGCAGACAAGGGCAAAGGAAACCGAGCAGACAACCTACACTAACAATGACCCAAAGGAGGTACACTCAAGTGAGTGGACTCTAAGTGGAAGCACATAGTCACACAAAACAACTGCACGTTAATACTAGTCCCCAAGCTATTTCTTATTACTATTTTAAAGGGTTTCAACTCTGCCACCAGGGATTTGGAAGGATAAGTCAAGTATCTGGGCCTAAGTTTGCAAAAGTATTTCTGATTTTGGTTTGCTTGATTTTTAGATATTCCTATATGAGGACCTGATAAGGTCTTAAGCACCATTGGACTCAAAAGAAAAAAGACCTAAGTAAAAAAAATGACTGTTTTTTGTGCCAACAATTACCTCAGCACTAAACTATGCTGAGAAAAATTGGTGGCAATGTTTAAACATCCTAAAACATACAGTCCCAGCAAATGAGCCCACATAAAACTTGTTCTACCCAATTCAAGACCAGGTGATAGATTATAAATACAAAGCAAATAATCCCAATCTACCTAGTTTCTAACAGAAAACAGTCAGGGCTGAAGTTCCCCTCCAGCTTGTGCTTTATACCACTCTCCTCCAATGGTTCACCCCGGAGACATCTTGCCTTCTTTCCACCTCTCTTTTGTGTGTGTTCTTCATGATCAGATGAAATGTCAGTCTCCTATTTTAAGCCAGAGTTTATGCAAGATGAACCTCTCCGTTAGCTACACAACATGTGAGAAGGCAGACTCTAGGAGGATTCCAGGTTCTCGTCCTAGATGCCCGCGCCACCCCCCTCCCCGCCCCC
>JAOXNO010000013.1:122565684-122577626 GCA_028565335.1 Limnodromus scolopaceus
CCCTGGGTTATCTGAGCTTCTCCCTCTGTTCTTCGCCATAGTCATGGTCATCTCCTTGCTGCAGGCTAGCTCAGACTTTTAGTCCCTACCAGCTCCTCCAAGCAGGTTTTTCTAGCCTCTGCCTTTCTACCATTTCTTCTGCAACCCAGTGTGACAGATTCCTCTGTTTATCATGTAGATGCATTGAGGGGAAGCACCAAGAGAGCAAGACCAGGCGTGTAAGTTCAGCAGCTATGACCAGATGAAAGCCAAAAACTTATAACGAAAAGAGTTAGAGAACCTGAATAGACAGTACTGCTAGCAGCTCCATCTTTGGTGGGTGGCACGGTGGCTGCCACAACCGTGTCTTTTAATTTTAACACAGAGATGACAGTTATCTCATTGTTACTAAGCATTTGCCTCAGCTGTGTCTCGTGGCAATGGGTTCCCCAAGGTAGCAGCAATAGTGCCATAAGGTCTGGCCTATGCTTCAATGTTCTGTCCGTATAGTTGCAATAGTTAGAAGCACAGAGAAAAACGAAACAGAAAATGCTAGCAAAGAAGTTATTGCTTGTTTAAATTGTGTCCCCACCAAGAAAGCTCACAAAGCTCCCTACAAGCCTTTCTAGCACAGATGCACACCCTTAGCACATTACAGAGGCAGTCACCCAGCAGTGCAGGGTTTCCTCATCTCACAGTCCCGGAAGAATAAACCCCAGAATAATCCTCAAAAGTAGTTCATGGTCTTGTCTATCCTTTGCTTTTGAGAAGAACAAACAGCATGTAACAGCTACACCACGAACAGGATTAGAACAGCCTGTATAACTTCTTATCAATAACACACAACTCTCTTTTACGCTGCGCCACCAGTAAATCCCACAACAAGGCACTCCTTTCCGTAGTATGTTTTGTAAAGCTTTCCTTTTAGCAAGCTCAAATTCTCAATTTTAGCAAGCTCCCTTCTCTTTCAGTCTCAATGATGGAATTTAACGTATTAAACAACCTGAACCTTTTCAAAGTTAAAACAGGGCCAGGAAGGTCTGCCATAACTTTTTCTTTTTAACACTGTGCTGCAGAGGGAAAGAGATGAAGCGAAAGGGCTCAACAAACTATGTCAAAAGATTATTCAGTGTCTGACACTCAGTGGCCAAAATCCAGTACTGCAGTTACAATCCGGCTGCAGAAATCAGTACTGCCTCAAAAGTTACCCAGTTCAAAAGTGACCCCAGTCGAGGCACTGATAGAAATGTTGAAGGACATATCCTCTGCCATTTTAGTCTTTTATTAGCATGTGTTTTTAAGCTATGGGATCAACACAGAACTAAAACCAGAATTTCAATTACAGGTAAGTGAACCTGATGAAAACGCATAAAATCCAAACACTGTCATTTAATTATTTCAAAATTAATACAATAATTTCTGTCTCATCATAAAACACTGAGAACAGATATTTTTTTCCCATGTTTTTGTGTCCTGGAAAATACCAGTCACCCTATTGGTATATTTTAATAAAACTCAGTGGTGGTGTAAGTCTACTACTTTGGAAAATTTTAGGAAAAAAATACTAAAATGTGAATATAATCCCTACACAAAAAAATTACCTACATGCAATCTCTGAAATAATCTTAATTCAAAATGAGCCATTAAATAAAAATAAATAGATACAACTAAGAATTACTAATAAGCTTCACAAAGATGTTTAACTTGCTGCAAGAGAAATCAGAATGTCACAATATGTTACCATAAGGTAGGCAGTGAAATCTTTGACAGCATAAAACAATGAAAAAGAATATTTTAAGGTAGAATACAAATAAAGATGTCCTCATAAAGCCTCTCGTTGAACAGTATCAGAGACATTTAGTCTTTGTTTTGCACCCACAGACCTACATTCAAGCCAGACTGGTGTTGAAGCCCAGGCAGAGGTGGCTGGGTTGAGAACATATTCTGAGAATATTGGCTAGATTGCTGCTCTAGCTACAAAAAGTGGTGTGACCGAACCAGTGTAGTCTGGTGAGTAACCTTGGCTGAGGTGGCCGGCATCAGAAATGCAGGTTTAATCCTGCAGATTCAAGGACTCTCATGAACTACTCTGAGAATACGACAGCACAAACCAAGAGATAGTCTATGCCCCCAAGTGTCACATTTCATGTAGAGGATGTAAGTTATCCAAGAAAACAAGATTAAAAAGAGTTTGAAACTGAATGCAGGAGATTTAGGTAAATTCCTATAAAATCCCTTTGCATAGCAAGGAACAGGGTTTGGCCAGAGGTGCATAATGTTGGCCAGGAGAGACGTTCCAGTAAAGCCATAGGAAATGTCAAACAGGAACTCATAGTCAGAGGTAAATTTGGTCTTTCACTCCTTGAGTTTATGGACTAGAATATTCTGGATTATCTTCAGAGCACTGATAGAATGGTTTTAAATCCTGGATGTGTATGCCAGAAATAATTCTGTGTAACTTTCAAAAGCCATGTTTCTTTGCACACCAGGAACTTTTTTATCTCAGAAATCAGGCCGGTCATGCACGGCATTTTTGGCAAAAGAAAAACATGCTGTCTTGAAACTAAAACATTTTGCAGACATGTCTTGCTCTAAAAATGAGAGCCTGTGCAATCTGGCAGTTAGAGACCATAGGATGCTCCCTTCTTCAAACAAAAAGAAGCCTCACATTCAGAGGCCCTGGTCCTCCTGGGAGACTTTAACCACCGTATTATCAGTTGGAAAGGCAATACAGCCGGGCTCAAGCAACCCAGGAGGTTTCTGGAAGGCATCAATGATAATTTCCTAAAACAGGTGATCAAGAGGCAACAAGGGGATGTGCTCTGCTGCACCTCGTACTCACAAACAAGAGAGAACTTGTTGGGGATGTGAAGACCGGGAGCAGACTTGGCTGCAGTGGTCATGGAGATGGTAGAGTTCAGGATCCCGAGAGGATGGAGCAAAGCAAATAGCAGGATTTCCAGCTCTGAAATGCAGGAGAGCAGGCTTAGACCTCTTCATGGAACAGCTTGGAAGAATCCCCTGGGATAAAGCTCTGGAGAGAAGACGCTTGCAGGAGAGCTGCATGCCAAGGTACCAAATGCCTTCTTTGTCTTAGTCTGTACCGTAAGATTGGTCTTCAGGAATCCTAGGCCTCTGCCACCAGAATGAAAGTCTCAAGCAAGTAAGACTTACCCTTGGTGGAGAAGGATCAGGTTGGGAAATATTTAGACAAATGACTTACATGACTTAGAACTTACATAATGGTTGTGTGGGACTTGGCAGGATGCACCCACAAGTGCTGAGGGAGCTGGCTGATGTCATTGCAAGGCCTGTCTCAACTGTCTTTGAAAGATCAAGGTGATCAAGGAGATTCCTGAGGACTGGATGTTGCTCCTATTTTCAAGAAGAGCAAGAAGGAGGATCTGAGGAATTACAGTCCAGTCCCCCTCACCTCAACCCTAGGAAGGCGATGGCACTACTAATTCTGGAAGTCTTTTCCAAACACAAGAAGGACAAGAAAGTCATTGGGAGCAGTCAGTATGGATTTATGAAGGAGGAATCATGCTTAACCAACCTGATAGACTTCTATAACAAGATAACTACTCGGTAGAAGAGGGAAGAGCTGTGGATGGCATTTAACTTGACTTTAGTAAAGCTTTTGGCACAAAATCTCCCATTACATTTGTTTTGACAAACCAATGAAATACCAACTAGGTAAATGGACAGTAAAGTAGACCAAAAACAAGCCGAACTGCCAGGTTTGTGATCTGCAGCACAAAGCCCAGCTGGAGACCAGTCCCCAGTGGTGTACCCCAGGGTTACCAGTGGTACTCGGTCCAGTCCTGTAACTTCTTCATTAATGACTTGTTCAGTCTGAAGAAAAGAAGGCTCAGGGAGATAGAGAAAAGTGAGATGATGAAAGAGAATACCATTTTACAGCATGTCCTGTTCCCCCATACTTATATGTTAAAATCAGACATACGTACATGCCTTAATGCATGCATATATACGTATTATATTCCATGTATCTGACAGCACAAAACCAACCTCCTTCTGTATTAGGAGTGAAAATGTGCTCTCCAAATCAGGCTACAGCCTTTTCAGCAACTGTTTGAAAATAATATGACTGAAGCTACATCTAGACCTTTAGTTACCAGCTTCCACATCAAGAAAATCAAGGCTGCTAAAGTCTGCCGTGGTATCATGGGAATATGTTTGGAGGACGCTGTTTCACCAGTAGCTTTTCAGCTTGAACTGACATATCTCACTATTCATACCCATCAATGTCAAAAACTATATCAGGTTTTACAGCAAAGTTTCTACATTTGCCTTAAAGGGTGTCACTCAGCCTGTGCTCTCCGCCGTAAAACGGGCTGGTGGGGCAGCAGGACTCCCAGCTGCACTCAAATCCAGTCGGCGCAAACACTCCTGCCAGACACCTAACCATCCTGACAGCAGCTACGCTCAGAGGAGGGCACGTTTTTTCCCCACACAGCTGATGCTTTCCCCTCCCCATAGCTGCAAGAGCTTTTCTCTGGAAGTAGGAGTTAGTGTTACTATGGTAGAGTGTTCCTGCTTGTTTGTTGAAAGGTGTTTAATAGTAAGCACAGGGTTGAGTGAATGTGTCATCTGCCAAACTCTGTACACGTTGAGTACAAGGGAAGGAAGGTGAGCATTCAAGCTGTTTTCAAAGTGTCCCCCCTGATGACTATGGGGGGGTCTTGACTGGCTGCATCATCTCATCTCATCTCATAGAATCATAGAATTGTCTAGGTTGGAAGAGACCCTTGGGATCATCGAGTCCAACCATCATCTCATCTCATCTCATCTCATCTCATCTCATCTCATCTCATCTCATCTCATCTCATCTCATCTCATCTCATCTCCTTGTTTCGAATTTGGTCCTTTGGAAGAGAGATGCTGAAGACAAGGAGACATAATGGTAAAATCAAGATCTCAAATGGTTTTCAGATTGGGTCCTACAAATAAAAGAGCATCCTTGTTTCACACTCTAAAAGGGCCACTCATTTAAAACAGCTCATGACAGAAAGGATTTTGGGACATTTCTATTCTATGTTCTAGTGTTTTTGTAAGTATCCACCTATCTCTACTTGGACAGTGACAGACCTTTTAATTAGTATCTTTTCTAAGTATATCATCATACACCACAATCTGACAATGAAAATACTATATAGATCCCAAAAGGACAAAGTGTTTCGAGCTTGCACTGTTAAGTGGGAATAATTAGGATGATGACCATTCCAAGATTTCGAAGTGAAACTTCAGTACTGATGGCATTAAACCTCAAAACCCTGAAAAACTGCCTACAAAGGTCAAGATGATTTCTAGGTAATGAAAAGCAACAACTAGCTCCAACCTGAATTCCTTATAACAAAACTCAGTTCCATCACTTGTAAGACTCACATTTGATCGTTTGTGTATCTGAGGATGCTTAAGTGAGACCCCAAACCAGGGATGTCCTAACACTGCTCCAGACAGAAACTTAGCTTTCATCTCCATGCATGAAATTTCCAGTGAGTTGAGTCCTGTAGCCTTCCACAAAACACCTAAACCAGTTAGATATCCACCAGATCTTTCCCATATACAGAGAAGAATAAAGTACATAAGGCCTCTACCATGGTTAATCAGAGGAAGAGAAATAAACAGCTTTCACCCTATAATTAAAAGTAGATGAACTCCAAAGAAATTAGCAAAAGGGAGCGATTAATTCAATGAAGAAGGAAGATTAGTCTGCTTGAAGCTATCCATCTAGTCACCATGTAACAGGAAATGAATTTTCAACATTCTTTCATGGTAAAAAAATTTTCTGAGAGGAACAAATAGGAAAGGGGAAGATTCTACTACCAGTTTGGAAAACTTGGGGACAAAGGTGCCTTTTTTGCTTCTTCACTTCCTTCAGGAATAAAAAGAGGAGGAATGTACTCAAGATGAAGGAATATGTCCAACTATACTCAATCCAAGGCTGCTGAGGAGTAGATCTACTCAAACTGCAACTGCAACACGAATTTTAACACAGTTTCTTTCACAAGTCGCATCCAATTGGGGAGTATATATTACAGTTGTTAAAAATCACAGCAACTTCAAGAACTAGTTTAATGTGCAATTTCTCCAGTTTCTCTGGAGTTCACACTGGTGGTGTTGAACTCCATCATTCAAAGAACCCTACAGA
Organism: Limnodromus scolopaceus; assembly: GCA_028565335.1. Taxonomy (NCBI): domain Eukaryota; kingdom Metazoa; phylum Chordata; class Aves; order Charadriiformes; family Scolopacidae; genus Limnodromus; species Limnodromus scolopaceus. The sequence goes on from JAOXNO010000013.1 coordinate 122,571,836, forward strand.
AAGTGACAGAGTGTACAAGCTTGAGGGTTTCAGAGAATGTCCTGCATGCATAAGAAAGTCTATGCGGTATGGCTGGAAAAGGAAATTTGGTGGTTTTTCTTCCATCTTATTTTTGTGATTCCAGCATGGGGGGAGCAAGATTTTCATACAGGAAGCATTAGGGGGTTAAAGTGATCTCCTCCATCTTTATTTGTACTATTTGTAGCATATTTATCTCTTTCCACTCCTTCTTAATGCTGGAGATTTACAGTGCCAACAAAAGTAATGAACGGCCTGAATTCACCTTTAAATCCCAGGAAACTTGAACAGCCTGTATTCACTGAAATAACACTGTTATTGCAACAGCTTTGGATAATAAACTCTTAACTGGACTGACAGAAGTCTAGTCTTTGTTGAATACCTCCTCTAATCATCTCAATACAGAACAAGCTGTTTACTTTAATGTTTATTTTCTTGAAACACAACAAGACTTCATTGTTGGAATTACTGCATAAATATGGAGCTGAGAAATAGTCACTGGTGAACATTATTCATGGATGTAGAGGTCTTAAGTGATTCAGACTCTGATTCACTCACATCCTCAATAATTATCACCACAAAAGGGAACACATTTTAAAGAACAGGATGTGACATTAATGTTCTGAAGAATTTGTAAAACAAAACCTCTACAGGTTGTTTTTTTAAGTTCACTATGAATTGTTACTGACTTCTAATAGCTCAATCAGGAGTCTTTCATTTTTAAACAACCGTGGTACATGGATATATTTTTTTCTTGATAAAAACAAAAGAGAATGGTTAGGTAACTGGAAACTTCTAGAATTATTTTAGGTCAGTTTAGACCCATTAATGCTTCTTCTGCTTCCATGAAAATATATGGGGCTTAAGTCACTGGATTATTTTGTAGAAGGACAAGAAACTCCGTCGGCATCAGAGTCTTCACTCAGTACTGAGCCAAAGCCTTTGGGAGATTTACTGTAAAATTCTTTGTGACACCTATATTTGAAAATTAAGAGTAGTTTTATCCTTCTGTTCTCATCTTTAGCCAGCCCACTAAAAGAAATTTAAAATATCTTTAAGAAACTTCATCACATACAACATAGAGAGCAGCAAAACTGAGATTTGGGGTAGGTAACTGACAAAAATTTCTCATCTTGGGCATGGCAAATGTGTTCTACAAAGATTAGCTCAAGAGCTCTTTGGTGGTCTTAGATATTTAGACAAATGTTGTGTGTTACAGTGTTGTCTCAGAATTCCTGACTTTGTTAATTGACTGTACCATGTGGCATTATGTTTTCTTCGCCATGTGGTGTTTTTCTACCTTTGGTTTCCAGTCATGCAGTCAAGAGTATCTGCGATACCAGGTGATGTAAATCAACCACACAGCAAAAGGTAATTTAAGATAATTGTTTGTATCAACTATTTGATAAATATTCCTGAATAAGAAATACAGTTGTGCAGATGAAAATGAGATCACAAACCATTCATGGGAGGAAAAAGGGGTTAACATTTTGACAAACACTATCAGGTAATATTTATTCAGTTTAAACTTTGGTATTCATTTCAACCTTTGAATGCCTATGAAATTGGAAAAAGTTTTGTCAATCTACTTGAGGTGTATCCAGGTGTAATGGAGTGATGCTATAATTAAGGTTTGCCTCATAATTGTAAGAGATTAATCTAAATAATTAAGTAACTAGCATTTTTTTATATGGTTTGAGAGGTGGGCCCGTGTGAACGTCATGAAGGGCCAAGTGCAGGGTTCTGCACATGGGTTGGAGAAATCCCAAGCACAAATACATGATGGGGGATGAAGGAATTGAGAGCAGCCCTGCAGAGGACTTGGGAGTGTTGGTGGACGAGAAGCTCAACAGGAGCCATCAATGTGAACTCGCAGCCCAGAAGGCCGACTGCATCCTAGACTGCATCAAAAGAAATGTGGCCAGCCCTCTGCTCTGCTCTGGTGAGACCCCATCTGAAGTACTGTGTCCAGCTCTGGAGCCCCCAGCATAAGAAGGACATGGACCTGTTGGAATGGGTCCAGAGGAGGGCCATGAAGATGTTCAGAGGGCTGGAGAACATCTCTCTTATGAAGACAGGCTGAGAGAGTTGGGGCTGTTCAGCCTGGAGAAGAGAGGGTTCCAGGGAGATCTTAGAGCCCCTTCCAGTCCCTAAAGGGGCTACAGGAGAAATGGGGACAGACTCTTTATCAGGAAGGGGAGAGATAGGATGAAGGGCAATGGTTTTAAACTGAAAGAGGGGAAATTTAGATGAGATATTTAGGAAGAAATTCTTTGCTGTGAGGGTGGTGAGGCACTGGAACAGGTTGCCCAAAGCAGCTGTGGATGTCCCATCCCTGGAAGTGTTCAAGCAACAAGTCATTTTATTTACTTCTTGTAAAATGATTTGAGCAGTAGGTTGCACTAGATGACCTCCAGGTGTCCTTTCCAACTTGCATGATATTTCGATTCTATTTTCAGAGAAATTATGAGCTATGTAACAGCGTAAATCTTGCACCTGGATCAACATTTGCATAGAAACCTTATGTGTTCTTCCCTAGGTTTAATAATTTTCTACCTGATTTGCACAGGTTTTATAATCATAGAAAATAGGGCTAAAAGAGGAAGGTGCATGTAGTCTGTCTCCCTTGCCTGGGTCCATCTAGTCCATGATAATCATTTAATTATGAGTCTGGCATCTACAATAATTCAATAACGCAAGTTCTATTAGTGCCCATAGGACACCAAATGGGCAATTAAAGAGAAAGTTTATCCCATGTAGAAAATATATCCATTTAATTTCATACATTTGGCAGTATACGTCTTGATTATGGAGAGCTCGGGATGATACAAGATTCATTTATTCACTAAAGATTATTCCCTAGGAACTGTCCTATCACCATTCAAGAGCAATAATGCTACAGCTACTTTCATTACATAGGCAGAGAATTTTGAAGACTGAAAAGGTTTTGGATGGGGTTTTTTTGTTTGTTTGTTTGTTTGTTTTTTCTTTGAGAACATATTCAAAACAGAGGACAGAAAATATATGTCGTGATAAACAGTGAGGCAAGAGAACAAGAATATATAAGGCCAGAGTGCAAGAAATGGAGAGGAAAACAGTTGCAATGGCTCAGGGGGAAAAAGTGGTAAAAGGAAAATGAGTGGTGATAACAAGGGCCAGATAAAAAAGGGTTGGGAACCACTGAAACCAATAGTTGTAAAAAACACTGTGCTAAACCTTTGGCAAGGCATCCAGTCATTCCAGCATGTCCAATCATCAGACAAAAAATTCATAGATTGTCTTGTACAGACGTATGATTTGTATAATTTAAGATATTTCATTAAAAACAACTTTTAAAGATTTGGTTTCATCCTCAGGATTTAGTGGGTTTTTTTAGGTTTTCAAGGGCTGGCACATCACTGGGACAGTGGATCTTTTCTGAGTGCATCTGCGTGTTTGAACATTGTGTTCAGATGCAGGCAGATGTCATCTGTCATCCTGCTGTCTATCAAGGCAGACAACACACAGGAAGATGCGATAAACCAAAAAATTACAGAGTGAGCAGTATTGCTCAGCTTCAGTCCTTCACCAAAACCATCCCTTTCTCCTGTTTTAGCTCCCTCTTACTGGTCCAAGGACTCTTCATTTTGTATGAAGCATACAAATGTGTTGAATTTGAAAGCTATTCTAAATTATTATTCTGCTTCTAAACTTCCTGGTCTCATCACATTTTGAAAATAAAATATATACAGTCTACAGCCACCCTTCCGGGGATTAGAGGAAGGATAAACGTTGAGAGAACACAGAAGACTTCTCTGAAAATTATGTCAACTTGTTCATGGATATTTTTAAATTCAATTCAGATTCATTGTTTTGAAAAAGCCTAATTTTTTTTTTGTTTGCACTTAACTGTTGCCTTTATGTACACTTCTATTTTAAACAAAACTGCAGCGGATCAATAGCCATAAGGTTTAACAGATTCCTAACACGAAGTTACGCGTTCTGTATTTTTATCCAAAATTCTCAATCTGAATATATCCGGAAAAGATGTACATTTTCCAAGTTTCCCAAACCAGAATTGCAGACCTGAGCACTACCTAAAGTTAGATCATCACTCTATATTCACTACCCCAGATCTTGTCATCTTTTTCTCTCTCTTCTTGTTCGGAGGTAGTCAGACAGTAATTCCAAATCTAAACGGTTAGTAGAGAAAGTGTGGAACTTACATCCAACACCACAATTCAATTCTTCATTGTGTAACATCAGAAATTTACACCTAGAAAATGTGGACTTAGAAAAAATGTGAAGATTTTAGCTGTGAAGGATCTTCAGCCTAAAATGTTGATTTTTAAGGGAGTTAGATGCCCATCCCTGTAGAGATCATGGAAGACCCCTGGACTTGTACTATTTACCCAGTTAATGTAAATTGGAGTATTTTATTCTTTTTTTTTTTTTTTTAAATCAGTCTTACCAAGGTGAAATGAGTCGCAAAATGATACAAAAGGAGGTCAGAGGGCAAGAAGAGAAATTGAACTGAACAGCACACTAATCCGAGTCTTCCTATGAAAAGTATGTTTTAAATACACCAATCTATAATCATACGACCATTTCTGTTGTTACTGAACGTTCACACACCCCATTTTGTCAGTAAAATAGCAGGAAATAGGAGCTTCCCCCAGTTTCCACATCTCTATCGTGCCTAGCCAGTCTGAGGGTTGCTCTTCCCATCCCACCACTTCCCAGGACCATTCTCCACACCAGCAGGTTGTTCTGCCTCTCTAAGCAGGTACACAACTTGGCCTGTCAAGTTTTCTTCCACCGTTCTCTCCAGCCGACAGTCCTTCAGCTACGATTCAGCCTCCAGCAGATGAACTCAGATTTACCTGGAACTTACCTCCCGATTTATACTATCTGTTGTGGGGTTTTTGTGTTTGGTTGTTTTTTTTTTAAATAAATTGACAGAATTTGAGGCAAAGTTTTTGGAAGGGAGCTGCACGGCGGGACAGCTGATGCCACCGACGTTCCGCTCCGTGTGACAGTCTGTGCCTCACTCAGCCTTAGATCTTTTTCTTCCACAAAGCTGCACCTAACAATTACTTTTGGTGTCTGTTGCGGAGCTGTCAGCCCCGCATCAGCTGTCAGGCGGCTGAATTTCCCTCCGTCTGTGCCTCATCCCCACGGCCCCGACTGACAGGCGTCCTGCGGTGTGTGCGGCTGACTGCCCCGGCACCCCGCCAGCCCGCTTCTCCCACCCTGGATCAGGCTCACACCCTGGAGGGGTCAAGCTGTGCTCCCTCCCAGCACTGCCCGGTAATGGGAAAATGCAGGTTGCAGTGAGGGTCAGCAGCGCAGAGAAGGATGAAACAGCACAAGGCACCAAGAGAGCATCTTCTTCCATTCCTAGACCCCCTCAGTGCCGGCTCCCCCATTCCTCTCCGTGTGACTTCTTCCCGGGATTAAAGCCTCTTGCTACCTCAGCTGTGCTCATCAGGAGTATTTTGCAATGGCAGTGCTTGCCCCAAGAGCAACCCTGCCTCTGGGGCACGTGGAGCACAGGGATGTGGGTGCTGCTCCAGTTCAGCACAGATCAACGAACTGAAATGATGTTACCACAAGACAAGGGAAGCCCCAGCTGCCTGAAGCAGGGGGAGCCCAAAACTTCACAGCAGAAACAAGCCATTTCTCAGAAGGACAGAATGATGTGGGGTTAGTAGGGACCTCTGGAGATCATCTAGTCCAATCCCCCTGCCAAAGCAGGTCCACCCAGAGCAGGTTGCACAGGAACGTGTCCAGG
>JAOXNO010000013.1:122586749-122601400 GCA_028565335.1 Limnodromus scolopaceus
CCAGGGCTCTGGCACCCTCACCGTGAAGAAGTTTTTTCTCATATTTGAGTGGAACCTCCTATGTTCCAACTTGTGCCCATTGCCCCTCGTCAATCTGAGCAGTAAAGCTGCCACAAAAATTCCATTCCTGAGAAGCCCAGGCTTCCACACCATCTGAGATAAAAAAACCCACCGACATTACTAAAAGCAAATTATTTCCATGAAATTCTTCATGGAGGTGGGATTTGGAAATCTGCAGCCAGCTCTGCCAGGGAACTGCTGAAGTGAGTGAGGTTTGTGCAACGCACTCGGTATCATGTTGAGTTCAGTGGAAGTTTGTCTCAATAAAAACAAGGTGTATACAAAGAAAGAGATTGTATTAACCTTACTTAGAGTGGTTAAAACTTAGGTCCTGCAAAGATTATCTACATTAGCCTCGTACAGCACCAAAGTCCCACCTAGGATGCTTTGTCAGGCATAAGTGATGCATGAGTCCTCGGGTGGCACTCTGCACAAGGGTCAGTTCATCCCACATAACGTTGATAAAGTGTGGCCCTGTATCCCTAAGTTTAACCTAGAACTGCAGATCCAGCTATCTCAGCAGATTCCTTAGATGCTGCCTCTGCAGCACGTTAAGAGTTTCCCACCAGTATTAAAACCATTGACCCAGCCCAGGTTGTTTTATTTCCTCATTTACTCAGGGAGAAGGACTCTGATATTTTTTTATTTTTCGTGAAGGACAATGTATGACAAGTCTTACTGGGTCTTCTTCAGTGTAAACAGGCAGTAATTCTTAAGGTCAAACAAGTACAGATTCTCAAGTATGAATAATTAATAAGGATATACAAAATGTCAGAACTCAAGTTTCTAGGATTTGCTAAAACACAGACAAATTGGAATCTGACAAAAACAAATTGTGTTTAATAACCCTTAAAGACGTGATCCCTGAAGCATCCTGCGGTGCTCAAGTCTCCCCTTGTCCAACTTCTTTCATCTTCATTTACACCAGACACAGACTAGTGAAAATAATGGTTGAAGTTTAAGTTATAAAATCAGTTATAAAATCACTTACTTTGTCACACATTAAATGTTTTTCCCCACTCCTGCTCTTTTTAACCTTCCTATTTTTAGTGACTGCAGTTTCCAGCTGCACAGAACCTCTCCCTGTCGAAGCAGCCCGGTGTCGTGGGGGGTGATGCCTTGCAGGTACAAAAAGATCCACGTCTTTTTGCCCTGTGCTCTCCAAGGTGATGCCAAACCTTGTGACTGAAGATGACACAGGACTGAGCACCAGTGACCCAGCGAGGGATGTGAGATAATATATAGGCTCTGGCTAATACAGTCAGGTGGATTATAGTTGACTTTGAGCAAGGGCACGGTGGGGTCACATAAAGATAGACATTGTAGGGAAAACCACAAACCAGTGTATAAGTCCTCGTTTATGCCTCCTATGTCCATCTTTAAACCTGTGATGTCAGTCTGATGTTGTCATCAGTCCAACTTTATCGTCAGTCCATAAAAACTGAACTACTTCTGAGTTATGTCAATGCCGAATTAATCTCATTGAAAGTGCAGAATCAGGCCATCTTCTAATAATGAAATAAAGGGAAAACATTGAATTGTTGTTGTTTATTCCACACTGGCCTTCTGGAGGCTTCTGGATCAGATTTATAGATCAACCCTTCAACTTAGAGCTCTAAAACCAGAAGATGCCATGAAATTAGGCAGTTACAGGCAGTGGGCAGTCAATCTGGGTATGTCCAAAGTGAAACCAAGAAATAACAAGGCAGGACTGTTCAGAAGAGGAACCATATGTGTGAAATCCTCAGTTTTCAGGAGGAGAAAAAACAACACACCACATGGATGTCAAGTGCTGCAAGAATTTTTTTTGAGTTTTCATTTACTCCTAAATGTCTACAATTTACCCTGGCAGTGCATTTAGGCATCTCCCTTTCACGCATTACATTCAAGGAAAAGACATTTTCTCATGAACATCTCTTAGCATATGCACGTGAAGTAGTTGCACTACACATCAGAATTAGCAAAAAGAGTGAATAATAACCTCAACACAGGATCACTTGGAATATAGATATATGCAGAGCATTCAGAATATCTGAATTCTAAGATGTTTCTCAGCACATGACATTGTTAGTTGATGAGCTGGGCAAATTCTACAGAATTTACCTTGCATTTTTATTGAAGTGGGATAAGTGACAGAGAGGATTCAAGCAGCACCCTGGATGTGTCTCCTCTTGCTGTGAACAGACACAGTTGGCCAGCCAAACAGCCAGCAAGCCAGTGGATCACATACACAACCTGTTTATATATATAGACAGGAGCAGCCTTAGACCTTGAACTGCAAAATTGGAGGCTCCCAGGCAGAAAGCTCAATGAAATCCTTGGAGACCAAACAAGGCATGGAGGAGTAGCTGCTGGTACTCGCTGCCCAATGTCCCACTTCCACAATGTGGACTACAATTGCCACCAAAAATGTCCCCAGCACAATTTATTTTGGTTCAAAGATCAACTAGAAGTTGAGGAGAAGCATAAAGAAGATGTGAGAGGTGAAGTCGGTGGGCAGAGTACTAACACCTGAGGAGAACATGCTTAAGAGACACAGTGCTTCCCCAGCAGGCTCTCTCAGGCAGCATCTTTACTCACAAATAAGACAAGTCTCAGGCCAAAGGCCCAAGCCTGTGATGAGTCACACTCCCTGGCTCACTTTTGGTCTGTGCCAAGCAGGAGCAGCAGCCCAGGCTGCCCAGGTATGGCACATGCCAGGGCACATGCCCAGGTGGTGGGTTGGATATAGCCACCCCTGTTTCAAGGGGGACAAGAGTTTAGGCTTGGCCTCATTGCCAGAAGCCTGTCCTGGACTCTTTTTCAATAGTAGCAAAGGCTTAGTCAAGCTTTTGCCAAAAGATGTGGGTTTTTTCCCCCATCCTTCTGTTTGCCTATGCATGTTTGAGTTGTCAAGAACTCCCACGCTCTGCAGCCGGCCGTACGTGCAGTGACAAATCAGCTGTACCCCTCAGAGACCTCTCCATCCCTCATCTGGAGCCCTAGCAGGATCTTTACCCTCAGGTTGCAACAGACAGTTCTAGCAGTTTCTCATTAGCTCCTCTCAGATAGGTGAGACTTTAGACCCATATTTCATATTTAGCAGTTTCACGTTTTTGAAACAAGAAATTCTCCTCCCTTTTCTTGTTCAGGTGCTAGTTTCATACCTTCTCCACTTCTGCCAGAACACAAGGAATACAGTATTTCCTCTTTTTTTTGATCATTCAAAATCGTATAGAAACGTTTGCTCCAAAGTGAAAAATGTTCATATTTGATGTAAATAAACAATACTTTTACTTTGTGTCATAGATTACATGATTTTATTTTTTTACCTAACTCAGGTGATCTTCTTCTGTGTTGTATATTTGATTCATAATCTTGACATCCAGATAAAGGAAAGAAACGTATAGGAATAACAGAACAATAAACTTTTTCCATGCTGATTCCACTCAATGCTCTTTGATGCAGTTACGCTGGTCAGAGATCTTGCAAGCCTGTTAAATTTCAGATACGGATAAAACTTTTTTCCCAGATGTGTAAGCAATATAAAGAAGCAGGCTAAGTTTAACTTCACCAAATGACAAAAAGTCAAAGAAAAAGAATAACGTCCCCCCAGAATTTTGTATTTTTAGTTATTTGTAAGTCTGGATGTTGTTACTTCTATAAACATCCAGTCCTAGTTAAATTCCTAGTCTCAACGGCATCCCATTACAAGGAATTCTACCATCTGTTGCCTTTTGTTTCTATCGAACATTTCACCTCTCAGATCCACAGAATAGATCCTAATTTCTCAATCCATCTTTACCTTTCTAAACTGATTGTCACCCCATTTATCATGTAAACTGCCACTATCAAGGTTGGGAGCAGTCACATTGTCACCCCAAAGGCAGCCGTGTTTTACGTGCGCTCTCCCAGGCTATATGAAGGTTTAAAGAATGCTCAGAGACGCAGAATATGGGATGAGACTGGGATTTGAACCTCGCTCAACCTGAGCCACGGGCTAACAATCTGTTTAGGGATTAGCCAATTTCCAGTTTAGCGGCTGGGCTAGTCAATATCACTGCCAGCCGTGCCCAGGGGACATTAGCATTTCCAAGGCAGAGGTAGCCCTGGCCTCCAGGGAGGAAGCTCAGCACTCCTCCCCCGGTAGAGCTAAGGATTAGGAAGCCCTAGGGGAGGAGCAAGAGAGAAGATTTGAATCTGAATGGGACCCCGTGGAAGCCCCAAGGAGGAGTTAGCATCTGAAACCAGGCTTACTTTCCAAAATCAGAGCTGCTACCTGGAGGCAGAGGTATGAGGAGCACCACACGCGCTCAGGAAAGCACCTGCAGTTTCGATGCTGAATAGAGAGACGGAGAAAGAAAGATCTTTTGTCTCAGACCCTGCAGACTAAGCATTACTTCTTCTCACCTCTGACTTTATAATGATCTGTTACCTAATTTTATTTCAGTTTTTGCAAGTCTTTTAACCCCACTTGATTTTCAGCATAGCTAGCAAAGCACCAAGGCGATGCTACAGGAGCAGCAAACCTTAAACCCAAGCTAAACTCCTAAGTACAGTTTATTTAGTTTAACTGATTGTTATAACAGAAAACACCTCTGCTTAGTTACTTAAAGCCCTTCGAGGGCTGGAAATGCCTGATTCTTTATGGAAGAATCGTCTCCTGATCACTAGCAGCAGCCTGGAAAGCTTCCAGGCAGTAGCAAGAATTAGTGAGGGGGAAACATGTTATAAGAATGGGCCACAGATGTGAGCGCTCGCTCCCCCACTTCGGTGCGCTGATCAATTAAAGGTAGTTAGCAGTTTCCTGACTGGCGTTGCCTCGAACATCTGCAGACCACGACTGCAGCTGCTTCCTATCTTCTCCTTCCATGAGAACAACCGAGCTGCTGCCGCCGCCACCGCCGCCGTCTCCTGCAAAAATCTGTCATCAAAAGGGGTGTAGCATTAACCACCTTAGCCTGAACAGAGTTTCTAAGGATCATAACCTGTCTGCTGAAAAGATGTTTGTGGAAAGCAGCTTTTGAGTGGAATGTTTGACAGTTGCATTTTATATCGAAGTCACTCATTCACCGCTGATGCACCAAACCAGAAGGAACATCATCACCTGCAAAGGTGAGAGCAGGCAGACGACCCGGGAGCGTTGTGCTTTTGGGAGGCCCACGAACCACTTTTCGAGGCACTATTGGAACTAAACTACCAGTTAAGTGGAAAAGCATCTGAGTCACGCAGGCAGTTTTCACAGTTGCTGGAAAGGCATTATCTTGCCGCCGCCTGTCTTTGTAGTAATGTCAGTCCTACGTGTAAAGCGGGTAGTGAGAGATCTGTTCCCTGGCTCAAAGCGTGTACAGTGCACCACCATATGCTCCCATCAGAAGGAACCGTGGGTGCTCACAACCAATCAAGATCAATCTCTCAATTAGGCAGATCACAGGGTTCAAACACAAAGGAGAAGTGGTAACTCCCAGCGACGCACTTATTCTCCTCGCCGCGTTGTTCCTGTGTTGGATTATTGCTGAAAGGCTTGGAGGGGAAAGGGAAAAAAAAAAAAAGAAAAAAAGAGTGTTTCGAGGAGGAGGGTGTCACAATATGTCATTGATAAAGGGTGGGTTATATTGCATCATACAGATTTATAACACGTCCACGTGGACAGGTGGAGATACACGCGGGCGGCTTGGTCGGTGCTCTCAGATGGCTGGACACACGCCAGCTCTAGTCTCGGAGCTGTTTAGACACAAACCGGGTAAGATACACAGCCTGTCACCAGGCCTCACTGACTTGAGCGCCGTGCGAAGCTGACACAGTGATATAGGCCAGAAACGGCTCGTGGCTGGCCAGCTCGGAGCGTGGGGAGACAAATCTCACAGCTACGTCTGCCCTCAGGACCGCGCACCCATAGATTCCCCCCGCCTCGTTAAGGAAGATGCCAACATCTGAGACACAGCCAGTGAGAAGGAGCATTTTCAAACTCTGACAGAATTTAAAATAAAGTCTTTGCTGCGGGAATAAATATCTACATGGGCCTTATCTCTCTCAGAGGTTTGTGGGCATCCCTACCTCTATAGGTCTTATCTCCCTTTGTGGTTTGTGGGCATAAATATCTACATGGGTCTTAGCTCCCTTTGAGGTTTTGTCTTGAATTTTTACAATGTTCATAGATATGCTGATAGAAAAAAAAAAAAATATCAGTGTTGCATGTCTTTCAAGCATATGGCTCTCCTTAGAGCCAACAAGGCTTTTGTATGAAAAATGAATATGAAATCAGGGCAAGATTTTAGTATACCAGAGTAAATTCCCTCCAAGACTATGTACAACAAATAAAAAGAGGAAAGAAAAGGTGGAAAATCTGTAAGGTGATCAAGCAACCAGTGAGCTTAACTCAGGTCCACAGGCTACCACAGAGAAAAAGCTACAAAACAAACGAACAAACAAACAAAAATCCTCCTTAGAGATCGCACCAGTCAGCTGGCCAGAAAAAAATGCCAAAGCAACAGTGTACTGGTGCCATCTGGCTACTTCTCCTCCCTCCAGTGGCTCCCTGCCATATTCCTGACCAGGGTATTGGAAGAACCAGACACAGGCCACATCCAAAAAAAATCCTCACAGGTTTTATACTGGGCCCAGTGGATGCTGGAACAGGTTGCTGGGAGTCAATGTTATATAAATGTCATGCAGCGTGAACATGCCTGAAAAAGCTAATAGCTGAATACCAAATCTTACTATCTTAAAGGCACACTGGGACTTTTACAGAAGTAAAAGCAGCCTCACACCCAAAAAAATTCAGGTTAACAGGATGCAGCATATAGAAACACACCGGGTTTTCCTCTGCGGCTACTTTTCATTTCAAACTTCCCTTTCAGATCCGAAATGGGGCCGTTGCCTTGAAGAAGACAAGATTTGGGGTCACTTTGCCAGAAACTAATCTTTACCTAAGTTGAAGAAAGCCAGGTTGTGATTATCAGACAGTTGTATTTATTTTGCTTGATATAAATGTAATCTAGGGATTGAAAGCAAAACACTACATATTCAGAAGATAATTCACAGTTTTAGATATCAACTGAAAATCAAAATATGCACCATTTGCAGTCAGCAACATTCGCGAACCACATGTATGGGGTATGTACAGCTGGTGTAGAATTTAATTTGAATGCTATTTATGTGCTATGCATGCTGCATATAAAGCAGACTGTCAACTGTTCACTTCCAAAAAAGGAAATAAAAGATACAAAAATTAAACCTGCAAACCCTAGGAACCTCGTGTTTTCAAAACACAACCAATGGTCAGAATAAGGTTTATACCTGCTTTCAATTTCATAGGCTTTTGTCAGGTTAACAGAACCTTTCCCTCATTTGGTGCATTTCGCTAAAACATAGTGCAGTTTGTAATTGTTGATGTGTGGGTATAAAATTCATATTTCTCTGAGGCACAGGAATGACCCCTGCTTAGTGAATATATATTCTTTGGATTTTTTTCAGCTTCTAATCTTTTAATACAAATAATTTATAACTGAAATAATTTTAATGCCTTTAAAAAGTGTGAGATTGCTAGATTTTTAAGAGAGAAATGTTGTTTATTCATACAACATACACAGCACTGGCCTTTGCGGTGCAAGTATCCTGACACTGCCCTAATAGATCAGCAAAACACAGGCCCTCTGGTAGGAGACTTGTAAACTTTACTCCTTGTTCATTTTATCTCAATTAACACCACAGAAAACTGCACCCCACTATTTTACAAGCTAGCTCAGGATGACCCAGGAAGAGTTTGTGCCATTCACTTTGACTTTCAAAAACAAGATAAAAATAAACCCCAACCTTTCCTTCCTCTAGACCCTTTCCCTTTTACCTTCTCTACAAGTATGAATTAAATTTATCTCTATGCAGAGCCAATACCAGGGTCACCACAACTGAGAGTAGTGATGTGGGAAGTAACAAAAATATGTGGAAAGGCCTCTGGTTAATTTAAAAGATGCCGGATTATCTGCTTTAGAGACCTATACAGAGCTTGATAATAATAGAGAAATATGCATTAATAATTTTACTAGTGTCAGATGTGCTACGTCTGTGCCCGTAAACAAAATAAATCATGGCCATATGATGACCCTGAGAGCAAATGGAATACTATGGTTTGCATCTATGTATCCAAACTCTCCTCCATCCAAACTGAGGTGGGCGATCCACACTGCCTGTTGAGAGCCCTTGCCGCCTGACAAGTGATACTGGACGTTCTCTGCAAGAAATCATGCATCCCATGTAATGACCTCAAGGTGAGAAGGATCTCTGAAGGATTCTGAGCCCTCCATCATCCCATGATATTCAAAGAAGTGAGCATCCTTTCTACCACCGCTGACAGCAGATATCTAATAAAGTAACAAAGGTATGGGACTAATTGAAGCTGGAATAACAAAGAGCTCAGCTATGCTTTAGCAGTCAAACAGCCCTGTCCTGCTCTGAAGATAATTCTAAAGCAATTCGATGTTTGTATAAAAGAGCCTAGTTGGCAAAATGCAGGTTTTTTTGTCCCTCATTTGCAAAAAACATTTTATGATCTGGAAAGGATCATAAGTTGATTTTAAGGAAATTGTACTTTACCATAACCACAAATAAAATAAGCATTTGTACCCTAGAAACTGAAGTTACCTTCTTAAGCAATTATTGAATCTTGTCCCTTCTTTCCCCCTCTAAGAAATGTACATGAGTTTGGTAAATCTCCATAGGAATTCACACTCATTGAGGAAGACGAGTAGCAGAGCAAAAACTAGTCTTCAGGAGAGCAGACTAGCTTTCTCAGGGATCTTATAGGTAGTACCGTATGGGGGGCAGCTCTGAAGGGTAAAGGAGCTCAGGAAAGCTGGCAGGTCTTTAAGGACAGCATCCTTCAAGCACAAGAACGGTCTATCCCAATACACAGGGGAAAATAAAAGATATATTAGGATATGGGCTTGGCTAAATAGTCAACATACAACAGAGCTGCAATGCAAAAAGGCAGTATGTGAGAGAGGAATCAGGGAGAGGATATAAAGGAGAAATGTATAAATGTTGCCTGGCCATGTATGGATGACGTTAGGAAAGGCAAGTTCACCTAAAGTTGTCCTTTGCAGGGGAATTCAAGGGCAACAAGAAGAGCTCCTGCCACTGTGTTAGTAGTAGTAAAAGGTTGAACAAGGAAAATGTGAGTCCATTTCTGAATGGAACAGGTCATCTAGTGACAGTGGACACACAGAAGACTGAGGTACTCAATGCCTTTTCTGCTTTGGCCTTCCCCAATAAAGTCTTCCAAGCCTCTTTGGTTAAAAAGTTTGAGAAGGAGAACTACCAGCAACAGTTGAGTCAGGGATTATTTAAAACTACTTGACTCATAACAAGCCCATGGGACCAATCAAGTTGCATCCAATATGCTGAGAGACCTGGGCAATGTCCTTGCAAAGTGACTCTCTATCTTTTTTTCAAAAGTTGCGGAGACTGGAAGAGCTTCATGAGAAAGGCAAGTATTGCACCCATCTTCAGAAAAGGCTGAAATGGCCACCAAGGAAACTACAAGCTAGTCAACTTCACTTTCATCCCTGTGAAAATTGTGGAGCAAGTCACCTTGGAAGACATTTCTGGACATGCGAAGAAGATGATTTGGAACAGTCAGCATGGATTTACTTACGTCCAACAGACCTGATCATCTTTTACCGCGAAATGACTGGTGTGGTGATCAGTGCGAGTGGAATGGATGTCATTTACCTCTGTTTTAGCAAGGTTTTTGAAACTGCCTCCTGCAATATTCTTATACGTAATTTAGGGTGTTTTGGTCTGGACAGCAGACAAGTAGATGTGTGAAAAGCAGGTTAATGGTTGGGCTGGTTAATAGGTTGAACTCCACCGGGAGGCCAGTTACAAGTTGAATACTGCAGGATCTGTACCAAGACCTGTCCTGTTTAACAACTTCATCAATGGCCTGGAGGAGGCAACATAAAGCACTCACATCTTGTTTGGGGATGATACTAAACTGATGCCTGTCAGTATGCCCGGGAGCAAGGCCAGCATCCAAAGGGACCTAGACAGGCTGGAGGAATAGGCCAGCAAGAACTTCATGAAATTTAATAAGGACAAGTGCCAAGTCCTGCACCTGGGAAGGAAGAACGCGTTGCAGTGATACAGGCTGGAAATGCACTGGCTGTAGAGCAGCTCTGCTGGAAAGGACACTGGGGTTTTGGTAGACAGCAAGCTGAACATGAGCCTGCAATGTGCCCTGGCAGACAAAAAGTCCAACGGGATCCAGGACTATATCAACAGCAGCAAGGCTAATACAGCAAGGGGAGTGATTATCCCCCTTTGCTCAGCACTCCTCAGATGCCATGTAGAGTACTGTCTCCAGTTTCGGTCCTCCAGGTACGGGGAAGACATTGATCAGATGAAGCAAGTTCAGCAGAAGGCCAGAAACATGATCAGCAGCTGGAGCAATTGTCCTCTGAGGAGAAGCGAAGGGACATGTGTTTGTTCAGCCTGGAGAAGAGGGCATTTCACAGCAGCCTCCCAGTACCTACAAGGAGCTTCTCAAGATGAGGGATCCAGGTCTTTACGTGTGTGTGACTTCAGAGCTCAAGCAGGAGTTTGGACTGCAATTTGAATGATTCTGTGTTTCTATTTTGCCATCAATATTGATTTAAGATCTAGCCATTATTATTTAATTTTAATGTATGTATGAGTAGGGTAAAATTATTCCTGCATGGTAGACAGAAAACTTGGCAATCCTTTGAATTTGTATCTTATAATTTCTTTCCACAGAAGGACTTACCCTCGCGGAAACCAATGGGCTTCCTTCTCACTTCTCCTTGGCTAGAAGCATTTCCCAGCTTCTCCAGCCCTTTTTCACAAGAGACTTCATAGGCTAGGCTTCAGAAGTTTATATGGAGGTGAGTTTTTCTGTACTGTCATTGCACGTTGGCTGATGTCTCACCGGATTGCACTGAGCAAATGGGGGATTGATTGTCCCAGCACTCAAAGGGAGCACCCTCAGTAGTTTAGCTTTGGAGGTTTAGTTGCAGAGAGGGATCATTGAACAAGCACAAAGCATGTGTTTCTCTCTGTTGTGCATTGTTTCTGACCTTCCTCACTCATAAAGTTTAAGTCCTTGGAATAGTAAAGAATTATAGTAGGAATAGTAAGGATATGTTACTGTTCACACAGTACGCAGGATTAGAGAGACCACACCTGGATAGCTGCACCCACCACTGACATCTATACTTGGAAAAGGATGCTGATTAGGATACAGATTGAAAAAGGTTCAGAAAACGCTTGCAATTCATGGTCTGGAAAACCTGCCTTGCAATGAGAAAATAACACAGATCAATTTGGTTTCTCTAAGAAGAAGATATAAGAGCTCTAAGAGCCAGCGAAAGATTTATATTAGTAAGAAATCAGTTCTGTCGAGTAGACAAAGGCATAACAAAGAGGATGAGTTAGAAGTCTAAGTGCAGTTACAGGGCTATGACCTCTGGGATCACAGAGACATTGTAGGATGTTCACATGGACAGAGTGCTGCAAAGGAGTGAGAGAGGCTCTTCAGATGGGACAGTCTTATGAGGAGAGGCTGAGGGAACTAGGGTTATTCATCCTGGAGAAAAGGAGGCTGAGGGGAGACCTTATTGCTCTCTACAACTCCCTGAAAGGAGGGTGTAGAGAGGCGGGGGTCCGTCTCTTCTCCCAAGTCACAGGCAACAGGACTAGAGGAAACGGCCTCAAGTTATGCCAGGGGAGGTTCAGGCTGGATATTAGGAAAAAATTTTTCACTGAAAGGGTTATCAGACATTGAAATGGGCTGCCCAGGGTGGTGGTTGAGGCACCATTCCTGGAGGTGTTCAAAAGACAGGTTGACGTGGTGCTGGGAGACATGGTTTAGTGATAGTGTTGTATTTTGTTTGTTGTGTGGGTGTTTATTTTTGTCAGTTAGGTTGATGGTTGCACAAGGTGATCTTGAAGGTCCCTTCTAACCTAGAAGATTCTATGATTCTATGATTCTATGACAGGTCAGGAAGACAGGGAGGGGGGAGTTGCTCTGAAAGTGAAAGACCAACTGGAGGGCATGGAGCTCAGCCTTGGGACAGGTCAGAGCCAGCTGAGAGTGCATGGGTTAAGATTAGCAGGCAGACCAACATGGGTGCCACTGGTATCTGCTACAAGGGCACCTGGCAATAGAGGATGTGAAAAAGGGCAAGGTACTCAACGTTATCTTTGGCTCAGTCTTTATTGGTAAGACCAGTCTTCAGGAATCCCAGGCCCCTGCTACAAAAGTGAAAATCCGGAGCAAGGAAGACTTACTCTTGGCGGAGGAGGACCAGGTTAGGGAGCACTTAAACAAACTGAACATACACAATGAGTCCTGGTAGAACTGACTGATGTCATCATGAGGTCACTCTTCTCAGCCACTGAGGGAAGTTCCTGAAGAATGGAAACAAGCAAACGTCACTCCTATTTGTCTTCAAGAACTGGTGAACTACAGTCCGGTCAACCTCACCTTAGTCACCGGGAAGGTGATGATCAGAATCCACCTGGAAACCACTTCCAAATAAGAGAGTAATTAGGAGTAGTGAGCATAGATTTATGAAGGGAAAATCATGTTTAACCACCCTGATAGTCTTCTACAATGAGATAACTGGCTTGGTGGATGAGGGGAGAGCAGTTGATGTAATTTACCTTGACTTTAGTAAGGCTTTTCACACTGTCTCCCATAACATCATCATGGACAAACTGACAAAGTACAGGTTAGATAAGTGGATAGTGAGATGGATTAAAAACTGAGTGAGCAATGGGACCCAGAGAGTTGTGGTCAGCAGCACAAAGTTCATTTGAAGTTAAATAATTGGTGGTATATCACAAGGTTCAACACTGGTGCAAATACTGCTTAGCCTCTTCATTAATGATCTGGACACTGGAACAGAGTGCACCTCAGCAAGTTCACGCATGACACAAAACTGGGAAGGGCATCTAATACATCAAAGTGCTACCATTTAGAGGGGCCTGGACAGGCTGGAGAACTGGGCAGAGAGGAACTTTGTGAAGTTCAACAAGGGGAACTGTCAAGTCTTGCACCTAGGGAGGAATAACCCCGCACACCAGTTGGTTGCTGAGGGGCAACCAGCAGGAAAGCAGCTCTGCAGAGAAGGTCCTTGGTGTCCAGGTGGACAACAAGCTGACTATGAGCCATCAGTGCAGAAAAAAAAAAAAAAAAAAAAAAAGCCAACAGTATCCTGGGCTGCATTAGGAAGAGGGTTGCCAGTGCGTTTAGGGAGATGATCTTTTGCCACTACTAAGCACTGAGAGGTGGTGTGTGGTAATGTGTCCGGTTCTGGGATCTCCAATATAAGAGAGAGATGGACTTTCTAAAGTGAGTCCGGTGCAGGGTCACAAAGATGATTAAGGAACTAGAGCATCTCTTGTGTGAGGAGAGGCTGAAGAGGTAGGACTGCTCAGCCTGGAGAAGAGAGGGCTCAGGAGGGACCTTATCAACATGTATAAATATCTGATGGAAAGAAATGCAGAAGAAGGAGCCAGGCTCTTCTCAGTAGTGCCCACAGACAGGGCAAGAGGCAATGGGCATAAACTAAAACCAGGAAATTCCATCTGAACACAAACTTTCACTTTTTTACTCTGAGGCTGGTCAAACATCGGGGAGGGTAATTAGACTTCGAGGAAATTTTTCAGTCACTCTGATAGCTTCTCATCAGTTGAAGCCTCTGAATCAAGTAAAAGTGGCTGCTTTGAAGCTGTTCCAGCTCATGCAGGAATTAGACATTATTTTTAAGAAGCATAGAAAAAAAATTCTGCCATCTAAGTCAGACAAAAGTTAGATCAAAACATACAACTTTAGTTACCAATTTCAAGTTGCTTCTCTTTGCTTCTTGCACTGAACCTGCTCCAGGGTCCTCATAGACAGACGTAGATTAAATTATTTTAATGGTGTTTCCTGATTTTAAAATCTGTGAGTATCTGAACACCAGTTCTCTGGTCTGCAATGCATATTTAAATAACAGTTTTAGCATATTTGAGGTGCACAAGCAAATTCTTGGAGATATAGCAGGTGCATTTAAATGAACATGAATTCCCTTTCAAAAGGTAGATGAAGGTTACATTGTAAGAAATTTTATATACACGAATTTCAGAACAGTTGACAAAGAAACTCACTCTTTTCTATAATCTGAGAAATACTGGAAAAGTTCAAGACAACTAAATGTAAGGTAATATCATGCCCACATTTTAAACAAAATTCCTGAGTTGATTGTAAATCTGTCAGCTTGACAAAGAAAGAAGGGTGGTTTTTAATAAGGGAAAAAATGGCCAAGGAGCTGAACACTGTTCTGAGTGCAATTCCAGGGTTACTGAAATCTTCGGATACATGAACAGGGAATATCAAGTAGGGGAAAAGAGCCTGATGCTCAGGCTTGTCATTCAAGCAGCCAGTCAGCCACCGACCCCCTAAATGAGTGCAGTTGGAGCATGGTGTAGGGTGCTGCACCTGGGGAGGAATAACCCCCTGCACCAGTACAGGTCGGGGGCTGACCTGCTGGAGAGCAGCTCTGAGGAGAAAGACCTGGGAGTCCTTGTGGACAACAGGATGACCATGAGCC
>JAOXNO010000013.1:122624474-122639603 GCA_028565335.1 Limnodromus scolopaceus
GCCATCAACCACCTCCCCGAGCCTTCTCCGGAGGTTCCCTCTGCCCCCGCCGCTCCATCCCGGTTCCCTTCATTCCCCCGGCCCCGAGCCTGGAATTGTCCCAGCATGAGTGACATTGGCTTTCCTAATGTAATGACTTATGAAAGATATAATCATGTGTTAAATTGAATCCTCCGCTTAACTGTTAATGGTGTGCTCTGGGCACATTTACGTATTAGATGCTATGGTAACTAATTACCACTAGAAGAAGGGATAATACACTTTCCAGACTTTGACAAATAATTATGAGTGTTCACATCCCTGCTAGCAGCAGTTGCAGCGGATCTGCTGGAATGAGTAAGTGAATAAATGAATGGGTAAGTGAACTTGTGTGCATGGAGGGGACTAGATAATGAATAGTGGTCAAGTGAGTTTTCTTATTAAAACCTTTAATGAAAATGTGATTTAGGGTGGAAGGGGGGAAAAAAAAGCGCGACGCTGCCTCTAAACGTAATTAAATCGCGTAATATAAACATCCGAAACATAAATAAGTTTGCTTTTAATTAAAACGCAGCAGTCAAAGTAAATTATCCACGCGGACGGAAACTTTACAGCAATTAACACTTTTTTTTTTTTTTTTGGGTGGCGGTGGCGGGGACTTGTTGAGGGGGTTAAAATAAATGAGCCGGGACTCCGCTCCTCTCTCCAGCATCATTTGTAACTTTGATTGCCCCCGCTGCCAACAGGCCGGAGGGAGCCCGAGGTTTTTAATCGGGTGGCGGAGCGGGATAAAACTTTGGGGCGAGGGGCTCTGGGCTCCGCGGGGTCCCCTCCGCCTCCCGGAGCCCGTCGGAGGTTTTAATGTCGGTTCCCTCCGAGATACTGCGCTTTGGCGGAGGGAGGAGCCGCAGGGGTTAAGCCGCTCCCGCCCGCTCCTGCCATCCCGCTCCGGGATGCGGGAACTAGCGCGGTGGCCCCCGGTTCCCAGCCTGGCCCGGGGCGGGGAGGGGGGGGTTCTCCGAGCAGCCGGTCACTCCGCAGAAGGGACATCTGCTAAATGAGCAAAAAAAAAAGCTCCAGCCCCCCCCTCCTCCCCCCTTTTCCCCGTGGTCACTCGCTCATCAGCTCGGTGTCACCCAGCCTCCCCCTCCCCCGAAGCGCTCCGGAGTGTAGGGGGGGGGGGATTTTCTCTGCTTTGGCTGGTTCTCCAGCCTCGGGAAGGGTTAAATCCTTCCCCAAGCCCCTAGTTGCCCTTGTCCTCTCAACCTGATTCGGAAGACGTGTAATAAAATACGAAGCAAATTTATGGTCTGTTTCAAGCACTTTTACGGCTGTGTTTTTTAAATTCATATATGCGCATAGAAGACCCACGGTCTGTGAATAATTTGAAATGCTACAGGAAAACGATGCATTTCAGATCAAACGCAACCGTTTTCTTACATAATTGTCTCGGATTAAAATAAAAAGAAAGATACGTTTCGAAGAGAGACAAAGCTGAAAATCTAATGACAGCCATAAACTGCGAGACAGCCATAAATTAACGTCTTCATCAAACACTGAAGGGATCAGCGCTTATCTAAATCAACAATTATTTCTTCCGAGAAGTTGCAAGAACAGATTGCCCCTCTAATACTATTTTTAAATCCCCATAATTGAAGATTAGGGGCAAACAATCGCCTTTCCAGGGTAAACCTCCTCTCCACCAGCCGAAGCCCTCCAAACTCACCCACCACCCAGCCCGGTTCCCTCGGAACCTCCTCGGGGGTCCTGTCCCCCTTTATCCCACCCCAGCATCCCTGGAAGAGCAGGTTGCTTTTAGGAAAGGGTGGCGGGAGTCTCTCCTCACCACCCCCCCACCCCCCCTTCCCCATCACTTTTAGTAGAGGGTAGAATGCGGGGTGGGGGGAGTTGGGAAGGCGGCGAGCTCAAGCCGGCGCCGGGAGCCCGGCGGGCAGAGAGCCTGGTCCTCCCCGCACCGAGACGGCATCCCGGAGCGGAGCCATCCCGGAGCAGCGGCATCCCCCCCCCTACTCCCCCCCTTCAATCCCTTCATCAATCCCCAGCTCAACTAATGCCCATCCACTTTCCAGGTTCAAAGCTTTAGCAGTTCCCGCAGCTGGAGCCACCTGCGCTGCCGATTTTTGGCGAGAGGCTGCTGTAAGGATTTCATTTTCATTTTTTATTATTTTTTTAAGAAGGCAACGGAAAAAAAAAATTACGTTGGGAAGGCAGCCGATTCCCTGGCTGACGGGCTGGCGGAAATTAGACAGGGAGGTTAGCAACTAAACTATTCGGAAGAAATGGGTAGTTGGAAAGATGAGCTGGTGGGAGAGAAGTCACTGTCAAAAGTCATCCCGGGGTATTCACTTACTGGTTTTCACCCCCGCTGGAGCCAGAACCCGGACTTGTATTCAACTTTGCCGTACTCAAAACTTCTGTGTTGTTTTTTTTGGTTTTTTTTTGTTTCTTTATTTTTTTGGGGGGGGTGTGTGGAATACAAACCAACACATCAGTCTCAAAATCGGTTTAACAAAATCTTGCGAGATAGAATCCTCCAAGGCTCTTAGCAGGGACAGCTGAAGCTCAGGCTTCTTTTGATTATTAATTTTCGGTGGAGATAGTTCTGAAGACAAGCACATTTCTGCTATTACAAATGAGGTATTCACACCCCCTCAGTACCTGAGGTCCCAGTATTGTGTGTAGACACAGTACTGGTTTATATGGGGATAAAGATCCCACTACAGTTTAATCCTTTGCTTTCAAATGAAAATGGAATATTGCCTGGGTTTTTTTTTTTTTTTTTACATGCTTCTTTATACGCAGCAAACATTTCTTCATACTTACTGCTATTTACAATCACAAACAATAACTTAAGGCTCACAATACTTTCACAAGTGTAGTTTTAAATGTTTTTTTTTGTAATGAGGTAATTTTTCTGCTGTGTTGTGGTTGTTGGGACATGGCTAGCCAGGGTACGTAGGCTGGTTTAGGTAACGGGCAGAAAAATACTTCACTTTCTATAGTCTGACAGTTAAAATGGCTCTATTCATATGAATTAAGCATAT
This sequence comes from Limnodromus scolopaceus, assembly GCA_028565335.1. NCBI lineage: Eukaryota > Metazoa > Chordata > Aves > Charadriiformes > Scolopacidae > Limnodromus > Limnodromus scolopaceus. The sequence goes on from JAOXNO010000013.1 coordinate 122,627,519, forward strand.
GTCATGCATAAATTGATGTCTCGAATAATTTTAAAATACAGGGCAATATAAGTAACATCAAGAAAGCACATAGTGTCAGAACAGGTATTAGACAAAACACAGTGTGAGAAGGTCTCATTAATTTCCCCACGAAGCCACCTTTCAGATCATCCTGGAAAACTCCCTCAGAAACGTGCCCTTCAAGAAATCTCAAATAACGCCGCTCTTTCGTTATAAACTTCAGTGACTTCTAATAGAACCTGGAGGTAAAGCAATCGCACAAACACATTTATCAAACCCAGAAAGATGCTGCAGGTCTGTCTCCTCAACGACGCATCCTCAGCAGCTCTCCCAGACATACCTGACGAGCATTTCTGCATGAAGGCTCGGAGAAACCCCGACGTCCTTAAGGTACAGCCTTCATATTAAAAGGCTCCTCGTAGTACTGGGTGGCTACAGCGATACTTAGGAAAGCCAAGGCGTGCTTCGCTGGTGCAGCGCTGTATGTTCTAACAATTTTCATACATTTCCCCCTTTAAAATGAATGATCTGAGAGAACAGAGTATTTTACAGTAAGTAGTACATCTTGCACTACACAGAGGCTTGCAGAAGGAAAAGCCTGGGAGCTGTATTTGGGAATCGCCAGCTAAATTCTAAATTCTACTAATTTTGAATTATGTCCTAAGAATGTGAGAAGTACTACTTTTCTTCTTTTCTTTTTTATTCCTTACCTGATAAGAACTGGTTTAAGTTCGTGTGCCCAAGGTTTTTTTGTCACCTTGCAGAAATACCTTTCAAGATCAAGCGACAGAAAAACGTAGTATGCTGAATAAATCATTTAAAAATGAAAGCAATAGTTGTGAATCTGTGAGAAAAGTCTAAAGGTAAGCTGGAAAAAAAATACCGTGGACAGCCATTCAATATTAAAATAGATATATTCATTTTTATTTTGTCCTTGAAATACAAAATTCATTTAAGATGTTAGATTACTAAAATAATGAAGTTTCAATTTTCTTGCTCAGAAATTCACAATATACCTTATTTGATCTAAGAGCCTTAATAATGGACATTAGTCACTAAAGTAGAACCTAACCGTTGTTCATCTATATACAAAATGTCAGTTTGCACAACTAAGAGCAACTCAAAATCTTTTGAATGTCAGAAAGTTCAATAATGACGAAGCAAAAAGATCGTTTGTAACTCTACAAGAGAAATTCACAGACCAGTCATTACTCGTAAAAATAGCAGCGCCAAAAACTAGTGACATGCAACTGGCTCAAAAGCCCAAACTAAAGACCAGCTCTGAGGCGGTTTTATATTAGCACAGTGGGACGAACGGGCAGAGATGCGCAAGACTAGTTTGCAAACAGGTACACGCAGGCTAGCACGGGAATTTTAAGTAATGTAAGAGTTTGAAAAGTTCCCCCCAGCTTATGGCAGTACTGAATGGCAGCATGAAAGTGGAGAACAAAATAAGGATAAGAATAATGAAAAAAAAAAAAAAGAATCACATTTTAGCATTCACATTAGTTGATGATGAATTCACTTTTCTTCTTGGGTGCTATAAAGGGTTATACTGACTTAGTAAACCTCCTTTATATGAGAAAAAAAAAAAAAAGATTATTATTTTTTTAATAGCAGAAGATGCCATAGGCAGTGACAACTCACAGTTGGGGGCTGGTACTGACCAGCCCTGTCACATCTCATACTGGTGGCTGAGTTCACTGGAGGAACAGCAGAGAAACTCAAGGGGCACCCGTGTCCTTCTCCCACCTGACCTGGGTCAAGGGGAGAGAGGAGCAGCGCTGGGCTTGTGGGGCAGACCCTGCTGCTGAGGTGGAGAGCAGGGACAAGGAAGCACAAGGTCTGACCACCTCCCACCGCCCACCTCTGGGGCACCACTGGCACCCAAATGCTTGCAAACAGAGCCGCTGTTTCTGCTTGGGTGATTTTAGTGCTATCTTAGTGGCACTAAGTGATGCTTAGTGCCCCAGTGACAGACGCTACGAGCTGGTAGCTCCTGGGTTCTGCGGCCACGGAGGTCATCAAAAACCGTATTGCTCCCTACGTCATGAAACATGCTCGTCCTCAGCCAGCTTGGCTCCTGCTGGGGCAGACCTCCAGGGATGGTCCACGCTCATCCTGTTGCGCTGCGAAGGCTTACTGACCAGGAATTCTGACACCACGGGCCTTTCACTCCCTGCCCCCCAGAGACCGAGTCATTTCTGGTCAGACCAGCTGCTGACCCTCCATAAGGCACCTCCTCAGCTGCTGAGTAGATGGACCAGAAGGGCTTGATGTTTCCTCTGTCCTGCTCTAGCACTTGTGACTTTACAGGGGTGTGAGGTTTACCTTCTCTGCAGCTGGGGTATGACGCATTGCTCACCAGCAGAACTAATCCACCAGGAGCAGGGGTTACCAGGGACACAGTTCCAGGACAAGCTGGGCCGGCCCTGCTTTACATTTGATTATTATGGTCCCTGAGCAGAAAGAGAAACTAACTTTTATCCCAGCAAAGTGTATCCCCCTGGAGGGGTTCAAGGCCGGGCTGGATGGGGCTTTGAGCAACCTGGTCTGGTGGGAGGTGTCCCTGCCCAGGGCAGGGGGGTTGGAACTGGATGATCTTTAAGGTCCCTTCCAACTCAAACCATTCTATGATTCTAGAACACTGGCCTCTTGCATGGTGCAAAGAGTGATCTCCAACCCCGATGGAAGACCTGTAAGTGTCTTCATGGAAGTTTCCTGCAATTCCTGGGAAAGATTCTGACCCTTTTCTTTTTTTCTCTTTTTAAGTGGAAGCATGCCTTACAGATTTAATTTGCTTTTTTGGAGACAATCTAGTTCCTCTTTTAATTTCAAAATAGATACCATACAAAGTGATCAGCAATTAATCTGAAATTACTAATGATTTGCATGTACTTTTGGCACACTCCTATTATGTCCTAGCAAATTATGCAGCAGCCTGTGATATTCTAATTCAAAATCCTAAAAATAGAATACAATTATATATAAAAAAAAAAAAAAAGACTTATGTTTAAAACAAATACCTACTGTTATTTTCGCAGTTGCTTCAGGTTTGTTTCAAAGTTGGATGCCAAAGAAAGATTTATCATAACTGTGGCACGAGACATTTTACAGCTTACATTTAAGCAATAATGGAATACAGTCAACAGTATAATGATATCAACGTTTCCTCTCCCAATAAACCAGGCTCTAATGTCCAAACTGGATTGTGAGCTATGGCTGAGTACAGAATAGCTCCTACAGAGTAACTACAGCAGTAAGTAACTTGAGTACAAGAATCTCTCCATAAAAACGAATTTTAATCCGTGGCACAAAGCAATAACCAGCTTTCGCTGTTGATTAAATGTTGAAGCAAAGTTAAAGCATTTAATCAACTGCAAAGCCCATTTAATGTAAGTGTACTCCAACGCTGTCGACGTTATTGATATTCTATATGAAGAGAAAATATTTACCCGATATATCTCACAAAACCACAATTTTCTCCCGGGAGGATTTGGAATGTGGCTGTGCCAATCTCTGAAAGCCTTTCTACTGATGCTGATGCTTATTTAGGGTATGTGCTTTACATGAATAACTAAACAGGCTTCTACAGAAATAACAATAAATAGTTCCAATCCTTAGTAAGTAAGAGTTTCCATCCATAGGCCATCAAGTGCTTTAGAGATGAGCAAAATTTCTGATTTTTAAAAGACTTAGGCTGGCACATCCCATAGAGAGATGGGTTTTTTGGGAACACAAGGCAAGGCCCACAGACATGGCTACTCTCCCACCACAATTATCATCTTGGCAAATTGGGACTGGACAGCCACGAGAATCCCCATCAGTCTCCGAAGCGGTGGCTGGGAAGAGAGACAAGGTCTAAAACTCTCAGATCTCGTGCACTAGGAAATTAATTTTTGAAACGAGAGCTGGTCAGCAGTGAAGCAGCTTAGGCAGCCAGCGCACAGACAACTTCTGTGGCTGCCCAGGGTCCTCACTTGCTCAAATTTTGGCCCCAGGGAAGACCTTATTTTTCCCCAATTTGTAGATGGACAAGTCTGCTTCCTGAGGTCACACTACTCTGCTTATGCATAACCGTAAAACACCATTAAAAAGTAGTTTTAGATACCACGCTTGCCCTTGAAGCCCTCTTCTTCTTCTGCCTTTTTGGAGAAAGGAACAAACAAAGGAAATGGTGAAAATAAACGCACAAACGTGTTACTATCAAAACAGTGAGACAAACAGAAGGTCATTTTTGAGATTGATAGAATCATTTCAAACAGGCTCATATATTTTCTCCCTGAAGAACATAGTTTTTTGGCTCAAAAGCCGAAAAAGACCATTTAGGCTTGATCCAAGGCCTACTAAAATCAGCAGATCCACCCTTCTGACTTTAAATGACTGCAGGAAAAAAATCACAGATTTTAATTTTTTTGCATTGCACCAAAAAAGAAGAAAAGCAAAGCATTCACCCTCAGTACATAAAACCAAAGTCAGAAATGTGTTGCCAGTAAGACATTCTTGCACATCATCCCCCACCACCCCGCACAGCTTCCATCACATCTCCCAACTAAGGGCTAAGGTAATCAAGACCACAAACGGAACAGAGTAAATAAAAAGTTAGAATAATAAACACTAACCATTCTTTCACCCTCCCCTAGAATTAAGTACCATCTTTCTTGCTACTGAGTTCCCCCTTTTTCGCTATTATGCTTCTATGAGCAGATACAGAGATGGTGGGTTTATGGGACCTCCCAATCTAACGAGGCGGAACCCCTGGGACAGAGGGCTCCTGAGCCCGTTTCTCATATAAATGGCCTGGATTCAGCTTGATGTCATCCTCCCTGTAAATCCTGCTCAACTCATGGCCAAGAGTATGGGGACTTGTAAGGACATTGGGCTATTTAATTGGCCAAACTCTTGTCATCTCACCTCACTAGTCACAACCCAGGCAGGAGAAATTGAGGTTGCCTGTCCCCGCATCTGATATCTACCTCCAGCCCAAGGGCCTTTCTCTTTAGAAACAAATAGGGAGGAGGTAAAAACAGAGAGGGAAAAGCAAATGCTTCCAAAAATACAAAGCCGAGTGATGAAACAGAACAACCATGGAGATTAGTAGAAGCCATATAGGCAGCCGCTCACTTTCTTCAGGACCTTAGCCTGTAACGAAAGGCAATATCAACGTCTGGCAGGAGGATACCAAGGCCCATACGACTGTTATCAAGTCTGACAGCTTTGTTTTCCGCTAGTTCTACATCAAAACGAGCCAATAGTAAGAAAAGGAACATCTTCATCTCATTCATTGCGAGGAACCTCCCTGGACACATGCTGATCCCAGAGCCAAAGGGCATTAGGAAATACTTCAGTTTTCTTCCTGCCTTGTAGAATGTGGTTTTCTTCTTGCCATTCTCTATGTATCGATCGAACTTATACTCCTGAAAATAAAAGAGAGAGAGAGCGTGATATCTAACAAGGCAGTTACATGAGTTGCTTTGTTTGCACAACGGTAACGCTTCTGAAACCCAGAAAATAAGATAAAGAGGAAGACAAGGAGCTGACAGCTTCTCCTTTTTAGTTGGCTCCCTCAAGTTTCATTAACTCACATTATCTTCCCCGCAAAGAACACTCCTTAAATCCACTTACTTAGCTTAGCCCTTTTACATCAAGCTCCTTCAACTTCCACGTCTCATCCACTGAGTGTCTGGCCTATATTGATTGTAATTAGATTTTGACCGCTTTGTAGCAGGGACAATGAACCTTAGTGGAAGGACAATTTTCTTGTAAAGCATCATACGCGCTCGGTGTGGTAGATACATCATGAATAAGGATAATCTGCCAAATTCTGCAAATGCCTATGAATAAATTAATGCATCGCACCGATCTCCTTCCGGCAAGCTAGAGCAAAATCCATCCTTCTTTTGCACCCAGTGGTGCAGATTATTCGAAAACCAGACCCGATTGCTTTGCAGTCAATTTTCCCTTCAGTTGGGGAGGGTTGCTGCTTAATTTGCCACATCTGACCTTCAAAGGGTTTGCCCCGGAAGCTGTGTGCGAAGCAGGACAACCGCCAGGGACTGACCACTACAAAGAAGGTTCTTTCAATTCCTGCTTGTGACCCACGTCCCACAAATTGAAAATCTTTCTGTTTTCCGGTAGCAGGATCCCTGTTTAGAGATAATTCATGTTTTTGAATGAAGGAGATCTGGCATCCTCACTCAGTCAACGGCAAATTAACCACTTACAAAATCCTCCTGCATGCTTTGAATAAAAATGACAGACACTTCTTGCTTATGGTCACTCATTAGCATTTGTCCTGCTTTGCATACATCTGCTATAGCAGCAGCCATTTGGAGCTGGCTGGGAACAAGTCAGTCAGACAGAAACCAACCTCAACTGATTAAAAAAAAAACCCACACCACGATGAAAAATACACCAATACCCATCTACTCATTAGATTAAAGGCTCTAAAAACCACACCTTTGCAGGTCTTGCTGCCAAGACAAACCAGTGGCAGGGGAGGTGCTCTATGAGAAAGGGAACACGGACAAGGTACGCTGGAGGGGATGTAACTACGGGTGTTGGAGCTTGTCTTTCTAAATGGCAGAGGTCTGGATTTTCCACAAAGATAAAGGGGATTGTATATGTGTTTCCACTGACGAGTAATTCTTTTCAGTCTCTTTGAACACCCCAGCTGAAAGGAAGCATGCCATTTTTTTTTTGTCCCCAGTAAGTTACTGCTTCATTTGAAGAAGCACAGTCAGAAATGAAAGCCCAGAATACCACCCCTTCCTTAAAAAAATCCAGTTCCTGAAATGTAGATCCTGCTGGTCTAAAAAAGCACTGCTATATATGAACTGCAACAGCTTAAAAAAACCAACCCAACCCCACCCAGAGCTCTTCACTTTGTTGGAATCTTTCCACAAGGTGCACTCCTGGCGTCTGGAGCAATTAAGAACGGTGGTATGGAACACACAGACATACTGGGTCAAACCTCACGTTTTCTTTGTCATCTTAAGAGCCATCTGAGGGTTGTAATTGCTTTTAACGAAAAATAAATTGGTGTCTAAGGAATTGGGAAAGCAGAAAACAAGTGTGAGACAGGAATGGAGCCAATGGCAATGACATCAAGCTCAGGCTTGTGCTGCCGAAGCCCCTCGGGTTGGATAGTGTTTCCTTAGAAGTTAGTTTGCTGGCTAAGTAAAGACTTATTTTTGACAATAAAGGAACTTTCAGGGATGCATAAGGCCTCCTTGGAAGAGACAGGGTGGCTGATGGTAAGGAAAAGGTGAAGACACCAACCAAGAACAGGTGAAAAAGTTCTGTATGGACAGACATTAAGAAAATTGAGCAATCTCCTGTGATTGATATAAACCTCTCTCTGTCACATCTCGTATTTAGCTTTGTTTGGGAAGCCATGTAGGGCTTCCTGCAGGGTCTCCTGGTATTTGAGTAATTGGGATTTGCAGAGTCCAGTTACTGAGCTCTGCAGCTAGCTGAGTTAGGATTTAGGGGCTCACTTATTCACTTCATAGAAAACCGACTCATTTATTCAGGTTTTGATGAGTGGAGAAAGAGGTCAACAATATACGCTTACACTTATACAATATGGTGCCAAAGCAGAAGATAGCTTGAACTTAAATTTATGTATCCAGGAGAAAAGCACTGCTACAAAATTATCTCGTCAAGCTGCCTGGTTTCCCAGGAAAGTTTTCCCTAAATACATGACAAGCTCAAGACTGCACCTTTCAAAAAATTCATTCTCCATCTCTATCTGATCCTCAGTAGTTATTGTTGAAAGCACACTGCATATTTTAAGAACCAAACAGAACAGTGATTTCCCCACTTTTCGAGAGGGCCCATGTGCTGAAATCAATGTACTGCAATGTGTGGATTGCTCATTCACTATCAAACAGATAAAATATATGAACTAAAGCTGTACTGTGAAAGCTGAGCAGAGCTGATACTAAGCAGATATATTCAAGCAATGGAAATATGGTAATATATTCCGGCAATTATTGGATAAGGGAGGGGATCAGTTTCCACACTGATGCTTTTGGTCTAGAACTTAAACAAACAGATGGACTTTTGACAAATCAATAATGTTCTCCAAAATAAAGTGTTAAGAATAAAATGAGAAAAAGCTTATTTGCTAGTTGTTACTTTTAAAGGATAGAAATATTAATCAACTATTTGCCAATATATGGATTATTTTTTAGAAACCTAATTTTCTCGGCGGGCTTTGTCTTCAGTTTTGGGTGAGGACAGCCAGCAGAGCCCTCCTGGAGGTTATTTTCATGGCTCCAGTGTTCACCCCTGTGACTATACCTTACTCCTGCTAACTCCGACACGCTCCACACCTCCTCTCACCGAGCCTGGTGGAGTTTCTGCACAGCAAGATGCTCTCCCGCACCAACAAGGCATTTAAATCTCATCTTTCCCCTGCAACCTCACATCCTTAAATTCCCAAAAGGGAGAGCCTCAGGGAGCAATGCCTCTAACGTGGGTTTTCTATAAACATGTAAAAAAAAAGTCCACTTCCCTTCTTCTTTGGCTCAAACGCTAAGGGTGGAAACCAGCGTGGCTGGGAGACAGCCACTTGCTTAGAAGAATGGGGGCTGAAGAACGGATCAGGTGTGAGGGGAGGCATTTAACAGCCTCAGCGTGCACCCTGGCTCTTCCTCGGCGTCACCCTGGGCTGGGGACAGCAGTTCCCGGGGAGCAACCTCGCCCAGGCGATGACTATTCAATTTGCATGCAGGTGGCGAACTTCTGAAGCCGTATTAGGGCTGAGGCAGGGTGGATTAATTTCGAGTCTTTGATATTCATTAACTCGAGCGTCAGAGAAAAATACAAGGAGATGACACAATTACCCTCCGAGCTCCGCTGCAGAGCAGCAGCTTTACAGTCTCAAGTTCACAACACTCTACTAATTGATCAAGAAGGGGCGAATCCCTACGAAGGGAGGTGAAAAAGCATAAGGCTCAAGTAAGACACTGCTATTATAGGGCTTCAGAGAGTCAATGATGCTTTGGGGGCACTTAGCTAAATGGCCCACATTATTTGCTATTTAAACCACCTTCTATTATTCAGCCCTCCTTGGGTATCAAATGATCCACCGCCAAACAAAACCCACATTTAGCCTAAAGTTTATGGTAGTCAACGTGCGATTGTCAATTCCTTTGAAAGCGGTGGCAGTCAGTCTCATCACCATATTTCTCTCTTCAGGCCATGAATCCTTTGACCTGTAGGGCCCTAGAAAATGCGTCTGAAAATAGGAAGATTTGTTCCACAAGAAGGAACAGCAGTAAAAAAAAAACAAAAACCAACCAAAAACCACAACAAACCAAAACTCAGATGACAAAAGGCTTGGCTGCTGCAAATGTGCCTGGAGTAGGAAGAGTAGCACCAGCTCAATGTTTACCTTCGGATCTTCGTAGACCTCAGGGTCCATGTGCAAAATCTGGGGGTAAAGGGCTATCCAGTCTCCTTTCCTCAAACCGACTTCTTGGTTCCCCTCGAGCTTGAGAACAAAATCCTCCTGGCTGATGCGAATGTTCATGGAGGACGAGCACATCCGTAAACTCTCGTTTAAGGCGCTCTCTGCGATTAAACAAAAGCGGAGGGAAGGGGCGGGGGGGGGGGGAAAGCGTGAGAAATATGGAAGATGATTGGAAGTTATACAGGGCTACAGCTGCTGAATCTCGACAGGTTTAGTAGGGCAGGCTAATGGGAAAAAAAAAAAGGGAAAAAAACCCCCACAACAACAACACAAAAAACCAACCCGCAAACCAAACATAAAGCAGAGACCAGGAGGAGGCAATAAACAGCCCCGCAGGGCCGGGGTGGGGAGCCACCACACTGAGCCTCCCGATGTGATTCTCACTGATGGTGCTGAGAAATCCTGTCGGCTGTAGGCAGCACCGATTTTGGGGTGGGAAGTCATTTATTCGGGCATCGCGTTGAAAACAGTGCCATCAAAAGACACCAACGCTTTGCGCATTTACATATATTTCTGAGGTTACGAGCAAATACCAGCGAAGCCTCCACGGAGCTACTCAGCTTGCCTTTCGAAAGCTGTGGGATGTAATGGCAGGACTACATGCTAGAAAAAGTCATTTCGCTTGTTAATTCCATAGTCATTCCGAGGATTCTTAAATTTATTTATTTTGTTTCCAATGCGCTGCGCTGCCCAATGATGGTGTCTGTGATGGTCCGAGTGAATGAAAGCAATTCATTATTTGCCTGGTAATTTTAAGAGAGAAAGACACTTTTAATTGGCCAAGGGAAAACAAAACATAGTCCTTTCAGGCTTAGGGAAAGGAAGATTTCTGTCTCCACCATCACATCCTGGAAGGCTCCAGAAGCTGAATGTCCTTGCTTTCCCAGTGGCCTTCACCTTTTGCTCCTAGCACGACAGATTTTATGGCTAATTTCCGGCAATTTATCCTGGCAGTTTGAGGAGGAATTCCTTTGGGAATAATATGCATAATTTGCATAAATCATTCTGATAGCATGTATATCAGCATGTAGCTCCTGTCTAGGGCTGCATCTCTCACTTTGTAATCAAAGCTGACTATTTTTCCACCAGCGTATATGGGCGCTGTTATATGTGACTTGATTCCTTCTAATCATCAGTGTGAAAAATAGCCTAAAATAGGGTTTCATTTGCACATAACAATCCATTTGTGTCTGCATTTACGTTCTCTGATATCAAATAAGCCCTCTCTAAGTGTTCACCAAGGCACTGTAACTGCTGCACCCAAAAGGTTAGTTTATTAGAGACAGTCGCTACCCAGCGTAGATGCCTCCGAAAAAAAAAATAAAAATAATAATAACAAACGTTCTTTCACTAAAAATTAAATCTGGTGCAGCATGCATAGCAAATAAAGTGGCCCTGGATGCTTTCTTGCAGGAGGTTTTTCCTTAAGCATGCATTTGTCTAAAGAAATGAGGCTGCGGTCAGCTTTGTGTGGCCAGCGCCGTGATTCAATGTGACGTACAGTGAGGCTGTGCATATTCTTTTGGACTGCCTTCGTTACTATAATCAGGCAGAGTCAAATCGGCTTGTTGGTGACGAAGCCAGCAAAGAACCCCGGTCCCAGAAGATGGCCTCTACTGCGGATAGCCACAAGGCACCTGACACGATAGATTTCAACTGGCAGCGCTCCGGCAAACAAAACTTTACGCGGTACAAAGAGCCAGGGTCCAGCCTCCCCTCCCAGACCCGCTTCCACCCGTGGAAAAATGGGGCTCGGGTGACTCCACCTGGGGTTCACCCTTCGGGAACCGGTGGCGACGTGGGCGGTGAGCGACGCCAGGAATCAAGCGAGAAAGGGGGAAGGAGCCAGGGGGAAAAAAAAAAAAAAAAAAAAAAAAGAAAAAACAACCCCAAAGGGAAATAATTATATAAAGGGCGGCTGCGAAATAGCAGGTTTACGTTAAACCGCCCAAGCGCCGCGGTCACATCCTATCGGTGACATCCTCCCAGTCCCTGCCCGCTGCCGGATCCCAGATGACAATTGGGCAGCGTATCTTATGCAGGAGTTAATCACAATAATGGAGCACAAACGTGCGGCTTAGCGGTCAGATCGTAAATGACAAATCCGCTTCACCTTCCAGTACCAGTTCTGGGGGGAAGGCGAGCTTGGCTCCCGCTCTGAGCGATCATGCCGATAATCATTAGATGACAAAAGTAATGAGTCACGTTATGATCAACAAAGGAGAATGGGGCTTGTATGGCTTTGCGGGCTGGCATCAGGAGAGGGAAAAAAAAAATAAAAAAAATAATTAAAAAAAAATAAAAATAGACAGTCAGCTTTCCACAAATGCCGGGGCTATACATTGAGAGGAATGACAACTGCACAATAAAACTGCAGCCTTTCCTTGCAGTTGTCATAGTTCAGCAGACACCAGCCATCGCCGCTGACAGACCAGCTGGGAAGCTTGGGAGGCCTTCCATTCTGCACCGTGAGGTACAGTAAATTATCCAGCACGGGAGAGCAACATCTGTTTCCGTGCTTGTGCCGAACAAACAAGGCAATTTAAAGCATACCAAGGGATAACCAAGCAGCAAATGAACATGACCCTCATTCTCTCCCTCCCC